>QEPC01013957.1:982859-1040311 GCA_003113815.1 Sphenodon punctatus
CAGTAGGTGCCCCTCAGGGAAGGGGGTGAGCCCCAGCTCCTCACAGTGCACGCGGCAGTCGCCAGCGGTTGTGACATAGCCAAAGCGCAGCATACCAAAGCTCAGGCAACGATAGGCATCCAGCCGGGTGGGGAAGGAGCGCAAGCAGCACTGAACGATGGGCGAACGCCACAGGTTGCAAAGGGCCATGCTCTCACGGGCAGTCCAGGCATGGACAGAGCCCCCAGAGTCACCGAGCGGGACCTCAGGCTGAGATGCAACTGCCATGGTACAGCTCCTGGAGGTTCTGAGCCACAGCGGCCATGGGGGCAGCATAGGATGCAGGGCAGGGGGGCTGCACAGGCAGACAGGGTCTGCCAAGGCCGACGGATAATGGCAGGACGGGAACAATGGGGCCGCTGTGGAGGGAGGTGAACCCCCACCCCCGGCAGACCCCCCATGCAGGGGGCTGAGCTCCCGGGCCACTAGCCCTTCTGACATAGGCTGTGTGGCCACCGTGCACACCCAATGGCCCCAAGGGGTGGGTGGGGGTGTGGAGGCATACATATATGCGGCACAGGTGTGTGGTCACGGTCGGTAGCGAGCACATGTTCCCCTACTGCTGCCTGCCCTTTAAATCTCCCTCCGTGTGCCACTTGTTGTTGGTTGCCTAGCAACGGTGCTGCGTGTCATCACCACGGCCCGTGGTCATTTCCTTCCACCGCGGCCGGGGGTTTCCGTTCAGAAATTACTTTTCATTCACCCCTGCTATGGTGAGCATTCACCACACTTCTGGACCTCCTCCCGCCCCCTCATGAAGCGTGGTTAGGTTCACCCTGGGCCGCGCTTGACTGTGGTGAACATCTGGATGTGGGCCAACAGACGTGCACGGCTCTTTCACCACCCCCTGCGGTTGACTGTGGTGAATGCCGAAAATGTAACGTCTGAAATAACCCTGAGGTGACCCATGCTTTGATTTTTGTACCCTTGATAATTTAGGAAGGAATATTATCTCAGTTTCTGTGTTAGTCAGCAACCAAGCAAGGTGGATGATGGTTGAGATCCCAGTGGAGAGATATAGGTGAAATTGCACTCAGTGACAGATTCCTCTGTATGTGGATGTTTCTTCCTCTTCTCTGCGTCAGGGAAGATTGAGCATTGTAGCAAACATTTAAGGTTCCTTTTGAGGAAGGTCCTCCAAACAAACAGGTTTTTGCATCTGTAGAACCTTTTCCAGAAGTACCACTTGATCCATTACAGGTTGGACCCAACACTGCGCAGATGGGTTTGAGGATCCTAATGAGACATTCAGGTAGCCTGATCAGTGCGAGGCTTTTGGACTGTCAAAACTGGAGGAAAAGGAGAGGTTGTGAAACCCAACTCCTGAGCTCAAGAAATAGGAATAGAGGCAGGAATATGCCTCTATTTCTATTCCTAAACACTTCACTTAAACCTTCCCAATTTGGCAGAGTCAAAATGGGGAAGACTTGTCATTAGATGAGGCTCAAGGGATTTTTTAAAAAAACTATTTTTTTACGAGAAGGAAGCTAATGTTAATCCTAAAACTGAGGCTGTTTTCAGACGGTGCTGCTGGGGGTGGGGTGGGGGTGCGCCGGCGACAGGTGGAAGTGGGCGCATACCTATCTCCATCCATGGAGCCTCCTCCATTTTGTAAGATGGCTCTGTGGGTGGGTGATGGGTGGAGATGGGTGTGCACCGGGAGTGCACATGCATCTCCACCCACCACCCGTGGTGTTTCCATGGGCATACACCCATTCCCCCACCCACTGCTGCTGCGGCGTACATATGGACCCCCCCCTTCTGCACACCCACTTGCACACCCAGCTGGGGGGGGGGGCTGTCTGTGCAAAAACAGCCTAAGAAATCACAACTGCCTAATAAACTAACAACTGCTTGCAGAGAAGAGAAAGGAACACTTCTGAGTCTCTGCGAGAGAACTCCTCCCCAATACGGTTAGCATGCATTTGGAAGGAACTGAAGCAGTGCCTGCATGCTCGTGTGCAACATGGTCCTGAGGGGAGAGCCAAAAAGGCAAGTACACTATGAATGGTACACTGCTAGTGAGGAAGTTTGGGAAAGGCTGACTGTCCGCATATACATGTATAACACTCACTCACTCACACATAGGTCCTTTTCACTCAGACACTCTAACACTGATAAAATGGGTGTTACATTTTATTATACATTTTGCAGGGCACCCATAGAGCACACCTGCAGCCCTGCAACATGTATAATAAAATGTAACACCCATTTTATCAGTGATACAGTATCTATGTGAAAGGGGCCTTACTTGTGAAAGGACAGGATAACTCAAAGAAAAACAGCCATTTGGGACTGTGATTCACACACACTAAACTCATCATTTGGATGTTTGAGACTTCGTTTAAGCCACTGTCATCTTAGTTTTATAGTTCCAAAGTAATGTATACTTGCTTGACAAGCTTGCTAATTTCCCCCCTAATAAAATCAGCAACCTTCAGTTTTCCTTTGCTCAGTTAGGGGCATTATTTAGCATCAAGCTTCCTGAATGCTTCCTTTATCACTTTCTGCTTCTCTCTGACCATTTCACTCAGCTGCAGTTGACATTTCTGTTTTGATTTCTACAGTCAGGCTGATTACTTACTGATTACAGTCCAGCTGATCCCATTTCTTCTGCTTTCCCCCTGAAGCAATTAAATTTTGCTTTTCTATCGTCAGCCCCAGCACTGCTGATATTAATTTGTTCCTGGTTTCTGGAATGGTTCCATGGCTAGTTAAACATGCAATGTAGCTCCAGTCCTGAAGGAAGACTGTATTTAAAAACTAGAGAATATTTGTCATTCCCCCCAAATTTGTTCTTTATTTCACAGCTGCAAGAGTGTATTGTCATGGATCACATGTTGCTGTTTCTTAAAGAACAACATGATTATTTTAAATGTGGGATTTCAAAATGGACAAATACTGAAACTGCTTTATTAAAGGTCTGTAAGCATCTTTCTATTTCTTGGTCAAATGGAATGTCATCTGTGTTGATTCTATCTAACTTGTCTGAGAGAAGACAAGACACACCCACAGAGCTAGCACACACCCACAGAGCCATCTGACAAAACGGAGGCAGCTCCCGGGGTGGAGATGGGTGTGCGCCTGTGGGAAAGGGAATAAACCCATCTCCACCTGCCGCCGGTGCACACCCATCCCCCCACCCAGCAGCACCGTGTGAAAATGGCCTCAGTTTTAGGATAAACGTTAGCTTCACTTCTTGTAAAAAAATAGTTTTAAAAAAATAAATCCCTTGATCCTCATCTAATGACAAGTCTTTCCCATTTTGACTCTGCCAAATTGGGAAGATTTAAGTGAAGTGTTTGTATAGAATCAGACAAGTTAGATAGAATCAACACAGAAAACATTCCATTTGACCAAGAAATAGAAAGATGCTTACAGACCTTTAATAAAGTAGTTTCAGTATTTGTCCATTTTGAATCCCACATTTGATCATAGATGCTTATACATTATTTATACAATTGATCATAGATGCTTATACAGTACTGAGACTGTTATCTAAATTTGGTGTCCATGGGCTTTGCACTCTTATGGTTTGAGTCATTTCCAGCTTGATGCTTCTGTGGTAAAAATTTNGGGGGCGGGCGGGCAGCTTTGGCCTGTGGCTTGGGCTGAGCCCTCCCAGGGGGTGGAGCCTCGCTCACCTGCAGGGGATGAGCCCTGCTGCTATGGCGGCTGGGGGCTTCTGGCGGGTGGAGCCCTGCCGCAATGGCTTCTGGGGGCTGCTGGGGGCGGGCGGGGCTTCTGGGGGCGGGCGGGCAGCTTTGGCCTGTGGCTTGGGCTGAGCCCTCCCAGGGGGTGGAGCCTCGCTCACCTGCAGGGGATGAGCCCTGCTGCTATGGCGGCTGGGGGCTTCTGGCGGGTGGAGCCCTGCCGCAATGGCTTCTGGGGGCTGCTGGGGGCGGGCGGGGCTTCTGGGGGCGGGCGGGCAGCTTTGGCCTGTGGCTTGGGCTGAGCCCTCCCAGGGGGTGGAGCCTCGCTCACCTGCAGGGGATGAGCCCTGCTGCTATGGCGGCTGGGGGCTTCTGGCGGGTGGAGCCCTGCCGCAATGGCTTCTGGGGGCTGCTGGGGGCGGGCGGGGCTTCTGGGGGCGGGCGGGCAGCTTTGGCCTGTGGCTTGGGCTGAGCCCTCCCAGGGGGTGGAGCCTCGCTCACCTGCAGGGGATGAGCCCTGCTGCTATGGCGGCTGGGGGCTTCTGGCTGGGGGAGCCCTGCCGCAATGGCTTCTGGGGGCTGCTGGGGGCGGGCGGGGCTTCTGGGGGCGGGCGGGCAGCTTTGGCCTGTGGCTTGGGCTGAGCCCTCCCAGGGGGTGGAGCCTCGCTCACCTGCAGGGGATGAGCCCTGCTGCATACCTATCTCCATCCATGGAGCCTCCTCCATTTTGTAAGATGGCTCTGTGGGTGGGTGATGGGTGTGCACCGGGAGTGCACATGCATCTCCACCCACCACCCGTGGTGTTTCCACGGGCAGACACCCATTCCCCCACCCACTGCTGCTGCAGCGTACATATGGACCCCCCCCTTCTGCACACCCACTTGCACACCCAGCTGGGGGGGGGCTGTCTGTGCAAAAACAGCCTAAGAAATCACAACTGCCTAATAAACTAACAACTGCTTGCAGAGAAGAGAAAGGAACACTTCTGAGTCTCTGCGAGAGAACTCCTCCCCAATACGGTTAGCATGCATTTGGAAGGAACTGAAGCAGTGCCTGCATGCTCGTGTGCAACATGGTCCTGAGGGGAGAGCCAAAAAGGCAAGTACACTATGAATGGTACACTGCTAGTGAGGAAGTTTGGGAAAGGCTGACTGTCCGCATATACATGTATAACACTCACTCACTCACACATAGGTCCTTTTCACTCAGACACTCTAACACTGATAAAATGGGTGTTACATTTTATTATACATTTTGCAGGGCACCCATAGAGCACACCTGCAGCCCTGCAACATGTATAATAAAATGTAACACCCATTTTATCAGTGATACAGTATCTATGTGAAAGGGGCCTTACTTGTGAAAGGACAGGATAACTCAAAGAAAAACAGCCATTTGGGACTGTGATTAACACACACTAAACTCATCATTTGGATGTTTGAGACTTCGTTTAAGCCACTGTCATCTTAGTTTTATAGTTCCAAAGTAATGTATACTTGCTTGACAAGCTTGCTAATTTCCCCCCTAATAAAATCAGCAACCTTCAGTTTTCCTTTGCTCAGTTAGGGGCATTATTTAGCATCAAGCTTCCTGAATGCTTCCTTTATCACTTTCTGCTTCTCTCTGACCATTTCACTCAGCTGCAGTTGACATTTCTGTTTTGATTTCTACAGTCAGGCTGATTACTTACTGATTACAGTCCAGCTGATCCCATTTCTTCTGCTTTCCCCCTGAAGCAATTAAATTTTGCTTTTCTATCGTCAGCCCCAGCACTGCTGATATTAATTTGTTCCTGGTTTCTGGAATGGTTCCATGGCTAGTTAAACATGCAATGTAGCTCCAGTCCTGAAGGAAGACTGTATTTAAAAACTAGAGAATATTTGTCATTCCCCCCAAATTTGTTCTTTATTTCACAGCTGCAAGAGTGTATTGTCATGGATCACATGTTGCTGTTTCTTAAAGAACAACATGATTATTTTAAATGTGGGATTTCAAAATGGACAAATACTGAAACTGCTTTATTAAAGGTCTGTAAGCATCTTTCTATTTCTTGGTCAAATGGAATGTCATCTGTGTTGATTCTATCTAACTTGTCTGAGAGAAGACAAGACACACCCACAGAGCTAGCACACACCCACAGAGCCATCTGACAAAACGGAGGCAGCTCCCGGGGTGGAGATGGGTGTGCGCCTGTGGGAAAGGGAATAAACCCATCTCCACCTGCCGCCGGTGCACACCCATCCCCCCACCCAGCAGCACCGTGTGAAAATGGCCTCAGTTTTAGGATAAACGTTAGCTTCACTTCTTGTAAAAAAATAGTTTTAAAAAAATAAATCCCTTGATCCTCATCTAATGACAAGTCTTTCCCATTTTGACTCTGCCAAATTGGGAAGATTTAAGTGAAGTGTTTGTATAGAATCAGACAAGTTAGATAGAATCAACACAGAAAACATTCCATTTGACCAAGAAATAGAAAGATGCTTACAGACCTTTAATAAAGTAGTTTCAGTATTTGTCCATTTTGAATCCCACATTTGATCATAGATGCTTATACATTATTTATACAATTGATCATAGATGCTTATACAGTACTGAGACTGTTATCTAAATTTGGTGTCCATGGGCTTTGCACTCTTATGGTTTGAGTCATTTCCAGCTTGATTCTTCTGTGGTAAAAATTTGAGTTATTTCTTATCTTGCTTTTTAAATTCCCTATGGATATTTTGTATGAATCTGTTTTGGGCTCTATGCTTTATTTTTGAGAACAGCAGCTTCTTGGTATTTTAATTAAATCTCACGGCTTCAATTATCTGTATGCAGATTGTGTGTAATTTACAGTGCTTTTAGCCTGTTTTTCTGAAGATGTCTACTGTAGGCTTTTTCTCTCTTCAGTTGATATTTGCAACAGGATGTCTGAGAATCTAATTATTTAGCATAGATAATAGTCACTATAAAGTGGTGGCTGGTGGGTTTCAAGGCTGGTGGGGCGCAGGGTGGGGTCAGAAGTGGGAGAGGCCAGGCCAACGGTAGGCAGAGTCTAGCCAACGGTAGGCGGAGCCAGCAGTGCACATGCAAACACAGAGCGAGCAAAGCAACCATTTTAAGGCAACAATATTATGTGAAGTCCTTAGCATACCACAACAGCATTAGCGTGGAGTTCCACTTGTCCCCTGGCCCCAAAACATGCTACACAGTTCTGTTGCAATGTAAAAGGCATCTGCTGCAACCAGAGAGGGCACATTCATGCAAAGACCAACATGTGGCCTGGTGGCCTCCTTGCATCAGAAAAGCCTTGAGACTGGCACTGCAATGGGGTCATTTTAAATACAGAGAACATTCCAGCAAAGATTAGAAACCCTTCCATCCAACCCCCTCCACCCCCACCCCCCGCCAAAAAAAAAACAACAACCAGAGAAAGCAGACAGTGTGACAGGGTCTCACACAGGGTGAAAAACAGCAAGGGCAAATTTTTTAAAAAAAGAATAGGAGGTGAGGCAGCACAGCCCTCCCTTCCAACTGGGCTCACAAAATTAATAATTACCGCTGCCTGTAATGCATGCCGGGGGGTGGGTGGGTGGGGAGAAAAGGACAAAAGGAAGCACAAGCAAACAAACAATGTACAGGATATCCGGGTGGGGAATTTGTTTTTTCAGAACTTACCAGGTTTCTGAAAGGATGAGTCCTCCTGATCGCTCTAGTCTGACTCTGATAACCACCATCTGTTGGTCTTCCCTCCAGACAATGAGGCCAGGGACTGCAAACAAGTCCCTGCCCCCCCTCTTGTAAAGAAGGGAGGGGTAGCTCTCTCTTCCCTCTTCTCTCCAGTGAACTTAGGGAGGAAGGAGCAAGGAGGAGTGAGCTCTTTCCCTCCCTCCTCCCACTCTGGTAGGGGAGGGGCCAGGGGAAGAAAGAGGACCTATGGGGTGGCCAGAGCGTTTAGAAAAGGCATCCTGACATGCCCCCTAGTCCTCGCTGATTGGCTGGGTTTCTCCATAGGATCCCAGCCAAGGAGAACCTGGCACCTCCCCCACTCCCTCCCCAATTCCCCAGAAAGCACTGCTTTTCTGGGCCAGTGCCCAGTGCATGCACCCTGAGGGCTTGGGGAGGTCCTCTCTATCTCCCTCTAGCTCTCTGGCCAGTGAGAGGAAAGCTAGAGAGAGGGGGGAGCAGCAGGAGGAGGATGTTTGTCCCCTTCCCCATCTCCCTTTGCCGAATGACTCATCACAAGCACAGGCAATTCTTTCCCTTGCAGACTTTGTTTACATATCAGCCGTTAGTTTCTGGCTGCGTGCCAGAGCTATGACTCATCAGCTCTGCAGGCAGCCAGGAGCAGAGAGTTAAAATGTAAACAAAGCCTCCAGACAAGCAGGGGATACTCAGCGCTGCCACTGGATCAGCTGAGGAGCAGCCCATGGCTTCCCAGCAAGCATGGGGAGGGACCCCTGAGGGGCTTGGGGGGGCACCTGCCCCAACGCCCTGGGGAAGCGGTCACTACTGACAGTGTAGCTGCAGGATCTGCTACTTTCTTCTTTCAATCTTTTTTTACTTTGAGGTGAGAATTCTTGCTTTTTACCTGGTCTGTTAACTGTGAAATTTGGCAATTCTAGAAGATATTCCTACGCTTTCATATTTAGCAAATACAACATGAATTGAAATGTAACTATTTCCAAGGTAGTGACTAACTGCTGGGTACTTTGATCAGGTACTTTCACTGCTTAATTATAAGAATAGTATAAAAGCCCATGTTCTTGGATTTCTGCTTTTAAGTTTATAAACTGGTAAAATATTACTCAGCCCATTCTTGGTTCCTGTTTTTCTTGTAATTGCTCTTTTTAGACAAGTGCACTGGTTTCTTCCATAGCTGGTAAATCAAGGTTTATAATTCCCTGTGTTTAAGGCACATAACTCTGCTGTACATTATTACTTGTATGGCTTAGGTTCTTATCTGTATTCTGCTTCTTGCAGCAACTGTGCATTATGATTTTGCTTCTGTAATGTATCTACATTGTGCCGTTTTTTACAGTAAGAATGAGGACATGGTTCATGTTCGACTGGCCAGATGGAACTCTACTTCTTTGTAATAATACTTCAGACTCACTCATATATGCCTTGTTGATCCTGTTAGATCTCTCGGCTGTATTTGATACCGTTGATCATGAGTTGTTGGTGACTCGGCTGCGGGACCGGGCAGGGATTGGCGGAACTGTTGTTGAATGGTTCTGCTCTTTCCTGGCTGGGAGAACCCAGCGTGTGGTGCTAGGGGAGTTTTAATCTTCCCCCGGGACCTCACGTGTGGAGTATCGCAGGGTTCCATCTTATCCCCTCTCTTGTTCAATGTGTACATGCAGCCTCTGGGAGAGGTTGATGACACCCAGCTATAACTCTTATTTTCCTCTGACTCAGGCCCAGTAGTCTCGGTGTTTACCCGGTGTTTGTTCACTGTGGGGGATCGGATGACGGCAAGCCGCCCGAGGCTAAAATCTGACAAGACGGAGGTGATGGTTGTGGGGAGGGCCGAGGGAGTGGTGTACCCCGTCACTGATGGGGTCCGCCCTCCCCTGGTTTCTCGGGTCTGGAGTCTGGGGGTGCTCCTGGACCTACAGCTTCGCCTGGATGCCCAGGTGGCGGCTGTGGCAAAGGAAGCATTTTGCCAGTTAAATCTGGTGCGTCAGCTTAGGCCGTTTGTTTCGGACTCGGATCTGGCCATAGTCATCCATGGTTTTATTACCTCGAGACTGGCTTACTGCAATACGCTCTACGTGGGGTGACCCTTGGTGCTGGTTCGGAAGCTGCAGCTGGTGCAGAATGCGGGGTCATCTCTTGACGGGGACGGGCCGACGCAAGCATATTACACCGGTGCTTCGCTCTCTGCACTGGCTGCCGTAGGTTTCCGGGCCCAATTCAAAGTGTTGGTGTTGACCTTTAAAGCCCTAAACGGCTTGGGCCCTGTTGGGCGTGGGCGCCTATCTGCAGGACTGCCTCACCCTCGGGGTCCTGGACCAACCCCTGCGGTCGTCTGGGGGTGCCCTCCTCAGGGTTCCCCGGGTTTCCTGGGTGTCCACTATGATGAGGGTGTTCTCCGTGGCTGCACCGCAGCTGTGGAACTCCCTCCCGTCCGAGATCTGCTTGGCTGCCGGCCTCTCCTGTTTCTGCAGACAATGTAAGTTCTGGCTGTTCTGCCAGGCCTTTACCGAGGGAGATGGGGTAGGTGGATGGGTTAGGTTAAGGTGCGGGGGGGACGGGGGTTTAGATTGGTTTTTTAAATTGTAATTATTATAGTTTGTTTTAATGTTTAAATTTTTTTTTAAAAAATATTGTGAGCTGCTCTGAGATGCCTGAGGCAGGAGGGGGCAGCATATACATTTCGATAGAAATAAATAAATAAATAAATAAATATCTATGCTTAAACCTTGTTACTATTGCATTAACAATTATACAGGATGGGGGTACTTGGCTTGGCAGCAATACATGTGGAAAGGATCTGGGGATCATAGTTGATCACAAACTGAATATGAGTCTGCAGTGTGATGCAGCCGCAAAAAAGGCTAATGCAATTTTAGGCTGCATTAACAGAAGCATCATTTCCAAGTCACAAGAAGTAATAATTCAACTCTATTCTGCACTGATCAGACCTCAACTGGAGTAGTGTCCAGTACTAGGCACCACACTTTAAGAAGGACATTGACAAATTGGAATGGTTTCAGAGGAGGGCGATAAAAATGGTCATGGGTCTGGAAACCAAGTCCTATGAAAAAAGGTTGAAGAAGCTGGGTATGTTTAGTCTAGAGAAGCGAAGAATAAGGGGAGACATGATAGCCATCTTCCAGTAGCTGAAGGGCTGTCACAGAGAGGATGGAAAAGACTTGTTCTCTCTTGCCCCTGAAAGCAAGTCTAGAACAATGGTCTCAAACTACAAGAAAGCAGATTTCTGTTAAACGTTAGGAGGAACTTCCTAATGGTAAGAGCTGTTTGACAGTGGAACAGACTGCCTAGGGAGGTGGTGGGTTCTCCTTCGCCAGAGGTTTTCAAACAGAGACTAGACAACAATCTGTCGGAGATGATGTAGGTGCGGATTTTCTGCATTGATCACGGGGCTGGACTAGATGACCTCAGAGATCACTTCCATCTCTATGACAGTCTCTGCATCCGTGGGCAAGACTAACTGAAGCTGATCCAAGCCAACTGGACAAGACTAAGCCTCCTCAACTCCAAACTCTGACTCTGGACCCAAACTGGAAGTTCCCAAGTCAAGCTGAATACGAGGAACCTTATCAATAATGTACGTGAAAAACTCATCATAGTGGACAGCTAATGACACTAACTCCAGGTGGAGACAGCTAGGATTTAATAAGCTATTAACCACCCAGAAGAGCTCTGCTGGACACTACTTTGCAGATGCTATGGCAGCACTGAAGAAGGCTTTCTTCGCCACTGCAACAGTCATGGCATAGTCCTTCAAACAGAATCTATGCCACAGTCGGTAGGCTCTGGTGCGAGTCAAGCACCATCTGAGCTCAACTGCCTACCCTCTTGCTTTAGCAACCTCAGAGCCTTCATTTACCAGGGAGACCTGCATTGCTGCACTGGAGGAAGTGGATGCCTGGGTGTCACTGTGTCAATGGCCTGGGTCAGCAGAGCATATCACAAATCAACCAGGCCATCGACAGAGAGGCCATCAAGGTCTCCCAGAGTGTTCTGGATTTCTATTGGATCCATTAGTCTCCACGGGTGGACCAGCCTAACTAATGGGGCAAAGGAAGGCAGGGATCTGGGCCCTCAAAAGGTAATGGTCTGGCCATGACAATGGGGCCATAATGATACCCCCAATAATCAGAACCCTCATTTCCAGGCCAGTGCAGAACATGAGATACAAGGCAGCTCAGGGCGGCTTAAAATATTAAAATTATTAAAGTACAAATATAACAAAACAAAACAAAAACATAAAACACCCACCAACCCTAGACCATCCCCACAACCCTTCTCCACCCCAACCGCCTTCTATCCCCCATACTACCCATTCCCTCCACCAAATGCCTGGCGGAACAACCAGGTCTTATACTGCTGCTGGAAGGTGAGCATTTCTGGGCAGTGGCAGACCTCTGCTGGAAGGGAGTTCCACAGCAATGGAGTGGCTGCAGAGAATACCATCCTCACAGTGGCCACCTGATGAAAATGCGGGACCTCCAGAAGGGGGGCACCCTGGGGTATGGGGGATGAGGTGATTCCTCAGATAGGTAAGACCCAGACCATTTAGGGATTTATAGGTCAGCCCCAGCACCTTGAATCAAGATTGGAAGACTATAGGTAGCCAGTGTAGTGCACAAAGAACTGGAGTAATGTACTCACAATGTCCCATCCCCGTAAGAAGACAGGTCGCCGCATTCTGCACTAGCTGCAGTGTCTGGATCATCACCATGGTCAGCCCCACATAGAGCGCATTGCAGTAATCCAGTCTTGAGGTAACGAACACATGGATGACAGTGGCAAGGTCCTGATCTGAAATATATGGCCAGAGCCGTTCGACCAGATGTAACTGGTGAAAGGCACTCCTAGCCATAGCCACCACCTGGACATCCAGGCGCAGCTGGGGATCCAGGAGCACCCCAATGCTCCAAACCTGAGAGGCCAAAGGAGGGTGAACCCCGTCAATGATGGATGCCCCACCCTTGCCCAGATCACTGACCCTGCCAACGAGCATCACCTCTGTCGTTTCAGGATTCTAAAAAGGGAAGACTAGAGACAGACCAATAACTGGAGGGTGAACCAATGTCAAGCGATGACTTCTTGAGCAGGGGTCAGACCACAGTCTTCTTTAGGTAATCCGGCACCCTGCCCTTTCACAGGGAGACATTGATCACCCCAGCCAGAAACAGCCTCAATGTCTCCTGGTTAATCTTCACCAGCAGGACAGGCAAGGATCTAATTCACACATAATGGCTCTAACAGAGCCAAGCACATCCTCCGCATCAGCAGACAACATCAACTGAAACTGATCCCACAAAACATGACAAGACGGAGCATTCACACCCTCTGACTCCGGCACTGCCTCAGAAAAGGCGGAGTCGAAGTCATGGTGAGCGAGAGTGATTTTATCTGCAAAATACGCCATAAACATGTCACAGCGGGCACTGGATGACTCCAGGTCCAGGTGGAGACAGGTCGGACTGACCAGACCCCTCATCACCCGAAAAAGCTCCACTGGATGTAATTTAGCAGATGCTATGATGGCAGCAAAGAACCTTTTCTATGCTGCCCGCACAGCCACGGCATAATTGTTCAAAAATAGTTTATGCCACAATCGGTCATCTTCAGCATGAGTATGATGCCACCAACTCCCCTCATGCTTCTGCTGTCCCAGGTCCTCCGTAAATCATGGAGACCTGTGACGCCAACGCATAGGAAGCAAGATGCCTGGGAGCCACTCAATCGATAGCCTCCGCCAGATTCCACATGACAATGAGGGCATCGATTGAGGGGCCGTCAAGATCTGAGGGTAACTCCCCCAGAGAATTCTGGAATCCTTTTGGTTCCATAAGTCTCTGGAGGCAGATCAACCTAATAGGTCCCGCACACCCTGCTGGGGGCACAGGTACAAAAATGTTTTTACTGATTTGTACAAGACTGATTTATATAGTTCATCTTGCACATTTATTTCCATTGAAATGCTTTTTTCTTTTTATCTTGAGAACATATGCCGATTGGAGAGAATGGGCTTAATTTTATCTGGTTTTAGGGCAGAGTTTAAAGAAATTAAAATCCCGTTATACTGGGGAAGAAATCACTACAGACCCAGGATATACTATGGAAAAAAATGTTTTGCCGTAAACTCCCTAAATACATACACAGTGGGAAAAGGAGCACACAAAAGTTAATCTTTCACTGGAAGATTCTTTTTAATTACCAGAAAAATAAAATCTCAGTAGACTGTGGTTTAGAAGTGAAATACTTACCTTTCTAGTTTAATAAGCAGTAGAGGTCTGAGTCCAACACTGAGCAAAGGAATGCAATAATAAACTCTAGACTATAAATACACTATCTGCCTTTTTGAATTTGAATCTTTATTAAAACAGTTCATTCACACATCATAAAAGGGTACAGTAGAACTAAAATGGAAACATTTGGCCACCTGTTTTGAGACTAGTGCATATTTTGAAAGTCTGTATCTTTACCTAGTTATATTCAACAAACTTAATAGATGGGAGCATATGCATAAATCTCTAGAATTTAATTCTCAGAAGAACAAATCAAAAGAAGATGTGTAAAGTTAGAAGATACTGATGAATGAGGTGCGAGGCAGCAGTTTATTCATGTGGTTGTTGAAAGGGCACCCATTACAGACAATACACCCATACTTGTCCTCCTTGATCTCTCTGCTGCCTTCGATACTGTTTACCACTCACTCTTGCTGGATTCCCTTCACTCCCTTGGCTTTTGTGGCTCTGTCTATAACTGGTTCTCCTCCTACCTCTCTGACTGTTCCTTTAATGTGTCTCTCTCCAACTCCGCCTCCTCCTCCTTCCCCCTCTCAGTTGGTGTTCCTCAAGGCTCTGTTCTTGGCCCTCTCCTCTTCTCGATCTATACCTCATCCTTAGGCAAACTCATTGCCTCCTATGGCTTCCAATACCACCTCTATGCTGATGACACTCAACTCTATCTCTCTACTGGCCTCTACTCCCTCTCTCTCTCTCTCTCTCTCCAACTTTATCTTAGTTCAGTCTCTAATCTAGAAGGGGGTATGAAAGCTACCTACCCATGTAAAAATCTTATCTGTTTGAAGAGGGTGCAAATCTGCAAGGCCCATATGAATAGCTTCCTACTGCAATAATTATTAGTATATTTCACATTGTCAACAATTTGGTGTGCTTCTAACTGGGTCAACAGATCACAAATTACATATCAGTGCTGTTTCCTCCCCCATAACAAAATTTTAGAAATGTACAATGTACAAATAGAGAAATGTACAATACAAAAGAAGCCTCTCTAAAATAAAAAGTATCTCTACAAGACACACTTTAATAGTAATTTCCAAGCAAGTGCTGTAATAAAACCAATTCCCTTTCATTAAAGTAGTAGGAACTGAAACCAGTAATCCACTCGGAACTAGGAAGCTGCCCACTGCACATACCAGGCAACAAATGACATCATTTACACAGAGCCATTGCTAGAAGCTTCATTGTGGAGAGGAGTCTGGCAAAAATACCACAAATGTCCATATTCTGAGGGTTGCACTAATAGAACTTCTTCTGTTTTGCAGGATTTTTAAAAAGCTGTTTTCATAGTAAACTAAAATGAATTCAGCAAATATTTAAGTACATGTAAAGAAAGGGCCTAGCATCAGCTTCTATATTCAAGAGCCCTACACTTAACATTTCTCCGCATTAGTGGTAAATTATTTCAGTCTTGATCTGTAGTTGCAGTCCTGGACCGTTCTTGAGCGGAATCAGGGGTTCCAGATTATTGATGGTTTGGTGAAGTGACTTCTCCAGTGGAAAGTAGGAAAAGACTAACCAAGCTTATATTCAGGTATACACTGTCAGGAAGCCGCCCCACCCCCAAGAGGGCTCCCCAGTCCCAGCATTTCCTCCAATCCTAATCCCTGGGACATTTGAGGGGTTTGCACTACACCTCCTGGGTCTTACCTATCTGAAATAAAGAGGAAGAACTGATTTGTTGAGATGCTTTATTTTTTCAATGTAGTTATTCATTGGAAGCAGATTAGTGCATGCCCATTATATTAACATATTCCAGGAATTCCTTACTCCCAGTTTCCATTATATATGAAACACAGTTTTCGTTTTGCTTCATCGTCTCACTAAATTAATCCAGCATTACTTTGTCACCAAACAACAACTTGTAAAGTTATTATTTTCAGCTTATTACCTACAAATTTGATAATATGAGATTAGTGCAAGGCTATGGAGCTAGCACCTGCAAATTCAGGACAATAAATGGAAAATATGCCACATATTACTTAAGATTTAGAACCAAATTAAAGGTACTGAAGAGCTGTAGTACAGGGTCAACATTCTCCATAGCACATCAAACACATACATACACAATTTGCCCATCAGCACTGGCCAAGTTGTCCGTTGTAAAGAACAGAATTATTGTGCATATTGACAAACATGACATAATGAGCAAGAGCCAACATGGGGGAGTCATGGCTCTCTATTGGAATTCTTTGAGGTTGTCAACAAGAATGTGGATAAGGAAGATCTGGTTGATACAGTGTATTGGGATTTTTAGAAAGGGTTTGACCTCATGAGAGACTAAGTAGTCATGGGATAAGAGGCAGTGTTCTGTCATGGATCAGTAACTGGTTAAAGGATAGGAAACGAAGCACTAAATGGTCAGTTTTCACAATGGCAGGAAGCAAATAGTGGGGTGCTCCAGGGGTCTGTCCTGAGACTGGTGCTGTTTAATATATTTATTAATGACCTGGAAAAGGGAGTGAAGAATAAAGTGATCAAACCTGCAGATGTTACAGGAGAATCTTGCATGACTGGGCAAACAAATAACAGATGACATTCAATGCTGATAAGAGCAAAATGATGCACATAAGGAAAAATAATCCAAAGTATACATACAAAATGCTAGACTCTAAAATAGACATTACCACTCAGGAAAAGGATTTTGGGAGTCACTGTGGACAGTTAATTGAAAACTAACCTCAATATGCAGCAGTGGTCAAAAAGGCAAACTGGGATAGAGAATAAAACTGAAAATGTCATATTGCTGCTATATAAATCTATGGTATAATGCTGCCCAGCTCCCAGGCTTGAATATTATGTATAGTTTTGGTTGCCCCAGCACAAATAAGATATAGGAGAACTGGAAAAGGTGCAGAGAAGAGGAACAAAAATGATCAGGGATATGGAACGGCTTCCGAACAAGGAGAGGCTCAATAAGTTAGGGTTCTGCGGCAACACACTAGTCTCACTCCCCTCAGAGAACCCAGGAGTCCAGGTTCCCAGTCCCTCTGCTCTAACCCACTAACCCTCCTCCCTGAGAACCCAAGAGTTCTGGCTCCAAGCCCCTCCGTCCCCTACTCTAACCCACTAGTCCCCCCTCCCAGAGAACCCAGGAATCCTAGCTCCCAGGCTTGGACACTATTTGTACACAGGAATAGGGAGTCCCATTCACAGATCCACCTCAGCAGGCTGACACTAGCTTGGATGCAGCCCACCCTGAGAGCAGCAGTACATCCATAAGACCTCCCTCAGCCCCTTCCCCTGTCTCACATACCTCATTCCTACATCTGGGAGGAGGTGCTGCTGCTCTAGCTGCTGCTGCTTTCAGGGTGGGCTGCATCCAACTTGGTGTCATGATGCTGAGGTGGAGCTGGTCAGTCTGGCCTCCCTCCACCTTGGAGTGGAGTCATCTACTGCTCGCTGTGACATGTTTGTGGATTATTTTGTGAATAAAATCGCTCGGATTCACCACGACTTCTCTGATGCGATTAATACGTATGGGAAACTGGAGGTTATGGAAGCCTCGTCTTGTCCAGTTTTGTGGGATCAATTCCAGTCGGTGACACCCGCCGATGCGGTTGGTGTTCTTTGGGCTGTTAAGGTTACATTTTGTGAATTACATCCTTGCCTGTCCTGACTGATTAAATCTTGCCAGGAGACAATGGGGCCGTTGCTGGCTGGGGTGGGGCCTCCGGGAGGGCAGAGTGCTGGGCTGTCTCAAAGAGACAGTGGTTCAGACTCTGCTCAAGAAACCATCGCTTGATGTTGACTCCCTTGCCAGCTATTGACCTGTCTCTAACCTCCCCTTTTTAGGGACTGTTATTGAACGGGTAGTGACTCAGCAGCTCCAGGGACATCTTGACTGCATCGGTTATCTGGACCCCTTTCAGTCGATATTTTGTTTGGGGTATGGCACCGAGACTGCGCTTGTGGCTTTGGTGGATGATCTGTGCCCGGAAATGGACTGGGGTCATTCGACCCTGTTAGTTCTATTAGATCTTTTGGCTGCATTTGAGACAGTTGATCATGGGATGTTGGTGACACGACTGCAGGACTGTGCAGGGGTGGGCGGGACTGTTCTTGAATGGTTTCGCTCTTTCTTGACCGGTAGAACACAGCAAGTGGTTCTTGGGGAGTCTTTTTCATCATACCGAGACCTCTCGTGTGGAGTCCCTCAGGGTTCGGTTTTGTCCCCTCTCCTGTTCAACGTATACATGCAGCCACTCGGTGATGTGATCAGGAGGTTTGACGTGCGGTGTCATCAATATGCTGATGACACCCAGCTGTATCTCTTTTTTTCAACAGACCCAGGCCCTGCAGTCTTGGTGCTTACTTGGTGTTTGACGGCTGTCGGGGACCAGATGAGGACTAACTGACTGAGGCTGAATCCCGACAAGATGGAGGTGATGTTGGTGGGAAAGGTGATGGAGATGGTGGCCACCATTACTGGCGGGATCTGCCTTCCATTGGTACCCCAGGTATGGAGTCTGGGGGTGCTCCTCGACGTGCAACTCCACCTGGATGCCCAGGTGGAGGCTGTGGCAAGGAGTACCTTTCACCAATTACATCTAGTGCGACGACTTTGGCCGTTTGTCTCAGGCTCTGACCTGGCCACCATCATCCATGCTTTCATCACCTCCAGATTGGACTATTGTAACGCGCTCTACGTGGGGCTACCCATGGTGAGGGCTCGGAAACTGCAGCTGGTGCAGAATGTGGTGGCCTGTCTTCTGGTAGGACTGGGCTGCCAGGAGCCTATTACACCTGTGCTCCACTCTCTGCACTGGCTGCCGGTGGTTTTCTGGGCCTGATTCAAGTTGTTGGTTTTGGCCTATAAAGCCCTAAACGGCCTAGGTCCTACCTATCTGTGGGACTACCTCACTTCCCGGGTGCTGGACCGACCCCTGCAGTCATCTGGGGGTGCCCTGTTTGAGGTCCCCCGAGTCTTCAGGGGGGTCACGCAGTGTTCTCGGTAGCTGCACCAAAGCTGTGGAACTCCCTTCTGGTGGTGACCCATTTGGTCCCGAATCTCCCCTCTTTTTGGATAAGTTCTAAGACCTGGCTGTTCCGCCATGCATTTGGCAGGGGAGATGGGTGAGGGGGTGGGTTGTTGGGTAGGGGTTATTTTTCTTTTTGTCCTCCTTTTAGTTGTATTTGAATTGTTTAAATGTTTATTTTGCAAACTGTAAGCCACCCCGAGCTGCCTGTGGCAGGAGGGGCAGGGTTGCAAAATTCTAAAATAAATAAATAAATAAAATAAACATGGGAACTGCAAAATGTCCTAAAACTACATGACGAATTCTCAAAATCTAAACTCAGGCGATCACTACATTGCACACTTGAATTTTCTGACACCCCTACACCTCGAGAGAAATAACTTTAAACAGACTTTTCTCTGTCAACAGGAGATGGTCACAAAGACCAGAAAAAATCCTTCTGCCCCAATTTTCAAACTCTTATTACTCAGCTGTTGCCAAACCAATCCTTTTGAAATTGGGACAGACTCTACCCCTCACCCCTGCAATCAGCTCTACAAAATTGCACAGTGAGAGGCTAAATCTTCTCAATTTTATAACAAGTAGACTTTTTGTGATTTTAACAGAGAGTGCAAACTGCCTTAACTATAGAGCCGCAAGAGCGGCTCTATAACAAATGGGCAAAGATGTGGAGAAAATTGAGTAGGTTGGGATGGGGTTTGGGAACTAGAAAATTAAAGATGAGGTTGCTGGGAAAAAAGGACAGCTTGGAGGAGGCAGGAAGTCTTGGTGTCAGGTTAGACTAGGAAGAGGTAAAGCATGCGGGGAAGATACAACAAAAGGGACAGAGGGAGGTCGTGTCAGGAGTGTGTCTAAAGCCCTTTGTGAATGACTCTCTTGCTGTTTTGAAGGGTTAATTAACCCCTTGGTGCAGGGAGTCAGTATTTCCTGATACTTAATAATAATGCGGAAAGCATTAGCACTGGGGACTCTGGGCTGTTCTCTCCATGAGGGTAGTATGAGAAAATATTTCCCCCTGGATTTGATAGGTGATAAGCACTAGACCCTTAGGCTCCAATCCTTATAGTGCAGTCCTGGCACAAGCTCCACTGAAGTGAATGGGACTTCTGCCAATGCAGCGCGTTGAGGACAAGACCTTAATTTGTGCTCTCTGTCATTAATTGTCAGAGAGCAAGTTCGATCTTATAAATATTTGGGGATAAATTTTTAGATCTAATGGCTCATGGCAGGCTCATATGTGTGGCACAAAACAAAAAATTAAGACCGAAGTATAAGCATTAGTTATTTTTTTTAACGTGGTATGGTCAACGAAGCATTCAAGTAGTTAAAAAGCTTATGAATGCCAAAATTATGGCTAGCATGCTTTATGGCGCGCCATTTTGGGGCCTTGAGTCACGAGTAACGAAAGGGTTAGAAGTGATAATAAACGGACTATGGAAAAGGCTCCTGGCAATCCCTCCCTCAACTAGTGTGGCACTGATAAACTTGGAATAAGGAAACTTCACTGTGGCAGCATAAGTTACGTCTAAGATGGTAGCTTTTGGGGCAAAATTGAGAGATGCACCTGAATCATCTCTAGCAGCACTGGCTCCAATAGAGAAATTACAAGATAATGAATGTGGGCTAGACCAGTGGTGGGTGGGGGTGAATTCAAGCATACTGAACCTGGGTTACTCTGATGCCTTCTTATGTGATAAGACAAGTAGTGTGGTCATCAAACTACTCAAACTGCGGATATTGGATATAGATAGGCAAGATCTAAGGACTGTAGCAAGTAAGATAAGATCCTCCCCTTATTATAAATATTTGATACCCCCAAGAGGGGGTGCTTTGAATATATATCAATTTGAGGATCCCACTTTAAGGCAGGCTTTTATCAGCCTACAGTTTCAAATGATGCAAACCGCTGTACTTAAGGGAAGATATCAACAAATCCCATATGAAGAATGTATCTGTCCATGTGGGAAGGGGAGAATCTAGTACACTATATGTTAAAATGCCCTTTATATGTTAAACAATGCAGTCAGCTACAGGATATTGTGCCTTGGGATCATCTACACCCCAGAATTCAACAACTGCAGTACTTATTAAGTGACACGAACCAACAAAGAACAAAGGCAGTGGCAATCTATACACTTAGATCAAAGTCTATTCGTTTAAAAGCTGAAAATAGGAGTAGAACTGATGAAAAGTGATTAAACACGGAAAAATCGGTTTGATGACTTGGAGTCTTTTCCCCAAATGCCCTTTCTATAATACTATTTGTGAGAGAATGTTTATGGAAAATATTATTTTAATTGAAGGACTTGAATTTAAATTATATCTTCATTTTATTCTTATTTATACATGATGTTGATGTTTTTGTTTGCTTAGGATGTAATTTGTTATGGCCATGCGGCCTACAATAAACTATTTGTGTGGTTATGCCAAATATGGGTGTTGTTTTAAAAGAGTAATATCTACAATCTAGCACTAAGAAAACTGAGGTGGTGAAGTGTGTTTCAAAAAGGGCTGCTATTCTAAAGCTACAGTACTCCACATCCTCTAAAATTAAGTAAAGCTACAGTACTCCACATCCTCTAAAATTACAATTGCTCCAAAAGGCAGCTTTCTTCCCCTTCTGCACATCATAGCAAAACAAAAGGTCAGCCTATTGAAATATTGGCTAGGCCTGACTTCCATTAACAACAAATGCAGACACATTTTTTTTACAGCAATAGTTAAATGAATGGCTGTATGTCTGTAATAATTTTGACTTAAAATGTCAACTGGATTTGAGATGCCATGTGCATTTAATCAATGTCTCCACATTATAAAATAAATATTACTTTGGTTTGACTGCTTTGTCTGGCATGAATCATAATTCAGCAAGATGAGCACATTTCACTTTCTGTACAGCTGGCTGTTAAAGGCAATACCTATTAAACTGGCACCTGTCAGCACTTTGTAGTTAAGGGACCTGTTAGCACTCCCATTATATGTCTCTATCTCTATAACTGTGCTGTAACTGCTTTCTTCATTATTTATTGTTTTAATACTGAAATGATTACTGGAATATAAGAAAATGTTAAAAAACAAAACAAGGTAGAATTCCCATCAGAAACCTGTAATTGTATAAGTGAAATACTTATTCAAAATGTTGCACAGGTAGCCTTAATTCTGGCATTTCTTCTCTTTTGAGGTCTTAACTTTGAATCATTAAGAACCCTCAAACAGCTCTTTGTGGGCCACAGATCTCTAAATTAGCTTTAAAAAGCAAGAATTTGGAATAGCATGTTTAATTTCTTGCCGATAAAGATCATCAAGCCCAACAAAAGAAAAGCAGAATAAGAATTAATACACATGACAACACCCAAGAGGGAAACAAAATTAACAATTTATCTTGCGACTCTTTACAAGGCCATTCCTCATAATGTGTTCTGACTTTTAAATGTATGGGACTGAAGTAAGAGCATTCTGTGCTGAGCAAAGTGAGACTAAGATGTTAGCACTCTGGTCCAGTAACTTATTTTATTTTGGTTTTTTTTATCCCACCCTATACCTTAGGCTGGCTTATATTTTTTTTATCTTATTAACTGTAACATTAACTAATTAACTCTTAATCCTCATAACAACATGAGGTAGGTTAGGCTGAGAGATCTGTGACTGGTCCAAGGTCACCCAGTGAGTTCATGACTAAGGTGAGACTTGAACCTGGGGCCTCCCTCTACTTTCTGGTCTAAGTAATTGCACTCTTAACCACTACACCACACTGGCTCTTACTTACACAGTAGTTTTCCTTAAGGGCTCTAGCAGAGTTAGCAATGTAGCTGGGTAGCTACACTTTGGTCTTATCCTGCTGAACTGGAGTTCAAAGGAGAGAAACAAAGATGATAAAGGGTCTGTAAAGCAACTATTACGAGGAAAGGTTGAAGGAACTGGGTATGTTTAACCTAGTAAAGAGAAGATTAAGGGAAGACGTGACAGCAGTCTTCAGGTATTTACAGGCCTGCCACAAAGTAAGCTCTCGGGCAGGGACCGTGTCTATCTTATTCTCTGTAAAGCACCAGGTACATTGCTGGTGCTATATAAATGCTAATAAATAATAATAATAATAATGATGGCAAGGAACTGTTCTTCATTGCTATAGAGGGCAGGACAAGAAACCATGATCTCAAATTGCAGGAAGATAGATTTTGGTTAATTTTAGGAAAATCTTCTTAACAGTAAGAGCTGTGTGGCAATGAAAGAAGTTGTCTAGGGGGGTCACAGGTTCTCTGTCACTGGAGTTTTTCATAAAGAGGCTGAATAGCCATCTGTTGGGGAACTATAGTCATCCTGCATCCAAGTAAGCGGTTGGACTAGGACCACTTTTAGACGAGCAGAGTGCGCTCGCACGATCCCCTCACGTGACTTTTAAATATACCACGGGTGGCGATTAGATTAGACATCTTGCGCATTAAAGCCGGTCGTGCATTCTTTTAAAACAGCAAACTAAATACCTTGATCGAGATATTTAGTTTGCGGTTTTAAAAGAACGTGCGACCAGCTTTAATGTGAGAAGCATCTTATCTAATCGCCACCTGTGGTATTTTTAAAAGTCACGTGAGTGGATCTCACAAGCACGCCTTGCTCATCTAAAAGTGGCCTAGGTGATCCTGGAGGGCCCTTCCAATTCTGATTCTATAGGGTTTTGTCTACACCAGAGTCTTGTATATCCTGTTTTCTTATCGGTAGAAAACAAAGTAGGTGGCAAGTCATACTTCCCTCCCTTGTAGATCAGGGTGCTGGGTGTCGATGAGTAGAGATGAATATTAGAAGCCATTCAGTAGCGTCAGATTCAGACTCATGGTCTTCTGTGCCCCAGTTCAGAAATGGTTCCCCTTGGTTAGGAAGAACACTCATTCACTCTTGCCAGAAGTGCAGGGACACACCTCCATCCTGAATAGCAGTTGCCTAAGTACCAGCACCACTAGAACCCTGATGCTCCTGTAACAGAAAGGTGAATTTGGAGGGGCGATGTCCCCAAGTCCTAGCAAAATGCACTTATGCAGCTGTATCTGCAGTGGGCTGCAGAGGAGTAGTCTGGGAAACTAGGAAGTGAAGGACTGAGAGGTCTATGAGATATCAGACACTCTCAGAAAATTTTTGCCTGCTAAATCAAATCCATATTATTAAAAGCTGGCATTTTTAAATAACCAAAACCAAATCAAAACAAAACAAAAAACATTAAAACTCTTTCATTATTCTTATTTTTTTAAAAATAAAATACTGCATATTATATACCAAGAGATGAAAATTAAGTAGTTATTTCACAAGTTGCCCATAGAGATACAGTTCACACTTTTATTTGTTGTTTAAATAACTTTTATATTAACTAGAAGCACAGTGATAGCTCTTATCAAGGTATATAACATAGTAAAAAAAAATTTCCTCCAAACTACAAGCTTGTAGTTTCTAGTCCTTTAAAAATAGTCAAGCTGGACTTTAGGCTGTGATTTGTTAAGCAAATATAAATCCTCTTCTCTCCAAGTGCAGTAATGAGAGTTGGGGGAGTCTATTCTTCTTCAATGCACTTGTTAACATTAATGAGATTTATGTATGCATATTAAGAGGAGAATAGATCCCTAATTAAACAAATAAGCCTTTAGTAGGCAGTACATGAGTATTTTGAGTATGGAAATATCCTCTCGTCTTTGCATTTGACAAACTATAAACACAGCTAAAGAGTAATCAAGACTGTGGGGGAAGAAGAGGAGGGTGTCATAAAGCGCTCGGTTGTTTTTTAAATGATGTGACAAACAGACTATGAATACACTCTCAAACTAATTACTGCATCCATCCCCTTCTCCTGCAATCATTAAAAACAGTAGTTGTATTTAACAACCAACATATTTTGTACAGTAGGCGTGGTTGAGAGAAGCAAAACAAAAAAGATTTTAAAAGTTGCATAATGTTTTTGAAACAGCTCCTGGTTGTAATTTAATCTACTCTTCTTTCTCCTGCAAATCCCTGCGTACTTATTGATTTCTATCACTCTCTGTATGAATATAGAATCTCTCTCCATCTCTCTTGGATCAATTATTTGCTTTATCGATCTACATTAGTTTGTTAACTCTTCTTACCAGTGCTTAACTTCACAAAGCAACGCAGACTAGATATTTGTACGTGTAGTAGGCTGCTGCACTGCCTGAGTTTAATGGAAGCCGGTATCTGAATATTATGCTATATACTCTGCAATACCATTATAGTCTCAACACTGCTGGTCATAAAAAGTACCATTCTGAGAACAAGCCTATAATAGAATAATGAAAAAAGGTCATTTATCTCTTCCAACTAAAATGAAAAATTAAAATCACAAGGGTACTTAGGCAAAAGGAAAGTTGGCAAATCAAGGGGACAAAAAATATCCATAGCTCATATTGTGAAAAGTAAATAATTTAAGATGAATGGTTATATGAGAAAATGTCTCATTTGCAACAGAAAAAAGTGAAAACTAATATTTTGATAATTCTCTTCTGCTGCGTTTAACACCGTCATATTTGAACAACAGTTGCCATTGACATGCAGATGTATTATCGGTCAGGGCTGCAAATTCTCAATGCCTCCCCACCCCCACACCAGTACTAATTTGGTAGAGCTAATTGTAGACAAAAGCTGTATTACACCAACAGTGAGGTGTTATCTTCATTGGCCTTCTGAACCCAGGATGAAATTATAATGAGAGGCTTTATTGCTGTGCACTCCAGTTTGCTTATATCCCCCCCTCCTCCCCGAATCACCCAATATACAGTTGGTCTA
This sequence comes from Sphenodon punctatus, assembly GCA_003113815.1. Taxonomy (NCBI): domain Eukaryota; kingdom Metazoa; phylum Chordata; class Lepidosauria; order Sphenodontia; family Sphenodontidae; genus Sphenodon; species Sphenodon punctatus. The sequence continues at coordinate 1,008,300 of QEPC01013957.1, forward strand.
TACTTTATAAAGCAAAACATCATGACTGTAGCCTGTTGGCCTCTACCCATGGGGAGCTAGCTATTAAAATTTCATTGGCATGGCTGCAATCCATTAGCTAACCTACCTTCATACCCATAAAACTGAAGGACTACCCAGGAATTTTACAACCACTATCTGAAAAAGGTAATAACAGGGCCATAGCCGCATTACATTTATTATACACCAAACCTGTAACAACTGCTATGGGATCAGAGTATGGAGCAGCAATGTATGACAGATGCCACACTGCTGTGATGATTTAAAGATTCAGTCTTTCATTGACTTAAAGAACAACATAAAGCTTAGCTTTCTAGAAAAAAAAAAAAAAGAAGAGAATATGGAAAGATTTTAAGGTAGGACAATTAATGCCAGAGAGCACAAATTAAGGTCTTGTCCTCAAAGCGCTGCATTGGCAGAAGTCCCATTCACTTCAGTGGAGCTTGTGCCAAGACTGCACTATAAGGATTGGAGCCTAAGGGTCTAGTGCTTATCACCTATCAAATCCAGGGGGAAATATTTCCTCATACTACCCTCATGGAGAAAACAGCCCAGAGCCCCCAGTGCTAATGCTTTCCACATTATTGTTAAGCATCAGGAAATTCTGACTCCCTGCACCAAAGGGTTAATTAACCCTTCAAAACTGCAAGAGAGTCATTCACAAAGGGCTTTAGACACACTCCTGACATGAATGATACTATGGCCTTCTTGAAAGCATGCCATACCTCATTACAGAGGACAGTTTCTCATGCAAATCAGAATTCCCTCATGTTGTGGAGAGGGAACTCAACTCAAACCTTACCATGGCCTGGAAATATCAACAATGATTAGGGCAAGCAGAAAGGCTGAGGTGTAAATTTAATGGGATGCTCTTTAGTCTTTTCTTCCCCTGTTGCTTACTATGAAACACAGGAGAGTTTAAAATGTAAGTGAATGAGAACGATTCAGTAGTAAAAATGTGCTAAAACATTTGAGGCTAGACATTGGTTTTTCTTGATACCAAGAAATAAATTCAATTATGGCTCCACTAACAGCAATCTTTAATAGTATACCATTCCTCCCTGATGCACTCCATCAATTAACATATCATATTTTCTTGTACCATGTCACTTCACAAATCATTATGATGCAACATAACAGCTTGCGATAAAACACAAAATGATGATATATAAGCAATATTAAATTCATACATTTTGCTCAGGTAGATTTCTGTTGCTATGATAAATGCATCACCACCCACAAATAGGTTGTTACTACTGAGAGCCATTTGACACACACCATACAACATCTCATGCATCTACACACTGACAAGCATTATTGTGGATCAGAAGAAAGTGAAAAATGGAGAACCAGGTTGCTGCATTTATAAATCAACAAAGCCAGCTTTCAATGTATTGACCCACTTTGCATCAGCTGGGGTTATCACAAACCTGAAAGTTCCTGTTAAACTGTGTAAAACGCAACAATGCATTTTTAAACAGTTATTAGAGCAACAAAGACATGATTGCCTAATGGTTTCTCTGAATCATATTCGCCTAAATACAATTACATTCCAAGAGAAGCTTAATAGAAAAGCAATCATTCTTTAAAAAAAGAAAAGAAAATGTAAGAAAATGAAAATAAAGAGAAGAAAAAGCACTCTCCATCAGTAGCTGAGTCACAGGATGAGGAACTAAGGGAAATCTGTTAGCAACTGTTAAAACCTTCAGTTTTCTCTTTAGAAAATGTGCAGTAATGATTCCAATATGCTAAAGAACTGGAGATTATTATTATTATTATTATTAATAATAATAATAATAATAATAATAATAATAATAATAATAATAATAATAATAAACATTTATAATAATATAGATGCAAAGTATATAGCAAAGCAGGTATATATTTTTGTTTTTAAACTTCTCTTCACCTGTTCCACCCCAGCACACTTACCTTCTTTTTGTACTTGTCTTACTTTAAACAACAAACAATTTGCAACAGGAACTCTCTCTTTGTATATACACATGTGCTACTAGGTAAAGAACTAAAGTAATAAGAACACTTGCTTTTGGTTAAGCCCCTGATCAAAATTAAATCCAGTCGTAGGAAAAAAATCAGTGCAATAAGATGATCAGATAACACAGAATCTGTATTTTTCAGATTTTAGTTATTCCTCTCCAGAAAGAATGGTGTTAAGCAATTAGACTTTGAAAAGTTACAGAATTGTACAAATCAGGTACTCAATAGCAATTTTATTTATTTCATTTATTTATTCATTTATTTATTTATTTTTAAAACTGCCTACTACACAAATGTCATCTGGGATAGTCTTTCTGGCTCATACATCATCTAATGCAGATTTCTGCAGTTGGAAATTAGATAAGAATTCTGTTAAGGCATGAGCCAGAATAACTATGTTTTTGCCAGCTACTCAGAAATCCAACTTTCATTCCCATGGTTTACAGGCTCCATACAGCCAACAGAATAACAAAGTGCTAAAAACTTGTTTTTGTCAGCCAGAGAGGCAGAAGTTATGCTAAAGTCTTGAAAGGAGAAAAGCCATTGAGTACAAAGTTACAATACTTCATTATTTGCTTTTCTGACCATAACTGCAGTTTAACCCTGATTTCTTTAAATGATGTGCATGCTAATGTGTGATAATGCACCTGTTATTGCACACTTAATTAGTATGCATGATTACTGTGATTGGTATGCATATTTATGCATTCTTGTGAACTTATTCAATTCTCTTTGTAAACTGCAGTAACTGTATGTGCAAATTAAGCATGCATATAGGCAAAGACAGTTTGGACAATCACAACTAGTGGTCTAAAAAACATTCTGATTTTTTTTAAAATGGTATACACAGGTTTAAGACTGCAGTCTCCAGAACACTGATGTCAATAGGACAACATGAAGCTAAGTGTTTGTAGAATCCAGACTTTGGTGGGTTCTTATTTATTATGGTAGACTGGAAGTGAGACCATATTAAAGGGTTCAGCTGGCTTTTCAGTTAAAGTGGAAAGACTGCCTAGAAATGGATCCACGACCCTTGAAAAATGTCTAGTTTGCAAGTTTCTGGGTGAAAAATGAGGCTTGGAGTGATGGAACTTTGTCACTCCAAAAAGATGTGCCACAGGATAGCTCCCAGTGTATGCAATTCCAGATGCTACTGACTTAAAAACTGCAGAGAATGGGTCCAGTTTCTGTAAACCATTCAGATGATGGAACTACCAGACAAGCACTGGAGAAATTAGTACCATGTGGCAGTAGAGAAGCTTTATGACAGCTCACTTCAGATTGTAAAACAAGGGTCCAAGCCAGCTAATGTAGACATGTCATGAACTCTCATTCACGTCACCTTTTCAGGCATGCATAGAAGCACACAAATGAACTGCAATGTGGGCAATGACTACAAGATACTGGGTTCTGATTCCGTGTCAGCTTTAGAGAGAAGAGGGAAACTCAGGCATGAAAACTTACAGTAGTTGCTTCTCTTCCCTCTATTTGCAAAATATCAACAACACTAGTTAAGATTAGGGGTGTGCATTTCGGGCCTTCAGAAGATGGAATTCCCCGAAAAATTCCCTTTTGGGGAGTCCTAAACATGATGAGTCTCTCTCCACCCCAATTTTGGAGCCCCAATCCCTGCAATGGTTGGACTTAGTCCAGTCCTCCTCCACTCCCCTGCCATGGTCCTAGGTAGGCAGGAAGTCATCAGAGGTGGGGCGTGAGAGAGGAGGACTGAAGCAGGCTGCAGCAGCGCACACAACAAGGTGAGAATTACCAGGGGTTCAGCAATAGTAGGGATAGGTGGTGGAACTGCAGTGGGGCCCACGAGCTTGGGTTGGGGTGGGGGGCAACCTGATGCTGCTGCACTGCCTGTCACTGCCCTCTTCCCATTTCTTCCCTACGAGGCAGTAGCTACTGGAGCGTCCCATGTGCTTGAGAGACCAGCTCCAGGCATCAGGCCCACAGCAACTGGCGCAAATGGGGCCCCTGCTCCAGCCTTGGCCAGCCACACTCAGAAGCCACAGCGTGTGGGTTCCTAAATGTGGCCCATTCTACCGAAGCAGGAACATAGACCCTATTTACCCCAGCTGCTACTATGCCTGATGGAGGTGGCTCTATATCTCTCCCTTCCCCGCTCAGCCCAGAAGCCAATGGAGCAGTCGAGCACATTTTTTGTCCCCACTAGGCTGGTTACCTCTCCCTTGCCTTGCTTGTGCAGATGCTGGATCCAGCCACCCTCTCCAGGTTTCTATGTATAGCTCAAAGGCTGAATAGATTCATCAGCTGCACACTTCTATTGGCTGAGAGCAACTGAGGAAATCAAACGCTTGAACTCTCAGCCAAAAGGAGCATGTGCCTAGCAAATCTTCAGGAAGGTTTGATAATGAATTTTCAAGAGCATTTCTACAAACACAATCATGTGGCGAGCCTGCATGAACTGTCTTTTATGAAAGTGGAAACAGTACTGGTGGTAAAGAGAGGACACTTACTATGCAGGCTTTTCACTGAGTATGTTTGTTTGTGAGAAATGCTCTGAAGAATGGATATATACATACTAAATGTGCCATAGAAAGCAAATGTGAAAAGTCAGTGCCTTAAGGTGCTAACAGGTGTTATGCCATCTACAAGTAAAATTAAACACGTGTTGGCAAATGCCTGTTGAACTGATGTACCATTTATCAGATACTTGCTCAAACATGATGTGGATACCAGATAGTTGGCATGACTGGGGAGACAAGCAGGGCTTAATTTGTGTGGGGTGGGGCGGGGCTTGCCAGGGCTCAGCCCTGCTGCCGGTCATTAAATTCAACTCCCCGCCCACCCCCATCTCAGGAAATATTCCTACTAGGAGTTTCCCAGGGCTTGCCCCCCCCTTGAATTTAATGGCTGGGGCTGATCTGTCAAGTTGTGGGGCAGGGGGTGCAGCTTGCAAGGCAGGTTTGGGCCCCAGCAATAATAATTATTTTATTTTTTTATAAATTAAGCACTGGAGGGAAGGCTTACCAATGGTTGGACTGACAGTGGAAGCAGACGGTTTCCAGGAGTGCTGCTGCTGCTGCTCCCAGATACCTGCCACTGCCATTTCTGGAGACCTGCCACCGCCACTCCAACCACCATCGCCACTCCAGCTGTTGCTGGACACTCCCACAGCCCAGGTAAGACTTGGCCCCTGCTTCCAGTGACCTCCCCCACACCCTGACCATACCTGCTGTCACCACGTGTAACAGCAGCTACATACAAGTGTCTGCTCTGCGCAATGGGACTGTATGGAGCAGCTGTGCGGTGAACAGGTAGCGGGGGAACAGACAGATGTTGTGATAGTTGTGTGTTTCATACCTGAAATATGCAGCTAGCATATTGTCTGATAACACACGCACTCAAGTTGTCTTGGGCAGCACCTTTAAAAGCCATTTTCTTTCTTGATGAATGCTATTAACTGTAATTTCATGTTAAATGTAGGCTTATTTGCAAATTAATAAAAATATATACTTTTTAAAAATTATGCACACACAAGTCTGACAAGGTTATCTGTATTATTAGGATAACACCTCTCGAAATATATACATGAGAGTTTGTGGAGGGAAAAACACCCACATTCTCAATTTTTTATTATTTTTCTTTAAAAGGGCCTTACCTCAGCATGGCACCAAACCCCTTCTTCTTAGTTTTCTTCTCTGGATCTTCATTCTCTTCTTTTCTTTTCTTCTCTTTGGCTTTAGATTTGCTCTTTTCTTTTTTCTTCTCCTTTTCTTTATTTTTTTTGTATTTATTTGCCTTGCTTTCTACATCCTCTAGTTCAGAGTTTGCTTGAAAGTTGTGAGCTTCTTGGCCAGAGTGAGAGCTCTTATCAGACAGACCATCTGCAGCGAGAGAAATTGAAAGAGAATCAATAAGAATGGCTAGGGGTCATTTATGATCAAAAGAAGTTAAAATGTAAAATACAGAACTGGCATAGGAAAGTGCTCCAATAGTGTACAATGCACGTTCATCTAATTGTATAATTAAAAAAGCAGACTAAACACATCTAGCTAATTCAAGCTGGGTTCTATTGTAAATTAAGAACAGAATTATTATGGTTACTTATTTTCTAGTTATTATATCTGGTATGAAAACCTTGACATGTGGTAAAACACTCTTCTTTTGGAAATCTGGCTTGTTAACCCTCATCTGTTTAACAAAGACCCCACGCTGAGACACAAACAGTCAGAGCTTATTTCAACAAGAGGTTCTGAGAACTAATACAACCTAACTGCATTAAAAAAAATTAACTCACTTGCTCTTTGGGATTGCTAAGGCAAGAAGAAATGGCAAGACAATCACTCTGATTCGTTAAAGGAAGCAATAGGATTTTCCAGTTAGGATCTTAACTGGATCCAACTCGGCCTCTGCATTGGAGGAATGCTTGAACGATATAGCTGTCTGGATGTGTTGGAGGTATCTCATGCTCAGTCTGGGGAAGACTGAGTCTTTGTTGGTGGGAAGGGGCAGCTGATATGAGGATGCCCTTGCCTCCCTTGGACCCCTGAATGTGAATGGAGTCCGCGTGGAGGTAGTGGACCAGGTAAAGAACTTGAGCAACATTTTCGACCACGCACTGTTCATGAAAATCCAGGTGTTGGACACAGTTCAGAAATGCTTTTTACAGCTACGCAATTTGATTAGTTACACCCTTAAAATCACAGAATCTTAGAGTTGGAAGGAACCTCAGAGGTCATCTAGTCCAACCCCTACTAAAAATAGTCCAATCTCTACTCAAAATCCACAGCTACAGCTCAAAAACCATGGCTACAGCATCCCTAACAGATGGCTGTCCAGCCTCTGTTTGAAAACCTCCAGCAAAGGAGAGCCTACCAGCTCCCTAGGCAGTCTGTTCCACTGTCGAACAGCTCTTACCATTAGGAAGTTCTTCCTAAAATTTAGCTGAAATCTGCTTTCTTGTAATTTGAGCCCATTGGTTCTAGTCCTGCCCTCAGGAGCAACAGAGAACAAGTCTGCTCCATCTTCTTTGTGATGGCCCTTCAGATATTTGAAGACAGCTATCATGCCTTCCCTTAGTCTCGTCTTCTCCAGGCTAAATATACCCAGCTCCTTCAACCTTCCCTCAGAGGACTTGGTTTCCCCCCTGACCATCTTTGTTGCTCTCCACTGAAGCCGTTCCAATTTGTCAATGTCCTTCTTAAAATGCGGTGCCCAGTACGGGACACAGTACTCCAGATGAGGTCTGGCCAGCGCAGAATAGAGTGAAAATATTACTTCTCATGACCTGGACACTATACTTCTGTTAATGAATTTTAAGCCGCCCTGAGCTGCCTGTGGCAGGAGGGGCGGGGTAGTAAAAGCTTGAAAATAAAAATAAATAAAATAAATGGAGCTTACAATTACATTAGCCTTTTTAGCAGCTGCATCACGCTGTAGACTCATGTTCAGCTTGTAATCAACTACAACCCGAAGATCCTTTTCACATGTACTGCTGCCCTGAAGTCTTGAACTCATTTAAAGTAGTTAGGCGTTCTCTTACCATCTCATTACCTATCTTGAGCTGCAACTCCTTCCCTTCATCATTAGCGCTCAGCTGTTTGATGGCAGCAATTCCTGGGGCCTGATCCTGCTGAGCAACATTGGCCAGGAAATCCTGTCCCATGCGAACAGAGCTTTGGGCTGACCCAGGGGCATGGAGCAACCTGGGTTAAGCGTTAAATAACTACTGTGTTGTGTTGCATAACCCCAACACAACCTGGGTTAAGCAAGGGCTATGTAGCCTGGGAGGGCTATGTGCTCCACTCACCCTGTCAGTAGCTTGAACTTACCCAATTCTTTCAACATTTCCTCATATGACTTGTCCTCCAGACCCTTTATCATTTTAGTTGCTCTCCTCTGAATTTTTTTCTATATTCTTCTTGAAGCATGCCCCAAACTGGACACAATATTGCAAGTGAGCTCTCACCAGTGCCAAGTAAAGTGGTACCACCAACTCCTGCATCTTGGATACGATGCACCTGTTAATTCAGCCCAAAATGGAATTTGACCCTTTTGCAACAGTGCTGCATTGCTGCCTCTTCTTCAGTGTATCATCCACCATAACTCCCAGATTCTTCTCTGCAGTGCTACTGCCTAGCCAGTGATTTCTCATTTTATATATTGTGGTTGTTGTTTTTCCTTATGTGCAATACCTCACATTTATCTTTGTTACACAATCTCATTTTGTTTCTTTTAGCCCAGCTCTCTAGTTTATCTAGATAATTTTGTAGTCTAATCTTGTCTTGAAAAAGTGTCTGCAACCCCTCCCGGTTATGTGTCATCTGCATTTTTTTTTTAACCTTTTGTGCATCCTCTGGTAAAACCATATGTTCTCCATTGAGCAGGGGACACAAACCTTCCTTTGTTTTTTTTCTTGCTTTTAACATATCAGTAGATTCCCTTCTTATTGTTTCTGATATCCTTTGCTAGTTCCGGAGCTTGTTACAAGCCTTTGCCTTCCTGATTTTGTCCCAACAAACGTGTACTATTACTGGATACTTGCCTTTAGTGGTACATCCTTTCTTCCAATTCCTGTGTATGTTTCTTTTGGCTTTCAGGTCTTGCAAAAGATCTTGGTGCAACCATGACCGCCTCTTGATTTCCCCCATATTTCTTCCACATGGGTATGGCTTTTAGCTGTGCCTTCAAGATTACCTTCTTTAGACACTGCCATCCCTCCTGGACTTCCTTTCCCCCTAATTTTACTAAACATGGCATACTAACTCTTTGAGTATGTTGAAACCTGCTTATTTGAAATCCATTGTCAGCACTTTGCTAATTGTTCTCTTTCCTTTTCTGAGGATTGTGAACTCTCATTCCATGATCAGTTACTCTGAGCGTGTCTACTATATTAACATTTTCAACTAATTTCTACCTGTTTGTTAGAATCAGATCTAAAGTAGCTGACTCCCTGGGTGCTTTCTCAACCTTCCAGAAGAAAAATTTGTCTCCTATGCATGACAACAACTTTTTGGATAATTTAATCTTACAAAGGAGATTGCAGTATGGGAAAGCATAAGCTACTCATTGGGGGGACATGTGTCCACCCAGATTTTTTGAAGCCCTACGAACCCCTGTCCAGCCCCCACCTCCTGTGCTCCCCACTATCGACAGCTACCAGTCACCTATGTGAGACAGGTTGAGAACTACCAGCGTAAAACTACCAAAACAGCAATGGAGGCTATCTTAAGACTGGTAAGGGGTGCTTGATGTGATCAGGAAAAAAAGATAATGAAAAGAAGTTTCTCATTTAAGATTAATAAATATAATCAGGGACCTGTGATCACTGCCTTTTCCCCATTGCTGCCAACAGGGAAAACACAGTGAATAAGTTCCCTGAATATAATTATTCAAAGCTTTCTATATGTTCTCATCTCAGTTCCACTGAAACTAATATCAGTTTTTCCATAACATGGGGAGCTGTTTCCAGAGCAACATATGCACCATTCAGGCCCTAATTCAGCAAAGTGGTTAAGAACACATTGGGTGTTTAACGTCAATGGGTGTCTGAATATTTGTTTTGACCTTGATATGAACGCCGGTTTGGTCCTGTGTTCACCATGTGGCGCTACTTAGACACACAGCCCATCTTGGGGCAAATCGGTGTTTTGCTCGCCACCCGATCTCGGCACGTAAGCGCTGCCACCTTGCTCCCCATGTTATACCTACTAGCACACCCCGCGATATCATTAGATACAATGTTGGTCACGTGTTCAGTTGAAACATGCAAATTGTCCTTGTGATGCAATGGTGTTCACATCATGTGTTCAATGGGTGGTTAAATTGGTGTTGGGATTTTTATGGTGCTTAAGCACAACAACCAAACACGTGCTTAGGGGTTTTGACACCCGATCTTTGTTATGTCTAAAGACGCCCATTGTGTTGTGTGTGACATCGGTGGAAGTTAAGCATGTGTTTAAGTGCTTTACTGAATTGGGACCTTCTCTTGTGAGAAGACAACTTGCCAAGGAAGTATATGTAACAGCATACCCTCTTCTACATATTCAGGTCCATCATAAGATTTGTCAATGGCAGCTCTGAAACTCTCATTACAACCTCGCCCGCGGACCATGTGCGGCCTGGGCCTGTGGAAAGGCAGCTCGTTCTTTCTCACTTCAGCCACAGCAGTCTGCAAACTCTCCAGTGAGCTTGACTTCTTTAAACCCAGAGTGGGGCCAAAATCTTTTCCAGGAGACTCTGAAAGAGGAAGAGTGAAAGATTACACTTGAACTACACACAAGAATAAAATTAACAAATGTACATCTATTTAAAATAAGGAAGCATTTCTGTTTCTCCACTAGTTAGTTGTTCTGATTAAAGATGCAGAGCCTGCATTTTCTGCTATTACATGTTGTTGCAGCAGGTCTGTGCTTATGAATCTCAATTTTAACTTTAATAAATCAAAATGTTTGTTCTTACAGTTACAGAGAACGCCCAAAAACATATAAGCAAAGCAAGCATAACCAAAGCAGTGTTCCATTTCTGAATCTACAGAGAGTTTAGAACTGTTATTTCATGAGGTGTGACATACCCTTTTCTTCTCAGTAGGGGCCCCACAGAATTTGTAATACTACAGCTATGGAATCTGACATATTTCCAAGTGTGCTTTTGTTGGCTATTGCTGAATGATACCGCTAGAGATTGTTTATCTCTGGAGCTCAAACTACTTTTTAAGGGCAAGCTGGTTTTGTCAAACAAATTTCATTAAGAAAGATAGGTGTAGATATCTTCTACAAAACTTTCCCCCAAACCTTCACTTAAATATTTACTAGTTGAACAGTATGCTTTGCTGTCAGGATAGTCAGCATATTTTTCAGGAAATAAGCACAAACGTTTCAGGCATAAACGTTTCAGGCAAAACATAGCTTTGGGCATGCTTGTATGTACCACAGCAAAGGGTATGTATGATACCTCAATGATAAGGAAACTAGAGGTTATTGTTAGCACGTTAGTATTCACACATTCAGAGATCAAAGTGTGTGGTTAGCTATCACAGAATCTCTACCTGAAGAGCTATTACCTCGTACAATCAACACACCCATAAATAATGAATACGAAAAGAGTAATAACAGTCTGGTGGCTAATCACACACTGACATTTCTGAATGTGGGAATTGTGGACCTAGCGACTTCTTAGGTGAAAGGGTACCCTTGAATTCCTTCAGAATTACCCCTTTGCAAGCCCCGCTTGTAAATGCCAGGGTGGTGGTAAAAGGCTTTTTGTTGCATCCCGCCCCCCTCTTTGAAGGAGCAAGGGGCACTGGGTTGGCCTGCCTGCAGCAGAGAGGAACGTCTAGGGAACGCCTCCAGTGATGCAAAGTTAAGGTTGGCCTGGCCAGGGTTGCTAAGCAACAGGCCAGAGGGCATTAAAGGCATAGTCTTGCGAGGTGAGAATTGGAGGAAGTGTCCAACACCAGTCCGCAAATTTATATCACTTGGGCATTAGACTAGGTCAGCAGCAGTTGGGAGTTTCCCTCCCGATGCGAGAACGGCAGTTCCTGCTGTGCAGGCAGACGGCACAGGATGAGGATGCAGTAGCCTGTACCACGCTCCCTAGCTGAGGCAACAGTGTCATCCATCTGGTGGTGATCAGAGTGGGGGCCCTGTTCAATGAAGGGAATGTGCAGGATCTAGGTCCCCACCGCAACAGACTCGGTGACCCCTGGGACAGGGCCTTTGGGTGCCCACAGGGAAGGGACACAAAAAATGCCCAAGAATGGAGGGTAGGGGAAGACCTGGTCTAAGTCCCAAGGCCATGGTGCACATGAGCAGGCACACTCTGATTTCACCTGTGTTGGATCGAGTGAACTGGTACCCCTCCAGGCCTCTCTTCCACGTGGGGGAACCAAGGCCGTTCTCCTCTCCCTTCACAAGAGACTCAGGGTGTATGAAGGCCTAATACAGCAGATAACCGTGGTTCAGGCTGGTTTTGGGAAGCCCCTCCCCCATGTGTGTAGTGCTCTGCAGGTGAGCCTACTGCACCCCCAGGGGCTTCACCAGTGGCATCTGTCCTCCTAGCTCTGGTCACGCAGGCAGATGTGCCTATGATCATCCCCCTGGCCCTCCTGGGCTGGGTGTGGAGCACACTCGTGCACCCCCAAGGGGCCATGCCATTGTCCTTGGCTCCTGTACCTGCAGTACCAGAATCTGACCCTGAGCCAGGGGAACCCAGTACATATGGGTGGCGGGTGGTTCCTCCTTCTCATTTTAGCGATGATGGTCCAGCTCCTAGAAGGCCAAGGGGGGACAAGTTGAACCACTGGACCCCTGCTCTGGACCACTGAAGTGCTGCTCTGGAGGGTGGAGGATTTCAAGAAGGAGAACCGGACCAATGCCACGACGAATCATCAAGTTCCACCACCTGTTCCAGCCACGGTGAATCAGCAAGTCCCACCTCCCCCGGCATGGCAGATCAAAGGAGGCTCATCAACTGCATCAGGTGAACCTGTGTAAATCAGCCTGCAGGAGTGGGATGGGTATCGTCTCTGCAAGGGGTGGCAAGGTGCCCCATGATGGGCCTAGGATATATAGCCCGTGCAGATCCCTCATCCCATCATTGCTGTGCGATCTGGTATCACAGCAAGGGTTGCAGAGCACCTCCCCAGTGTAGTAAAGGGGAATGCCACACCCATTCTGGGGCACGGAAGACACAGTGGCTCTGGTGGAAAGGGGCCTGGTACCTATGGCCAAGGCAGGCAACCAGGAATCCTGCCCCTGCCTTGGCCATGCTTCCAACCCCCCCTCAGGGAGGAGGAGTGAGCACCCAACCAGGCATGTTGGCACAGGTATGGATGGGGCAGCCTCTACAGCAGGGCTTCATCATGGGCCGGGGTGGGAGTAGCAGGCAGCCCTCCCACTCCACTGGGGGATACCCCAGCATCTCAGCCCCAATTGGCGAGTATCTTCAGGCGACGTGAGAGAGGATTTGGTGGAGCAGGTATATTGATATATTCACTCTTATATTTAGTGACCCGACACCCAACCTGAACCATTAGAAGAGGTCCAAGGAGAAAAAAGGTTTAAGTGACCGATGGAAGATCGCAACTGGTCCAACTGGATGGTTGCCTACTCTATTTACCAGGGCAAAGTCCTTCAGACTTTCCCCGAGAGGGCCTCTGATCTAGTAAAGTATGCAGACATAGTGTGCTGAGCATATGACTCAGCCCCCCTCCCCCCGGGGGGGCCTGACTCAGATATGATGAGGTGTTCTGGCATCGGGAGGTGATCACACCAGGCTTGAGGTGGGACATTCATGTCCATGACCTATGGCTGGATTGTATGAGCAATGCAGTGAATGCCCCAAGATAAGATAGTGAACATGTATTGGCAAAAGGAGGGGTGGCAGTGGCGAATAACCCATTTTGTGGCAAAGGGCGGAAGGCACATAGGGTGAGGGGCTGTGCTGGGAATTTAATAAGATCGGCAGGTGCTCCCAATCACCTTGCAGAGTTTGTCACTACTGCATGCAATGTGGAGGCTCCCACCCTGCCGCCAATTGCTTTAAATTCAAGCAATTCAAGTCTAGGTCTTAGCAGAATCCATCCAACCAAGGGAGGGCCCCCCAAGTGGGTGCAAAAATATCTGGGAAGGGCCCCAACCCCAGTTGAGCCTGAGGCACTCGAGTCTGCTTTCAGAGGTCATCTGGCTCAGGAGGAGGTTGCTTATGTGGTTCAGGGTTTTTGGGAAGGATTTAGAATTCCCACTGAGGGTCCAGCAGAGCAAAATCGCCAGTAACCTAAAAGCGATAATCAGGATGGAGCATGTGGTTTGCGTCAAGCTCAACAAAGAAATAAAAGAAGGCCAAATGGCCAGGACATTTCCAGTCCCACCTCTGGGTAACTTGTGTCACCTTTAGGGGTTGTCCCAAAGAAGGCATCCAGGGAATGGCATCCAGGGAATTCTGTCTTATCCACCACCTCTCTTACCCGAGGGGGGGTTCAGTTAATTATGCCCCACGAACTTTGCTGTCTGCTATGCGTCATTCGTCTCCACAATCAAAATGATTAAAGCATGCTGGACAGGTGCTTTGTTAGCTAAATGCAATGTAAAGTCTGCTTTCTGCCTGGTCCTGGTCTACCCTGAGAAATTCGAGTTATTAGGTTTCCAATTTCAAGGATCCTACTACTTCCACAAGGCTATGCCAATGGGTTGCTCCATATCGTACTCAGTCATTGAAAGGTTTCGTTGGCAAGGGTGGTCCGACAGTGGGCCAGGTCCTGCCAAGTCACAAAATAACTCAATGACTTCCTCTTTGTGGGAAGGGTGGGCACCTGTGAATGTACAGGTTACTAAAAGCCTTTCAGGAGGTGGCAGAGGAGCTCAGGGTTCTTTTAGTCATAGAAAAGAAGGAGGGCCCTGCTACTGTCCTGACTTACCTAAAGATTTAATTGGACACTGTGCAGGTGGTGTCAGGCTCCCTGAGGAGAAGCTGGTAGCATTAAGGCAGGCCATTGACAGTTGTTTGGCAACCACAAAGGTTACGGTTAGACAGCTGCAGTCCTTTCCTGGGGAGATTGAATTTTGCCTGCCATGTCGTAGTCCCTGGTAGGGGATTTTTATTGCAACTGTATGCCAGAGCATCTGGCGATCTCCCCCCTCCCCCCCGCCACCACATGAGACTTACTAGGGAACTTAACGATGACCTGGCCACATGGGTCACCCTTTGGCTAATTATAATCAGGGCCCCGATTCTCCCATGGAACTTTTAAAAACATTCTGCAGGAGTCTGGGAGGTTCGTGGCCCAATTCTGCACCTCACCGCGCTGAACTCCCCAGCCTCCCAAATGTAGCATAGGACCAGCTTCCCCTCTCCACCCCCACCCCCTCAAGAGCATGGCAATTTTTACCAAATAAACAGAACTGCAGTGGCGGCAGTGACAGCAGCTTCATTCAGCTGCTCCATCCGACTCCTCCTAGCCACTTCCTGGCCCTTCCCGACGGTGCCTCCTAGAGCGACGCAGTTGGATAACATCATCTGGTCGTTTTGCTCTGGTGCAACAATCTGGCAGTAGTGTAAGTCATGAACTCCCTGTCTTCAAAATCCACTCCCCCCCCCCCCCCCCAACTTATGAAGCTAGCTAGGACATTTGTACTGGTGTGTTTGAGCAATAACATTCTCTTTGTTGCCAAGCACGTACCAGGAGTTAACTGCACGGCCGATGCCCTTTCTCACTTCCAGATGGAGCGGTTTCACCTTCTGCCACCAGGAGCCCACACAATGCTCTATGCTTCCAACCCTGTGGATGCTTGGATCCTAGACCTCTTTAAGACCATCTGAGGATCCCTCTCAGAATGGACCAGGGTAACGTATGTAATGGCATTTGGGGAGTTTCAGGATTTCCAGGTGCTGTTGGGTTGGGCCGTCGGCTTTTCCATATTGGAGATCCAAATTTTGCAGTTTGCCATTTTATAACAACACAAGGGGTGGCTCTGGGCACAATCACAGGAAAACCTTCAGCGTTAAGTTACATGAGAGGTTTAACGGGTCACCCATCTCCTGTATTTTTTGCCAGAAGATTAATTGAGCGTTTGTTGCTTACCCAGCACCAGTTCATGGCAGTCTTGTGGGGGACCCTTCACCGTCTCAACCTCCCCCTGGGGGATTTCAGTCTCCACTCATTCAGAATAGAAGCTGCCACCTTTGTAGCGGTCGTGGGTTTTTCTGACACAGATATCAGGAGTGTGGGGTACTGAAGACCGAATTTATTTAGTTCATAAATTCGGCTGGTATCTCACTAATTTTCTCTGTTTTCAACCTGGCTATTAAACGCCAGGTCAGTCGCTAATAAGCCCTTTGTGGTCTAGGATTGGATCCTGGACCAGTTGGCTGACCTGATGTGTATCATTGAGACCTGGCTGGACAGTGAGTCGGGACCTATTCTGGCTGATTTTGATCCAGCTGGGTAATCCGTGCAGCATCAGCCACGGCTGGAAGGGCAGGGGGCGATGTAGCCATTGTTTTTAGGGATAACTGGTCCATGTGGAGATATCCAGTACAAACTCCATCTGGTACAGAGGGCCTTCATCTCGTGGTTGATTTGGATCTTGGAGACAGATTAGGGCTGCTTCTTGTATACTTTGCACCTTCCTATATGGCAGCATCTCATTCTCTACTTGCTTTAGCCAACCTGGTGTCAGATGTGATATTGTGATCACCGAGGCTGCTGGTCTTGGGAGGTTTCAATATTCATGCCGATGCCAGTGTTAAGGGGGTGGAACAAGAGTTCATGGCTGCCATGGCAACTATAGATCTGCCTCAGGTGATATCTGGCCTGACTCACGAGAGGGGGCACACTCTGGATTTGGTATTTTGCACTGGCCTTGGGGGTGGGGGGGGAGAGGTCTGTTAGCAGAGGAGGTATCATCTGTGCCCTTGTCATGGACAGACCATTATCTCCTATAGGCCAATCTCTCGGTGTATGTTTGCCCCTGGAAGGTGTGGAACCTATTTGTCTGGTTTGCCACTTGAGACTTATGGAACTGGATCGATTCCGGAATGCTTTGGGTGATATAGCTTCTGATGCTGACAGCTGATTGCTTGATGACCTGTTGCTTTCTGGAACACCCTGTTAGCCAAGGCCATCGATCGAACAGCTCCCAGGCTTCTACTCCCTGAGCACAGGTGATGCAGGGCCCCTTGGTTCACGGAGGATCTATGTCGGCTGAAGCGGGGGGAGACGGTTAGAGCGACAGTGGTGCTGTACTCATACTGAAGCCGACCAACTTCAGCATAGAGCTGCGTTAAAAGCCTATGCTGTGTCTATGCGGGCAACAAAGCGAAGTTTCTTTGCTACCATCATATCATCTGCAAAGTCACATCCAGCTGAGCTTTTCCAGGTGATGAAGGGGCTGGTCAGTCCAGTCTCTCTCCGCCTGGAACTAGAATCTTCCAGTGCTCTCTGTGACATGTTTGTCGAGTATTTTTCGGATAAAATTGCTCATATCCAGCATGACTTCGACATCGCACTTAATGCAGTGAATATATCTGAATGAATGTCCCATCTGGTCTGGTTTTGTGGGATCAGTTTTGGCAGGTATCATTCACTGATGTGGTGGAGATGCTGGGGACTGCAAGTGCCACAACTTGTGAACTCGATCCTTGCCAGTCCTGGCTGGTGAAAGCCAGTCGGGAGATGTTGGGGCCGTTGCTGGCAGGGATTGCCATTGCCTCAGTTGTGGAGGGCAAGATCATGAGGTGCCTGAAGGAGGCTGTGGTGAGGCCTTTGCTCAAGAAGCCATCTCTTGTCCTTGCCAGCTATTGGCCAGTCTCTAACCTTCCCTTTTAAGGGAACCCTGTGCTGTGTTAGGGTTTTTATTGATATTGTATACTGTATATTTTATATATTTTTGTATTATGTTTTTATATGCTGTTCACCGCCCCGAGCTGGCATTGGGCAGGAGGGGGCAGTATACAAATGATGAAAATAAATAAATAAAATAAATTACTTCAGGTGCTAGTGGCCCACACAGGGTGGTGTGGATCATTGGCGATAGTATGGTACACTGCACGGGCAAGGCCACTGGGAAGATCCATTAGGGAACACAGCTGAGCCTTAGCACTGGGGCAGGAATGGGCGGCCTTTCTATGGAAAGGGCGGCAAAGCATGCATTGGGAGTAGCTCCTGCTCACTCTACAGGCTGTGGCGGCAGGAACACCACCAGATATACTGGTTTTGCATTAGGGTGAAATAATTTACCAAGGAATAAAGGGCACCAGTTAATTAATAAGGTAAAAAGAATTTGGTAGAAGTGAGATGAATATTTCCTACTGCCAGGCTAGTATGGACCAACTTAGTAGAGAGAATAATCTGGCAGAACGCAACCTCACCAGGAAAGGTAGACAGACAGACAGCTAGGAAGAAGGTGAACAAAGAGGTGTGGAGATGAATTAAAGAAATGGGTGGGGAATGCATTACACATTCAGAGATTAGACATTCGCAGCCAGTTATTCCGCTCCGACGGGGTGTACTTGTCCCCAGCAGGTGCTGAATTGTACATAGAGATATTGAAAGATAAGTCGCGTCAAGCTTCTCAGTCCTTAGGCTGTGTGGGGGTTAGCAACGGGCCAAGCTAATTGCTGGTCGCTCCTCTGGTGGCAGTGGCTCAGTAGTTTTAAGATTCAGATAGGTTCATAGTGAGTAAGATGAAGTATGAAGACATCTTGGGTGATTTCAGACATTACGAGATCACACTCAACCACAGTGAACCACGGTCAATTCCGCAGCGGGGCCAAAGCAGCCTGCATGTCTGTTCGGCAGCCGCCAGATGTTCACCACAGTTAATACCCACATGGGGTCAAAAGCAACCACGCTTCCGGAGCTCCGGCCCGGACCAGCTCAGAAAGCGTGGTCAAAGAGATTCCCAACGGGAAACAAAAAAAACTAATGTCTGAACGGCAACCACCGGCCAGAACCAAAGACAATGATTCCCAGCCAGGGACAAAGCACGCAGCGTTGCTGTCAGGCAACCAGCAACAACACAGACCGGGGAGGGAGATTTAAAGGGTACGCGACAGCAGCCGGGACAAGCCGCCCCGGCGCCTTCTGGGTGCTTTGACCATGGTCCGGCTCGGGATCAGCGTAATGTCTGTTGCGCTGCCCTGGGCCGTGGTTCGGTGGTCCGATTCCCGGTCGTGGTCCCGGTCTCGTCATGTCTGTTTGGGGCTTTCGTTGACCACGGGGGGTGGTTAATCTGTTCACCCCTCCCGGGAATCCACTGTGGTGAATCGGGACCGCGTAATGTCTGAAATCACCCCTCCTTAAGAGATGAGGATGTGGGACCCAGTGCAGAAACCGGGTGCGGCTATTCCTTGCTCCGGTCCCTGGGGGGGACATGCTTGTCCTCCCTCACCCATGATTTGCGTCATGGGATGGAGGGGGAGGCGCAGTCTGATAAGTATCTGGGAACAGGCACTTGAGTGTGCATCAGGACCAGTTTCCCACCTGAGTTAGTTGTTAATGTTTAAAGTTTTCCTGGACCCAAATTGCCTCATTGGCAATTTTCTATTCCCAGTTTTCATTAATAAAGAGTGCAGCCATTGATAACCCATAGCATGTGTCCTTGTCTCATTTGGGGAGTGCCGACCAAGAGGACTTAAAAGGCACTCTAAGAGAATGAAAACAACATACTCCAGTAATTTTCAAGGCTAGGCACACTGGGCATGGTTATGGTTAGAAAGTGGAAAGTGGCACCTTACTAACCAAAACAAACTTTATATTATAGCAAACAATGCCAGTTGCATTAGTAACAGCTTTGACCAATGAAATGGAGTCTTGAGGTCGAAAAATGATGAAGACAGACAGAAACAAAGAGCAGGTGTTTCAGCCATTTCATTGGTTCTCTTGCTTTGGGACTGAGTTCACTTTATAATTCCCATTTACAGACAAGTCTTCTTTCTTTCTTTCTTACTTTGGTCTAAGTGCTGAGACTAAGGAATTGGCTAAGACGCTTCAACCTGGCCTGTTGAGGGCAACTCTTACTTCCAATTTACAGGTTCATGAATTCTTTGTGAAATCATTATTCTCTTTTATAGACAGTTTAGTCATCTATGATATACTGTACAGTTTATCAGTCTTGAAAAATGTTTTAACTGTTTCCATCATATTCCTTATAATTTGTAGTATTTTTATAATGATTTCCATTATTTTCATTGTAGTTTTTATTTATTCAATTGTGGTCATTTATTCTAATGCATTAGTAAAGCTTCCAAATCACTGTAAGACTGACTTGAACATTCCTTGATCAGTAAGAGACAAGGATCCTAGAATCTTCTGATAGATGTCCTTATCTGAGGATCTAAAATAAACAATCCTCAGTACAATTCCATGTGGTTAAATAACTCATGAATAAATACTGCATGAATAAACAATTCCACGTGGTTAAATACCTCATGATTTTCTTATCCATCATCATAATAGGTAAGCAATGCATTAGTATTAGTTTCTTTGCCCAATGATGCTGTCTCCTGACTGGTTCACAGTTTTGAAAAAGAGAAAAAATAGACATCACCCCTTTTGTCTCTTGGAACATGAACATCTTGACTAATGGTAGGATTTTTGTGCAGCCTATTGTTACAATAATAGCAGTTCATCACTGCCGTTCACAATTTTTCACTTCCAGAGGATTTTCTGGACAGATACTGTATGATAGGTGGAAAATAAGTATGAATATGTATGAAACAGAAGACAGAGACAACGTAGCACAGTGATGTCTTTTAATGGACCAACTATAGTTACAAGCTTTTGAACCTCACAAGGTCCTTCTTCAGGCAAGTCAGGAGTTAGAAACAGAAGAAAAATACAGGAAATGTACAGCAATGACTCTGCAGAAGGGTATTTTATTTTGATTTGATGTGACTTTTAAAGAAAATCACTTACTAAAGTTCAAGCATAAATCACTCTAGATATGTACAAGATAAGTTTTTGCTTATAGTTTAATTGATCATCACTATTGAACTTATTTTGTGATCAGAGAAAAGTCTAAAGCAATGTCACCTATGCTGCTATTTGTCCCATTCTGGATTAAATGTCACAAACACCCATTTTAATATTATTTATTCCATTATCGTCTTATTGCTTTAGGAAACAAAAAAGCTAAGCATTGCCACCAAATGGTGAGTGATCTTTAGAAAATCTACACAAAGAAATTTACATTGTCATTCCCTGGGGACTTTGACATGAAGTTTAAAAAAGGAAAGGGGGTGGGGGGGAGAGAAACCAGTTTAAAAGGAACCTGGTTGCTAGGTCACGAAGTGCAACCTTCTTTTGTTCATTAATTGCCATTCTGGAGACTACCATTATTGCCAAATTAGCAAGTGCTAAAATGGATTTACAGCAATGACTTGCATACAACATAAAGGTGCTTAAAATCACTCAAGACACATGCATCAGTAAAAGGTAATGCAGTGCCTGTCGCAGGCTAGGAACAAGGAAAAACAGACATGGGAAGCATAATCACTACAAAAGAAAAGGCAAAGTGGACGTCTCTATTATCAACAGAGAAAAAGCTTTTCAGTCAGAAAACAGCTTTGATTACTAGCTTCTGGTTCTAAATCACACACAGTATGGTATTCTCCATTGACTATATTGAATAAAACCCTGGAACTGGACCAGTCCACCTAGGAGACCTAGACATGGGGCTTCTCTTGGAACAAATGAAGTCAGATTTGTGGGCTCCATGGGCAGCAGATGCTGATGATTAATGTCAAAGTATCAACAGCATGATTGGAAAACAGACTCCCACCCGTTTATATTTATTTATTTTTCACATTTTTACCCCACCCTTCTCCATAGACTCAGGGCAGCTCACAACACTAAATAAATAAAACACAATGAAACACATTAAAATCTCTTAGAACCCCAACATCACCCCAACTACCCACTCAACCCATCATTTATCCTGACCTTCTGCCCATCAATCCTCTTTCCCAACACCCCCTACCCAATCTTATTCCTGCCTGCCAAACAGAAAGCTCTTACTTCTCATCCGGAAGACCAGCAGGCTTGAGCTTAGGCAGATGCAGATCTCCAAGGGAAGGGAGTTCCATAATAGTGGGGCAGCAACTGAGAACACCCCCCTGCACGCCCTTGTTGCAACAACTTCACCGTTGTTGGCACTCACAAGAGGGCGCCCTTGGCTGATGTCAGAGGCCACGACGGGACATAGGGGAGGAGGCAGGCTTTCAGATACCTGGATCCCATGCCATTTAGGGCTTTCTAGGTTAAAACCAGCACCCTAAATTGTCCCTGGAAAGCTATTGGCAGCAAGCGCAGACTCTGGAGCACCTTTGTTATGTGCTCCCAGCAACCCATCCCCAACAGAAGGCAGGCCCCACTGCATTCTGCACCAACCGCAGCTTCCGAACAGTCTTCAAGGGCAGCCCCACATAGACTACACTGGAGCAGTCTAGCTTTAAGATTATGAATGCATGGATGATGGTGGCCAAATCTGAATCTAATAGAAAAGGTCACAGTCTTCTCACCAATTGAAGTTGGTAAAAAGCGCTCTTGGCCACCGCCATAACCTGACAATCCAGGTGCATCAGTGGATTTAGGAGCACCCCAAGGCTGAGAACCTGGGAGATCAAGGGAGTTTGGACCCCCATCAATGACATGGGTTCCCATCTTCCCCAGGTCACAAGATTGGCCAACCATCACCACCCCAGGCTTGTCTGGATTCAGTTTCAATCATTTTATTTATTTATTTTTATTTATTTATTTAAAATTTATATCCTGCCCCTCCTGCCCACAGGGCAGCCTGCATCCAGTCCCCAATAGCAGCCAGGCATTGGGTGAGCACTGAGATGGCAGGACCTGGGTCAGATGAAAAGGAGAGATAGAAGGAGAGATGGTACCTCAACAAATCTCTGAATGATCTTGCCCAGAGGCCTCCTATATACACTGATCAGGAATGGGGACAAGATGGAACCCTGCGGGACCCCACAAGGGAGCTTCCGAGGGGCCAATGAGCCACCACCCACCACCACCCTCTGGGTTCTCCCAGCCAGGAATGAGCAGAACCACTCAAATGTGATCCAATGCACCCCAGCCAGGTCCTGCAGCCATGTCAACAACACCCTATGGTCAACGGTATCAAAGGCCGCTGAAAGATTGAACAACATCAGCAGGATATCAAATTATTTCTAAAACTAATTCCTCAGAGGATTCCTCAGAGAAATACTGAAGAGAGCTCCAACCGCCATACATAAGCATCATGAAATAAATCAAAACAAGGTTTAAATATCTCTTAGGAGTTCCATTAAGCAAAATGTAGCCTACAATTCAGGCAGGAGCTCTGTCCTTAGTTTGCTGTTGCATCTCCTTTTAAGGAGTAATGTAATTTTACTGTGATAGGCATGACTGACTGGACTAAAAGAATATAACTACTACATGAAAAGTGGAAAACTTGTTTAACACACCAGAGAGTCATAAGGATAAAGTTGTGCAACATCAAAGTTAAGGCATACCACACAGAAGATGACAAGAGTGAGTGATGTCCATGCAAAAAGGAATATAATTCCAAAAGCAACAATGGTGTCTAGGTAGTACTATTAAAAATCAATAACATTTCACCTTTGAAAACATACCCTAATGACTATCACTCTTGGTAAACAAATTAGGGTTGAAGGCTGGCAATAAGGTATGTGTACTGTGTTCTATTACCAACTTTCTCTGTGATCTTCAGAAAGTTCAGTGAGGGCCCAAATCCTGCTTTCACTGATCCTAATAGGAGACAGGCTAAGCTCTTAAATGCTTGCGTGTGTTTCTCCAGCTCTAGAATGTGAGTAATCATGACTATGCCAACCTTGCGAGGCTTCTGCGAGGGTTAAATTTAGAATTTGGAGAGGGCTGTGAACCTGAAAAGCACTATATATGTGTTTATTATTTTTATTATGTGAAGATTAAGAAGTACAAACTGGGTTGTGAGAAAAGGTTCTTATTCAAATACACATCCTCAATAATCACATGGGAACACAGAAAAATATTGGCAAGGTATGGTACGCTTTTTATAAATGTTTCTTATTTCTGTAGTTTGCCCTAATGTGATAGCTCCTCTGAGGAATTAGTTTTAGAAATAACTCAGAATTTCCTGTTTTTGACATTTAAAGAGCACCCTTACTGTTACTTTTAAAAGAAAAAGAAAAACAGTGCACGGTTTATTTATTCAGTTTATTCAGTCAAATGGTTCATTAGATAATTGAAGTTATTGCTAAAGTACCTAAAATTTGAGATAAAGTAAAACGGGCTTATGATTGCTTTATGGCCTACCAATATAAAATGACATGTTACCTTCAAAAGATGGAGTAAAATGGCAAAGATTAACTACATTTCCCTTTCACTGGAAATGAAAGTGAAGTTTCCTGTGTGATCACCTTGTGTTCTGCCATTTAAAAAGAGCTATCCTCATTTATTCAAAAGCTTACCGAGACTGTTCTCTAGCAGATTAATACTTGAGCATTTAGTTGCCCTTTTCCTCAGGCTATAATCATTTAGTCTGCGGTTTCATTGGTAACACTGGAACTTACCACTCGAACATTAAAAACTGCCAATGAAAGGCTATCTGAATCCAGATGAAAATTGATTAAATTTTTCATTATTGATGACTCTGCCATCAATACATCCTTATTAAAAATGGGAATATTTAGTGAATGAGTTTATATTCATAGATGCACAGGCTTGCACTTGGTTTACAACACCTTTCCGAGTTCTGCTTTTAATCCTTTCACCTTTACTTCCAAGGCTGTGGCAACCATACTAATCAACCACCCCATATATCTAGGAATATAAAAGCTGCAGACCTATGACACCTCAGAGGTTGTATCCTTTAACAGTAGGAGGCTATTATCAGAGGACAATTCAAGAAACCCCATAATGGACAATTATGGAATAGCCTCGCCATAGGTGATTTTTTCCCCCCTAGTCTGAGGCAATTAATGATTGGATTGTGCCTTCGAAGCTTGATCCTGTACCCATGGAGGTTAATGGCAAACTCCTACTAACTTTAAAGCTACAAGATCACAGAGTGAAGCTTAAGATTATATATTCATTATACAAAATGTATCCTGTTGAAATAAGGGTAGACTGTCTTGCTATTAATCAACTGTCTAATTCCATTCTAGCTCCTGCTAAACTTTTTGACACAATACTATACTGTTGCAGAGAGTTTCATAGGTTTTGGTGACTAAAATATTTATTATTTTACTTTTCCAATACAAGCAAGAAAGTGGGGAAAGGATGGATATTGCAGACTTTATATCAGGCTATAAAATCAAGTAAATCAATACTAGTAATGGAGCGAAGTGTGACATACAAACACAGAATAAAGGGTAGGAGAATAGAAGAAGAATCTGGGGAAGAATGAATGGTCCAACCAGTGAATTCCTAGATGTTCTTTAGTCAAATGGTTACTAGGAAGTGAGCCCAAATTTCTTAAACTTTTATAGTTAATACCTTTGTGAAAAGGTGATGCTTTCTTTACTTGCTTTGTCAGGAATAACACTGTTCTGTTCCCTGAGAATCAGCCAAAATTGTACAGCAAGGCTAAGGTGGTGAGGATTGTGGTACTAAAGTTTGCTATAAACAAAAGGGCATTTGGGGGACAAAATCAAACAGTACATTTTGGCTTAACTATCACATTAAGGATGTCCGGACATGTGAGGAGGCCCCAGGAAGGCCAAAGGTGACTAGGAGATTGGAAATATTTAGATAGGAGAAACTATTTTTAAAATACCAGTAACTGTAGCTTGGTGAAGTGACATGGCACTTTACCTGCCAGCATTTGAAACTCTCTAAATGATAGGTGCATGGGCTGCTGCACATGCATGGACCACCAGTCACAGAACTGTGGTGAAGCCAGGAGGTAGGGGTGGCTAACCAGCATCAACCATGCACCTGCACAATGCGGGACATATACCTGCAATGACCCCCTACTACACATGTACAGCATTTGTCATGAATAATCCCAACAATCCTTCCCTGCCCAGTGTTCTTATATATTTATTTATTTTTATTTATTATTAAAATTTATATGCCGCCCCCTCCTGCTATAAACATCTTGGGGCAGCTAACAACATTTAAAAATACATAGCAACTAAAATACAATTAAAACAACCTAAAATTCCCAGATTAAAAAAACCCATACCCAAACCCTCCCTAACCCAGCTCACATACCCCATCTCCCTCGGTAACGGCCCAGTGGAACAGCCAGGTCTTACACTGTCTATGGAAAGAGGGGAGGTCGGTGGTCAGGTGGACCTCCAACGCGAAGGAGTTTCACAGCCACGGTGCAGCCACAGAAAACGCCCTCCTCATGGTGGAAACCTGGGGGACCCCGAGGAGGGCACCCTTGGCCGACCGCAGGGGCAGATCCAGAATCTGGAGGGTGAGGCAGTCCTGCAGGGTAGGTGGGGCCCAGGCCATTTAGAGCTTTAAAGGTAAACATCAACAGCTTGAATTGGGCCTGGAAGACTATTAGCAGCCAGTGCAGTGAGCGAA
This sequence comes from Sphenodon punctatus, assembly GCA_003113815.1. Taxonomy (NCBI): domain Eukaryota; kingdom Metazoa; phylum Chordata; class Lepidosauria; order Sphenodontia; family Sphenodontidae; genus Sphenodon; species Sphenodon punctatus. The sequence continues at coordinate 1,034,317 of QEPC01013957.1, forward strand.
GCACTGGTGTAATGTGTTCGCATCGGCCTGTCCCTGTTAGGAAACAGGCCGCTGCATTCTGCACCAGCTGCAGTCTCCGAACCAGTACCAAGGGTAGTCTCACATAGAGCGCGTTACAGTAGTCCAGTCTCGAGGTAATAAAAGCATGGACGATTGTGGCCAGATCCAAGTCCGAGACATATGGCCTAAGCCGATGTACCAGATGTAACTGGCGAAATACCCCCTTCGCCACAGCCACCACCTGGACATCCAGGCGGAGTTGCGGATCCAGGAGCACCCCCAGACTACAGACCTGAGATACCAGGGGAGGACGGACCCCATCAACGATATCAAGGTGAGTACCAGCCTGACACTACAGCCTGCTAGTGATCTGAGACTTGATTTGCCCAGGGCTTCCCAAAAGATGAAAACTTATGAACAGTACTTTGGACAAAGAATCAGGGCAGTCTAAAGCCTGGATCCCCAGTGCCCTACATCTGCAGAGGCACCCTGATGCCTTAGACTGGGACCAATGATAGATTTTTAGCTAACTCCCTTGCCTTGACCCTCTCCAATCTTTCCTGAGTGGTACTCCTGACCTTCAGGGGCAACAGGGGCAGTCAGAGGGAGATCACACCCTCCACAGAGATAATTACCTGCAGATCAACCATGGGGCTTACTTAAAACAGAACTTTACTAAGGAAGGGGTAGGAGTGAGAAGCCAGGCAGGGTACAGGGGAACACAAAGCAGGTCAGTTTTACCATTCAGTATTTGGGTAGGTGGTGAGTCCTTCTCTGCAGCGCTCCCAAGCTGACCAAGTACAAGGGACCAGTCCAAAGCTATCCCCAAAGGGTGCAGGTAGATACGCTGCATGGGCCCTATCTCTGCGCAGCCTCCTGGTGGGCAATTGGCCCTGCCACACTGTGGGGACAGTGCAGGGAGTCGGGCACATAAGTGTGGGGGAGCCAAACGGCTTGGCCCATCTCGGAACTGAGGTGCCTTCCACAGGAGAGGGTCGCCTTGCCATGCCCCCCTCCCCAGGCCCAACTGAGAGCTGCCCCTTGACTGTGACGTGGTTGTGAGCGATCAGGGATACAGCCCATCGCTCATGGCCCCGCAACCATGAGTTCATGCTTCACGTACGGTGGGGCAAGCATGCCCCCAGCCTTACCCCACGTGGGGTAAGAATGCTCTGTGACAAATCCTCAGGATTTTCCCGAGGATGCGCCATGGAGCAGCTGGCTGCCTGCCCCCACCGTGGTGGGACAAACATCTGGTGGACCCTGGGCACATGGAGTCACTGCATCACATGGTTCATTTGCCTAGAGAGGGGTAAGGCTACCCAAAGAGTAGTAAGCCTCACCAGCCCATCTCGTGTTGCGCACCCAAACTGTACACTCCAGCACTACCTTCCTCCACCACCTTTAAGGGATAGATCCACAAACAGCTCTCAGTAGCTGGTTTGGTTTCAGATGGTATAGGAATGCCACAAGCCAGGCTGAGTCCAGGATATTTCAGTGGCTGACACACACACATCTGTTCCCAAACTTTGGATCATTACTCTGCCCTCTCATCATGCCCAGAGAATGTGGGGCCAACTTTGGGACATGATGCAAAATTCCATTAGCCCCAATTCTTCGGTGCCATGTGCATCTGTTTGGAGTCTCTTCTCATTTCCACATAAGGCACAGAAGAGAGAGGTCAGAAGTGATGGCATGGCAGGAGGGGTTCCCTATCTCCACTGCAGTGGCATGGAAAGCAGTTGGTTCCTGTAGATGTACGGGATGGACAGGATAGAACTTTAAATAAATAAACCAGACAATCTGACTGGTCCTTGAGATCCAGACATGTGCATTGCTGCATGGACTGACATAGAAGAGGATCTTGCTTTCAAATCAGTAGCGCAAAAGACAAGTCTCTTCAAGCAGCAGTCAACTACTGAAAGCATTAGAGTTGGTAGCTGAGCATAGTACATGTGTCTAAAATGAAGAAATATTTCTAGAAGATATTCCAACATCCCCATTCATCTATACTCATGCAATTAGAACAAGGGAGGCTCCAGGGCGCAGCCAATAAAATTTAACTGCAGCAAATTTAAAACTGATAGAAGAAATATTTTTTACACGCAATGGATAAATGACTACAGGATCTCATGATTTGGGGAAATCAGCAGGGGACAATGGATCATGGGCAGAATGAGCTCCTGAAAGTTTTAGGGCAAGACCGTCCACTGATGAGTACTCCTTTCCTGTCCTCATCCAAACCACGAAACACAACATAACCTGTGTTGATGCATGGAATGGTATAGGCATAGTTATCCTGCCATAGTGCTGTGAGATGGTCCCTGGAGTACTCCCTATATTTCTATGATTCTTTTATTTCTTTGGTTGAGGATCAAATGCAGGGTACAGCTTTCCAAACTAGCGGGCAGGTCGGGGGTAGAGGCATCGGTGCTTGGTGTTTTCCTGAGGAAAATCAAGGTCTGAGTTGCAGCGCTAGACTTGATGTCTTGCGCTGGCCTGGAAAATGGGATACCAATTATTGGGGGTGTCAAAAAGACACTGTTGTCATGGTTGGATCACTACCTTCTGCGGGCACTGATCCCTGCTCTCCTGTGACTCTGTTGGAGTAGTGGACCAGTTAGATTGGTCTGCCTCCAGAAACTAATGGAGCCAGTTGGATTCCAGGACGCTTTGGGGGATATACCTGCTGATTTTGACATCTGCTCTGTTGATGGCCTGGTCAACCTGTGGAATGGTGTGTGGACCAAGGCCATCGACATGCTTGCACTGAGGAGTCGGCTTCCTTTGCAGTGTCAGCACAGGTCCTCCTGGTATATGGGGACCTGAGGCTGATGAAGTGAGAGGCGAGGTAGTTCGAGCGCAGGTGGCATTTGACTCGTACTGAAGCTGTCCGACTGTACCACAGATATATTTTTATTTTTTTTATTTATTTATTTATTAGCATTTTTTACCCTGCCATTCCCTGAAGGTTTAGGGCAGCTTACAAAGATATAAAATACAATTAAAACATTAAAATACAATTAAACAAAAATACCCATTCAAACAAAATCCCACCAACACCTTCCACCTAGTACCTACTCCCACCAGCCAAATGCTTTTCTAAAAGGAAAGGTTTTGCACTGCCTCAGACTCAAATGGACCTCCAGGGGGAGGGAGTTCAACAGTAATGGGGCAACAGCTGAGAACGCCCCCCTGCAGGCCTGCATCGTACAGACAAGAGTAACAGGTGGAACCCACAGAAGAGTGCCCTAAGCCAACCACAGGGGTCACAAAGGAGCATGGTAGGACAGGCAGTCCTTCAGAACCTGTGTCGGTCCTGGCTGGTTAAGACCAGCCGGGAGATGCTGGAGCTGTTGCTGGTGCGGGTGATCAATGCCTCCTTTTGGGTGCTGAACAGCCTCAAGGAGGCAGTGGTGAGGCTTCTGCTTAAGAAACCATCGCTTGACATTGATTCACTTGCCAGTTATCAGCCTGTCTCTAACCGTCCCTTTTTAGGGAAGATTATTGAACAGATTGTCGCTCAGCAGCTTCAGGGGCATCTGGACCACATCAGTTTTCTAGATCCCTCACAGTCTGGCTTTTGCCCGGGCTATGGCACTGAGACTGCACTTGTGACCTTGGTCGATGACTTCCACCAGATTGGATCAGGGTCGATTGACCCTTCTGATTCTTTTAGATCTGCCGGCTGCCTTTGATATCGTTGATCACGAGATGTTGGTGACTTGCTTGCGGGGCCAAGCTGGGGTGGGCGGGACTGTTCTGGAATGGTTCCATTTCTTCCTGGCTGGGAGAACTCAATGAGTGGTGCTGGGGGACTGTTCTTCGTCTCCCCTGGACCTCTCATGTGGAGCTCCACAAGGTTCTATTCTGTCCCCTCTCCTGTTCAATGTGTATATGCAGCTGTTCAGTGAGGTCTTGAGAGGGTTTGATGTTTGGTGTCATCAATATGCTGATGACACCCAACTCTACCTCTCCTTTTCATCTGACCCAGGCCCGGCAGTCTTTTCATCTGGCCCAGGCCCGGTGCTTACTTGATGTCTGGCGGCTGTGGGGGACTGGATGAGGGTGAGCCGTCTGAAGCTGAATCCCAACAAGATGGGAGGTGATGCTAGTGGGGAGGGTGGTGGGGGTAGTATCCCCTGTCGCTGATTGGGTTTGCCCTCCACAGGTCCCTCAGGTTCATAGTCTGGGAGTGCGCCTCAATTCCCAGCTCCGCCTGGATGTCCAGATGGGGGCTGTGGCAAGAAGCGCATTTCACCAGTTACATCTGGTGCGGCGGCTTTGGCCATACGTCTCGGACTCCGACCTGGCTACTATCATCCATGCTTTCATTACCTCAAGACTAGACTATTGTAATGAGCTCTACATGGGATACCCATGGTGACAGTTCAGAGGCTGCTGCTTGGGGAGGGGAAGGGTTTTTGTTATATCTCTGGTTGCCCACTTTATGGATTGTATAGTGTTTTTATCTATATAATATTTATTTTTATGATTGTATGTTGTATTTTATATTTTATATTTTGTTAGCCGCTGCTATTAGCTGCTATTAACAGGAGGGGGTGGGGTAAATATTTACATGACAAACAAATAAATATGCACTGCTTATTGGCTCATATGTATTTTTAGATACTGTGAGTTGTTATAATCATAACTGCCTTAACTTGAGGAGACACATGAAAAACCTCACTGGTGGGCCACAACAGATCTAACCTGAAGCAATTCCTAGTCACCACAAGGTGGTTCTTATTTCCTTTGCTGTAGAACAGTGGAGCTGAGCGATGTAAATATGCACACACAGAAGATGGTGGGTGACAATGAATTGGGGCCACCTGGCACAATATTCAGAACTCTGGGAAGTGGAGAGGCTTGGATATTCCATGCCAATGCTGACAGAAATCTGCCACTCCAACAGAGAAAGTAGCGATGATGGAGATGTGAAGGCCTGAAAAAAATCTGTCCCCTCCCCCTGCCCCCTGAGGACTTTTAAACATTTTGGAAAAAATTGAAAAAAAACTTCTTATGAAATATTTTCTTTTAGAATGATGAATGCTTTTTAAGACAAGGTTTTCAAATATTGCTTGTTACAGCTACCCTTTACTCCCTCAAAATGATTTCTAATAACTACATAATATGAAGATGTTTTATGTAAGACAATCAGTATTGTTCATCTTCACGAGACCTCATATGTGGAGCCCTGCAAGGTTCCATTCTGTTGCCTCTCCTGTTCAATGTGTACATGCAGTCACTTGGCGAGATCATGAAACAGTGTGGGGTGGGGTGTCATCAGTATGCTTATGACACCCAGCTGTACCTCTCCTTTTCATCCGACCCAGACCCTGCAGTCTCGGTGCTTACACGATGTCTGGCGGCTGTCGGGGGCTGGATTTGGGCGAGCCGACTGAAGTTGAATCCCAACAAGACGGAGGTGATGGTAGTGGGTAAGGCAGTGGATGTGGCAGCTCCCATCATTGATGGGATTCGTCCTCCACTGGTACTAGGGGCATAGCAAGGTTGAGAAGGGCCTGAGCTCAAGCCTTAGTTATGGGCCCCTCTTGTGCACGCATGCAAAGCCCGCGTGCTCGCTCTGAAAACCCAAAGTGGGTGGGGCTTAAAGGAGGGGCGGGGCTTAAAGGAGGGGGAGAGCCTGCCCATCCCTGGCATCCGTCTCAGCGCCACGCGGAACCTTATGGCTGGCAGAGCTCGAGGGAGGGGCTTGTACATTGTAGGCAGAGCCTCCCAAAATCCAGCAACCAAGAGTTTTCAGCATTAAGATGCGATGGGCAGAACATTAGTTTACACTGGGAACTCCTTGCTGCTGAGTAAAACCCTACCACTTGGAGACTGAGAGAACCCTCCTACTAGCATCTCATCCAGTAAGTGGATGGGACTCCAGTAGGACAACTCGCTCTCTCTCCATCAGTGGTAGTGCCATAGCAGAATTAAAAAATCCTGTTCACATATTTAAAACATATAAAACCTCTGGGCCACATCA
>QEPC01013957.1:1040957-1083479 GCA_003113815.1 Sphenodon punctatus
GGGGGGCAAGCCAGGAGGGGAAGGGGCATAGGGCAGGCTGAAGGTGGGACAGGAGGAAAGGGGGATGGGGCACACTGCAGGCTGGGGGGGCAGGAGGGAAGGGGGCATGGGGGCAGGCGGGGGGCACACGCCACTAACCTGAGGCTAGGCCCGGGGGTCCCCATTGCACGGCAGCGGCATTGCTCCTCCAGGGACTCGTGCGCTACCTCCCTACGCCCACAAACCCAGTCCCTGAAGAGTACGCACTGGGACTGGGTTTGCAGGTGCACAGGGAGGCAGCGTGAGTCCCTGGAGCAACGCCGCCTCTGCAGAGAGACTGTGGGCAGTTGGTTTTTTTTTTAAATTGCCCGTGCCGCATCCTAGTCCAGCTGGGGAGGGAGAGGAGGTGATGAGCTGCAGCGCTGCATCCTAGCCCGGCTGGGGAGGGAGAGGAGGTGAGCTGCAGCGCTGCACTGCTTTTCCTCCCCGGGGGCGAAGACCCGGCTCGCCTCGCCAAGTTGCAGAGGGGGGGAAGCGGCAGGCAGCAACTGCAAGGGTGGCCAGTGGCGGTGGGTGGGCCCCCTCGCAGCGGGGCCATGATGCTCCGGCCGGCCGTGGGCCCCCACAGGCACAGGCCTGGGTACAACTGAGCCCCCCCACACCACGGTAGCTACGCCCCAGACTGGTACTCCAGGTTCGCAGTCTGGGCGTGCTCCTTGATCTGCAGCTCCGCCTGGATCTCCAGGTGGGGGCTGTGGTGAGGACTGCGTTTTGCCAATTACATCTGGTGTGTCGGCTTTGGCCATATGTTTCAGATAGTGACCTGGCCACTATCATCCATGCTTTCATTACTTCAAGACTGGACTATTGCAACGCGCTTTATGTGGGGCTACCCATGGTGATGGTCTGGAGACTGCAGCTAGTGCAGAATGCAGCAGCCCATCTCCTTATTTATTTAGAAAATGTTATACCCTGCCTCTCCTGGACGTCAGCTCGGGGTGGCTTACAATCTAAAAACATATGAAATACAAATATAAAACTTACATAAAACACTTAAAGAGGGGGAAACATAAAAACAAAACAGAAAACCCTTCCTCCCTATCCCTTACCCTTGCCAAAAGCCTAACAGAACAACCAGGTCTTACAAAGTCACCTGAAAGAGGAGAGGTCCAGGACCACCCAGGCGTCTGTCAGGAGGGAGTTCCACAGTCTTGGTTCAGCCACCGAAAACGTCCTCTCCATAGTGGCCCCCAGGGAAACCGGAGGGACCTCAAGAAAGACACCCTCGGTCAACCACAGAGACCGATCCAGAGCCTGGGGAGTGAGGTGGTCCCGCAGGTAACTGGGGTCCAAGCTGTGTAGGGCTTTAAAAGTCAACACCTACACCTTGAATCAGGCCCAGAAGACTATAGGCAGCCAGTGCAGAGAATGGAGCACCGGTGTAATATGCTCCCAGCAGCCCATCCCCATTAGGAGACGAGCCGCTGCATTCTGGACTAGCTGCAATCTCTGAGCCATCGCCATGGGTAGTCCCACATAGAGTGCTTTACAGTAGTCAAGTCTTGAAGTGATAAAAACATAGATGATAGTGGCCAAGTCAGAGTCTGAGACAGAGCCTAGGCCTTTACGGCCTGGGCCCTGCTTATCTGCGGGACCACGTCACTCCCCATGTGACCCTTGAGATCATCTGTGGGAGCCTTTTTGGAGGTTCCCCGGGCGAGGCGGGTGGCCACTGATGTTAGATCTTTTTCAGTGGCCACCCCTGTGCTGTGGAATTTGCTCCCGGAGGAGGCTTGGTTGGCTCCCACTCTCCTGCTATTCTGTCAGGCTTTTGGCGAGGGGTGGGGGGGTTTCCCCGCATATTGTATTTTGAAATTGTTTTAAAATTCTGTTATTGTTTTATTGATTGTTGTTCGCCGCTCCGGGCTGCCCTGTGGCCAGGAGGGGCGAGATATAAATTTTAATTAAATAAATAAATAAATATGGTCAAAGCCTCCGTACCACATGTAATTGGCGGAAAGCGCTCCTTGCTACCCTGCAGACCCCCCCTTAAAATCGAGGCAGAGCTGTGAATTGAGGAGCACTCCCAGACTCCGAACCTGGAGAACCAACCGGGGGGTGGTGAACCCCACCAATAGGAGACACCACACCCAATGGCTTCCCCACTAGCATCACCTCTGTCTTATCGGGACTCAGCTTCTGTTGGCTCGCCCTCATCCAGTCCTCCATAGCCGCCAGACAGTGGGTAAGCACCGAGACTGCTGGGTCTGGGTCAGATGTACAAGAGAGGTAAAGTTGGGTGCTGTCAGCATATTGATGACGCTGAACATAAACTGTCTCATCACCTCGTATAGTGGCTGCACGTTAAACAGGAGAAAGGACAAGATGGAACCCTGTGGGACTCCACATGAGAGGTCCTGGGGTGATGAAAAATAATCCCCAAGCACCACCATCTGAGTTTTCCGGACAGGAAAGAGCGGAACCATTGAAGAATGATCCCACCCCGGCACAGTCCCGCAGGCGAGTCACCAATATCTCGTGGTCAATGGTATCAAAAGTAGCCGACAAATCTAACAAAATCAACAGAGTCAAATTACCTTGGTCCAATTCATGGTGAAGGTCATCGACCAAAGCCACATATAGCCAGACTGCGAGGAACCCAGATACCCGATGAGGTAAAGATACCCCTGTGGATGCTGAGCCACCAGCTGTTCAATAACCTTCTCTAAAATGGTAAGGTTAGAAACAGGCTGATAGCTGGCAAGGGAGTCAAGTCATGCAATGTTTTTTTGAGCAGACAGCACACCACTGCCTCTTTGAGGCAGCTCGGCACTTTGCCCTTCTGCAGGGAGGCACTGACCACACCCACCAGCAATGGCTCCAACGTCTCCCGGCTGGCCTTGACCACGGGCACGGGTCAAGTTCACAAGAGGTGACTCTAACAGCCCCAAGAACATCCTCTGCATCAGTGGGTGACACCCCCTGAAACTGATCCCATGAAACCGGATAGGGCAGGGCTTCCCTTACTTCTGGTTCTCCCACTGTGATAAGCGCGAAGTCAAAATTGTGATGAATAAAAGTGATTTTATCCACGAAGTAGTCTGTAAACCTGTCACAGAGGGCACTGGAACATGCCAGTTCCAGGCGGAAAGAAGCCAGACCAATCAGCCCCCTCACCACCTGGAAAAGCTCCACTGAATGAGACTTCGCGGCTGCTACGAGGGCAGTGAAGAACCATTCGCTGTCCACGCAGCCACGGCATAGGCACACAAACGGGCTCTATATTGCAATCAATTGGTTTCAGTACGAGAACACCCAACCGCCGCCCTTCCTGCTTCAGCCCCTCAGTAAACCAAGGAGGCCTGTGGTGCTGATGCTTGGGAGCGGATGCTTGGGAGCCATCTGGTCAATGGCCTCAACCAGCAAGGTATTCCAAACTATGATGAGGTCATCAAGCGAACAGTCATCAAGATCAGAGGGTAACTCCTCCAGAGCATTCCAGAACTTCTCCGGTTCCATTAGTCTCCAAGGACGAATCAACTGATCCGGCTGCAAACCTCTCCAGGGGCAGACGTGCACCGGGAGACAGGCCCGGAGGAGGTAACGATCAGTCCATAACAAGGGCACTGATGAAACCTCCCCCACCAATGGATCCCCCGTCTCAAGTCCTGTACAGAAAATCAGGACCAGGGTATGCCATCATGTGTCGGGCCGATGACCACTTGAGACAGGCCCATGGTTGCAATGAACTCATGCTCTGCCCCTCCAGGACTGACAATGGCATGAATACTGAAGTCCCACAAAACCAAGGACTTTGGGAACCGCAACACCACCTCTGACACCAGCTCTGCTAGAGTGTGCAGGGATGCTGCCATACAGGTAGGTGCCTGGTATACTAGCAGCACTCCTAACCTGTCTCCTGCCAAATCAATCACAAGATGGAGACCCTCCATATCCGACACAAGCTGCACCGGATACCTCCTAACGGATCACAAATCCCTAAAAACAACAGCTACACTGACCCCTCCCCCTGCCCCCCCGTCTGACCATGGCTGATGCTGCATGGAGTACCCAGCCAGAACTAGGTCAGCCAATATAGGCCCTGACTCAGTGTCCAGGCAGGTCTCCGTGATACACATGAGGTCAGCAGCATGGTCCAGGATCAACTCCCGGACTGCTGTAGTTTTATTAACCACCAACCTCGCGTTTAACAGCATCTGATTCACACCAGGGGTCCTCTGATCTTGTACCACCACATTACCTGCATAGGGGGGAATGAGCAGGACAGGTATCAAGCACCTGCCCCGTCTCACAGAATGAACACCCCCTCCTCCAACCAGAGACCATAATTCCTCTGGCCCATCACTACCCCAACGGCTGTGCACCCCTCCCCAGATAGCTCACCCATCCTGGCCATCTAGACAAGTCGGCGAGGGAGACTCTCCATCCCCCCCCCACTTCCCATAATCCCTGCTCTCACAGGCAGTAACAAAATTCCTCATAGGAGTCATAATCCCTTCTCTACTTGGGGAGCAGGTCCCACCCTCCCTAAACCAGTCCCACCTTCCCCTGCTCCCCCACAAATAGGGAGCATAACCAAAAACCTCCCCACAAAACCCCACCCCCTTTAAGCACAAACCTCCCCCTACTAAAACTCCCCCCAGCAAAACCTATCAGTAACCAAGCCACCTATATCCCCACTCTGCTAGGATCATTAAAATAACACCACCCTTCCACTAAAATCCCCACAGGAAATAACGCCCCCCCCCACCCCGCTTCCTTTGGCACAGCCCTTAGGTATGTGGCCTGTGGCGTGCTGCCTTTCTGTCCTGTGCTCGGCCCCCACCCGGAATCTGCAGGGAGGGATCCCTGGCCCCTCACCCACTGGGAGGGGGGAAACAGATCTCAACTGGGGCCCAAAGGGACCCCTTCACCTGCAACCCACCAGTCCGTTCCATTCCGTGGTGCTTGTAGGGACTCACGGGGGGCTCCAAACAGTCCTAGCCCCTCTCCACAAACAACTTATGGGGTTCGGTCGCCGTGAGCACATTACACCGGTGCTCTGGGCTCTGCACTGGCTGCCTATAGTCTTCCAGGCCCAATTCAAGGTGTAGGTTTTGACCTATAAGGCCCTTTACGGCCTTGGCCCGACTTACCTGCAGGATCACCTCACTCCCCGCGTTCTAGAGCGACCCCTGCGGTTCCCCAGGGGTGCCCTTCTTGAGGTTCCCCATGTGGCCCAGAGGCCACTATGGAAGGGCGTTCTCGGTGGCTGCACCTAGACTGTGGAACTCCCTCCTGGCAGAGGCCTGGTTAGCCCTGGACCTCCCTTCCTTCCACTGTATGTGTAAGACCTGGCTGTTTCGCCTGGCTTTTGGCAAGGGAAATGGGGTGTAGGGTGGGGTGGGAGGTTGGTGCGTTTTTCTGGTTTTTGTTTGCCTCCTTTTTTAATGTACCCTGATTTTATGTGTTTTTATGATGTAAGCTGCCCTGGACTGCTTGGAGCAGGAGGGGCGGGGTAGAAAATTGTTTTATTTAGAAATAAATAAATAAATAAATAAATACAACTCCTGTATACTGTAGACATGTACACTCTCAAATCCAAGAAGCATTTCTGCCCTCAGAGGGTGTTGCCATCTGGGCCTACTTTGCGTGTGGATTTTGCACTGCTCCGGTGACCTTTGATCTAGAGTTTGGTGGAGTTATTTAAAATAAATAGCCTGAATCTGCTGTCCTCCTCCACCCTGACTAGGCCTACCAACCTGCTCATCTCTCCCCTCAAAGGACTGGGAGTCCTGCTACAGGGAAACAAGCAGCTTATTGCCCGGTTTGCTTGTGTTAAGAAAGTCACAAGGGGCAGAAATGGCAAAAAGCCTGTCATGGCAGGTAGCAAAGCCTCAGATATTTGTGATATGGTTTGACTAAAACTATGGCATTTATACTTTGAAAATTCATAAATATACCAAACACTACAATTTTATGTGCTAAGTTATATATAATACATTTTATGTTCTTAAAGTAGCAAAGTAAATAAGAACTGGATATATTTCATTTCCCCCCTAAAAATTTCCATTTTTTCCCAAAGGGGAAAAAAATGGGAAAAAGAAGTCCCCCATGCCCCATGTCTTCAAGATTTCCTTAAGTTTTACATCTGTAGTAGCTACACATAACACACTAGAGGATAGCTCACTAGAGGATAGATCTCCAAAGACAAAAACTGCACCTAGGTGCCTGATTTCTGCTGAAAGTTAACAGGAGTTAGGCACCTCATAAAAAACCCTGCATCTGAAAATCTGTCCAAGTTTAAAAATGTAGAGTTACATAAAGACTGCATAACCAGTACGTATGAACATGCCTTTGATTTTTGAATAATTGCTTGATTCAATCATGTTCACACTCGTTTCCATGAATGTTTCCCTTGATCTGAGGTTGTTAGCATTGATCATTCTGCTTGTGAATATTTAGATTCCAATGTAAGCAAGATATTTGTATTCAAACAAGAATATTCATAGCTGTTATTTGCCATTCTCTGTTGTCATTTTCAAGAAGCTGTAACCATCCAATCAAGAAAGCATACAATTAATGCTCTAAAGCATAAAGCCTATAGGCTGAAAAAAGTTCAGACAATCCTTCATTCAGTAAGTACTTGTAAAGAATTGAATATTCATAGGGACCAAGTCAGTTCCTTAGCAGAAAAGGGGCTAATTGATTCAAAATGCATTAGTTACCCCACTCCATCTGTAATAAATTATACAATCCCAAAATTGCTTTGCCTATACAATATGTGCCTATCCTTTTCCTTTCCATGATGGTTCATATGCTTGCAAAGCACTCCAAGTGTCACAAAAGGAGGGGTGCACTGTATCAATAAAATGATGATTGATTATTTTGATTAACTGCCTGACTATATTGATTTCCCAATGTATTGATGGTTCCCTTCTTCTCACAACGATCTTTTTTTTACCGGTTGAAAAAAGGCAAATATTACATTTTTGAGCAGACAGCTTACTGGCACATGAGAGTTGAATCCGGTGAGAGGCAAGGTATCTCTGGCCACTTTCAGACCAGCCGCCCCCCCCATATTTTGGCTGCGTGAGGGAATATGCAAGCCAGGATATGCACAGGGTTTGGCTGGTCTGAAAGTCCCCCCGTGTGACTTTGCTGGCAAACACACGCAGAGATACAGACCAGGATTATCTGCTCTGCATCTCTGCATGTTTGCACTGGCAAAGCTGCGCGTGCGGGGAGGGCTTTCAGACCGGCAGAACCCCGCGCATATCCTGGCTTGCGTATTCCCTCATGCAGACAAAATATGCACCGGGGTGTGTGTGTGTGTGTGTGTGTGTGTGTGTGTGGCAGGGGATAGGTCTTTAAGTGGCCTAAGTCTTCACACAGAAGATGTCATGTGTTGTTCCATTTTTGTGTCCAGTTCAATCTCGGATACCATTCCTGGATACAGAAGTAGATAGTATAGAATGGTTTTTTTCTATCCACCTTCTAATCTCATAGATTTCTGGTCATATTCCAAAGTCCTTTTTCTCTTTCCTATACATTTATTTACCTCTAGTATGCAACCAGCATGGAAGAAAATACCCACCAATACAGACATTCATAAAGACTGGCAACTGTTGTGAAGAAAATAAGCAGTCAAGATGACCGAGAGGAAAGAGGAGGCCATCTAGAAGATGGAATAAAGAAAGGCTTGCCAGTGTGGTGGAATTAAGGAAGAGAAGTGAAAACAGCCAGAATCCAATGAGTTGTTAACTGTTATTTTTTTTGTTTTATATGGTAATTCCTATGAATATTGAAATTATAACACCACACTTAAGGAAGAGTGTTTAGAAGAATGAATTTGTATGAGGTAGATTCTTAGCTATATACATGTAAAAAAAAGATAATAAGGTTATGACCATTTCAGGAGAAAAACTGATGGGAACAGTGAGTTTTATTGGAATGGAATCATTATTATACCTACAATTCACTTGCAAAGAAAACCCTATGCAGTTTGTGAGATAAGGTTGCTTGATTTTCTGCTGGAATCAAACCTCCAAACAAATTGAAATACAGGTAAGGTTTGTTGCACAATCAATGAAAATGAAAACCCTAAGTAACAATTCTTCTCCCTTAGAACTACCCCAGATGCACACTGCTGCACCTCAACACATCGGTAAACCATACAGTTCAGGAAAACTTCAGCTACATACATCCATAGAACTACTCAGTTGTATTTCTTAACCACTGTACATTTTAAAATCACTATGAATTACTGCTTAAGGGTGGAAAAAGCAAGACTTTACTGGTTAATTTCCTTCCTTCTTTTTCCCTAGTGGGCAGTCTCAGAGAGGGTTGGTTCCTCTCTCTTTGATGACCGGAGGTAGATTAACTGGTTGACAGTCCCGACAAAACGTCCCTCTGTCTGGAAGTCCTGAATGCAATGTCTGCCAAGGCTGGAAACGTAACTCCACTCACAAAATTATAGTCCAAATGTGAACTCAACCTCACTAAGGATCACAGTTCACAATTTTGATAAGGAAATTACTCGTTCATCAAAATAAAGTTATTTAATGAATAATTATTAATCTGGTGGAGAAGACTGCTCAACAGGAGAAAAGTGAAAATAAAGTCACTGTTGTGCAAGTCCAAATTTTCCTTTTTTCTCTGGTGGTTGCCTTACAACAGGTGTTCAAAGCAGTACCAGGAGGGAAGATTTTAAGTGTATACCAAAAGAGAAGCCCACCTGTTTATTGAGGAAGAGAGAGATTCTGAAGGACAGTGAGCCACACTGATGTGAAAACTAGCATCAGTTGTACATACCAACCTCAAAGATTCTGAGACAAGAAAACACACATGGAATCATGTTGGGAGATACCACTTTTGTGTTTGTGCTCTTCAATAGAATGGCTATCAAAGGGTATTTCTGTAGAAAAAAACCTTAAATAATGGTAAAGGACATTTTAACACTAGTTTACAGGCAGCCTGATCATCAAAGGGCTCTGACACAAGCCCTTGGAAGAAAATAGGGATTGTGCATATGGAGCACTCTGAGTACTGGAGATTAAACAAACACCGGGGTTATGGACAAGCCATGGGAAATGTGCAAAATCTCTTGTACTCACAAATTAGAGATAATGCAAACTATAGCTGAAACAGCTAACTGCAAAAAACACATATACCCATTGAAATTATGGTACCCAAACAGTGTCAGATGGATCAGGCATGGCTTACCCCCATACTCTAGACTTCATGTTCTGCACTGACCTTGAGGCGGGGAGTCCGATGGTAGGGGGTGTGGTTAGTTCACCCGTGTCATGGTTGGACCATCACCTCCTGCAGGCTCTCATTCCAGCATGCCTACCTGCCCGTAGGGGTGAAGGACCAATTAGGATGGTCCGCCCTCAGAGACTGATGAAGACCCCTGTATTCCAGACTGCTCTGGGGGAACTGCCCATGGATCTCAGTGACCACTCCATCAATGCCCTGGTGGACTTTTGGAACAGCTCTCTATTGATCAGGTGGTCCCCAGGCATCCGATCTCAGCACTTCGGCACCGCAAGTCTTCATGGTTCACGGATGCCTTGGGGCATCTGAAGTGTGAAGAGAACAGTTAGAGCGGCAGTGGAGCCGTACTTGCGCTGAAGATGACCGATTGCAGCATAGATCAGTTTTAAAGACCTATGCTGGGCTGTGTGGGCAGCAAAGAAAAGTTTCTTTGCTGCCATCATAGTGTATGCGAAGTTGCGTCTGGTGGAGCTTTTCCGGGTGGTGAGTGGTCTGGGTCAGTCCAGCCTGTCTCCACCTGGAGTTGTCCACGGCTTGCTGTGACATGTTTATGGCATACTTTGCAGATAAAATCGCTCATACTGAACATGACTTAGACTCTACCTTTTTGGATACGGTGGTAGAGCCAGAGGTTAGGAATGCCTTGTGTGGTCAATATTTGTGGGATTAATTTCAATTGGTGACACCTGCTCATATGGAAGATGTGCTTGGATCTGTTAGGGCCAAAATGTGTGAACTGGACCCATGCCTGTCCTGGCTGGTGAAAGCCAGCAGGGAGACAGTGGAGCCACTGCTGGCAGAGGTAATTAATGCATTTCTTGGGGAGGGGAGGCTGCTGGACTCACTCAAGGAAGCGGTGGTTTGACCTCTTCTCAAGAAGCCATCTTTGGACACTGATTCCCTGGCAAGCTATCAGCCGGTCTATAATCTGGGGGACTTCAACATTCACGCCGATGCCGGCCTTGTGGGAGCGGAGCGAGAATTCATGGCCGCCATGGCAACCATGGATTTGTCCCAGGAGGTTATCTGCCCGACCCACGTGGGGGGGCACACCCTCGACCTGATCTTCGGTTCTGGCCTTGAGGCGGGGGGTCCGGTTGTGGGGGAAGTCAGGGCAGTGCCCTTGTCATGGACAGACCATTATCTCCTTCAGGCCAGTCTCTCAGCGCACCCCCTCCAGAAGAGGAAGGGACCAGTTAGGATGGTCTGCCCTTGGAGGCTGATGGAACCCCAGCAGTTCCAAGAGGTCCTGAGGGAATTAACCTTGGACCTGGACCGTCACTCTGTCGATGATCTGGTCCAGCGTTGGAACAGCTTGCTGGAGGAGGCCATTGACAGGGTGGCTCTGAGACGCCCTCCGCCTCTGTCTCGTCACTGCAGGGCCCCTTGGTTTACCGAGGGGCTGCGGTGTATGAAACAAGTGGGCAGGAGGCTGGAGCGACGCTGGCGTCGGACTCGATCTGACTCCAACCGACTTCTCCATAGGGCCCATTTGCGGTTCTATGTTGAGGCTGTGAGGACAGCAAGGAAGGAGTTCTCATAGCGTCTGCGAAGTCATGCCCGGCGGAGCTGTTTCCAGTTGTGCGGGGGCTGGTCAGTCCGGCCTCCCTTCACCTGGATGGGGACTTGTCCCAGGCCCGCTGTGAGAAGCTTGTCACCTACTTCGCAGACAAGATCACTCGGATTCAGAGCGACTTTGACGCTGGATTAGGGGCAGTAGGGGGAGAGCGCGAGGTGATGGTGGCCCCGTCTGGTCCAGCTTTGTGGGGGGAGTTTCAGGAAGTGATGCCGGCCGATTGGATGTCTTGGGGTTTGTGAGGGCCACCTGCTGCGAACTTGATCCATGCCCGTCCTGGTTGGTGAAAGCCTCCAGGGAGACATTGGGGACGGTGCTGGCGAGGGTGGTGATCGCGTGCTTGCAGCAGGGGAGGTTGTCGCCCAGCCTCAAGGAGACTGTGGTGCATCCCCTGCTGAAGAAACCATCTTTGGACGTGGATGCGCTCGCCAGTTACCGACCTGTCTCTAACCTCCTCTTTTTAGGGAAGGTTATTGAGCGGACGGTAGCAATCCAGCTCCAGATGCATCTAAGATAGCATCTGTTTCCTGGACCCTTTTCAATCTGGGTTCCGCCCTGGCTATGGCACTGGATGGCGTTGGTGGCCTTTGCCGACGATCTCTGCCAGGAGATGGACGCAGGATGTTCAACATTTCTCATCCTGCTAGATCTCTCGGTCGCTTTTAACACTGTGGACCACGGGCTGCTGTTGAGACGGCTGCGTGACCTGGGGGGTCTGGATGGGACTGTTCTTGAATGGTTCTGTTCATTCCTCTCGGGGAGAAGCCAGTGGATGGTGTTGGGGGATGAGACATCTTGCCCCTGCGCTTTATCGTGTGGAGTTCCGCAGGGCTCTATTCTGTCTCCATTATTATTTAAGGTATATATGCAGCCCTTGGGGAGGTTGTGAGAGGGTTCGGGGTGCGATGTCACCAATATGCTGACGATACTCAGCTGTACCTCTCTTTTTCAACTGACCCAGACCCTGCCGTCTCGTTGCTATCCCAGTGTTTAGAGGTTGTGGCAGAATGGATGTAGCAGAGCAGACTGAAACTCAACCCTGATAAGACGGAGATGATGTTGGTGGGGAGAGCGAGGGAGGTAGTGGCCCCCCTGATTGGGGGGGTTCGCCCTCTTATAGCTCAGCAGGTCTGGAGTCTGGGGGTGATATTGGATGCGGATCTCCGCCTAGAGCGGCAGATGGAGGCAGTCGCGAAGGCTGCCTTCCGCCAGTTGCATCTGGTGCAGAGGCTGCATTCATATGTCTCCGGCCCGGACCTGGCCTCCCTCATCCATGCTTTCGTCACCTCGAAGCTGGACTACTGCAACGCGCTCTACGTGGGGCTTCCCTTGTTGCTGGTTCGGAGGCTGCAGCTAGTGCAGAATGTGGTGGCCTGGCTCCTTTCGGGGATGGGTCGTCGGGAGCACATAACACCTGTGCTCCAGACTCTGCACTGGTTGCCAATAGCGTGCCGAGCCAGGTTCAGAGTTTTGGTGTTGATCTATAAGGCCCTTCACGGTCTGGGCCCCTCGTACCTCAGGGACCGCCTCACCCTCCGTGCCCCAGAGCGGCTCCTTCAGTGCCTTCTTGGAGGTCTCCCGCATTAAGCGAGGGGCCACAATGGAGAGGGCATTCTCGGTGGCTGCGCCGCGCCTTTGGAACTCCCTCCCGGAGGAAGCTCGCCTGGCCCCAAGCCTTTTGACATTTTGGCGAAGTTGTAAAACCTGGCTGTTCGCCCAGGTCTTTGGGGAGGGGGGGGGTTTAGAGGGTTTTATCTCCCTTACCATATTTATTGTCTTATTGTGATTCCCAGTCCTGTTTTAATACTTGAATATTTGTATTTTGGAATGTTTTAACTGCTTTTAGATGTATTTTATTTATGTGATTTTTTATTGTAAGCTGCACCGAGCTGTTTTAGGAGGGACAGGGTAGAAATCTGATAAATAAATAATCTTTCTTTTTTAGGGAAGGTTATTGAGTGGGTGGTGGCCCGTCAGTTGCAGGCGCATCTCGACCGCATCAGTTTCCTGGATCTCTCGCAGTTGGGCTTTTGTCTGGATTATGGCACTGGGACTGCACTTGGGCCTTGGTTGAGGATGTGGGTGAAGGTGGATAAGGGTTGTTTGTGTTGCAGAGTAATAACTGATTCACAATCAGTAAGGGCAAATGCAGCTGAAGGTTTAAAACCGAACTTTACTTAAGCTTTCTCAGGCACAGATCCTTAGTTGCATCTAACTAGTAAGAAGACAAAAATGGAGACGGAGACAAAGAGAGAGAAGGGAAGGAGTGGTTACACAAAGGAATTCAACTGCAAAACCCCATCGCCCTTCCATGTACACATAAACCTTCAGCGCCATCTGGTGGCTCTATAGTCATTTACTGTTCTCAATACAGTAACTTTAACTTAAGGATGTTGCATATACCAACAGTTTAACTCTGCTGGTTTTGCCTGACCTGTCAGCAGCTTCAGACACAGTGAACCATGAGATACTGGTGACTTGCCTATGGGACCTTGCCAGAGTGGATGGGATGGTGTTGCAGTCATTCCGTTCCTTCCTGGCGAATAGATCTCAGCAGGTGGTCCTGGGGGATTGTTCATCTTCCCCTAGGGGTCTGCTGTGTGGGGTTCCACAGGTTCTATTCTGTCCTCCCACTTGTTCAATGTGTATATGCAGCTGCTGGGGGAGGTTGTATGCAAATGGGGGGTGCATTGTCATCAACATGCTGATGATACTCAACTGTACCTCTCCTTTTCATCTGACCCAGGCCCTGCAGTCTCGGTGCTTTCCCAGTGTCTGGCTGCAGTGGGGGATTGGATGAGGACAAGCTCATTGAAGTTGAATCCTGGTAAGACAGAGGTGATGCTTGTTGGCATAGCTGGTGATCTGGGGCAGGGAGGGTCACCCGTCATAGGTGGGGTCCGCCCTGTATTGGCATCCCAAGTTCGGAGCCTGGGGGTGTTCCTGGATCCGTAGCTGTGCCTGGATCTCCAGTTGTCGACTGTGGCCAGGAGTGCCTTCTGCCATTTACATCTGGTGCAACAGCTTTGACTGTATATTTTGGACTCTGATCTCACCACTGTCATCTATGTATTCGTCACCTCAAGGCTAGATTATTTTAATGTGCTCTACGTGGGGCTGCCCATGATGATGGTCCGGAGGCTGCAGCTGGTGCAGAATGTGGTGGCCTGGCTGCTTACTGGTACGGGTCACAGGAAGCACATTATACTGGTGCTCCGAGCTCTGCACTGGCTGCCTATCGTCTTCTGGGCCCAATTCAAGGTGTTGGCTTTGACTTATAAAGCCTTAAACGGCCTGGGCCCTAGCTATCTGAAGGACCGCCTCACATCCTGGGCGGCTCCTGTGGTCATTGGGAGGTGCCCTCCTGGAGGTTCCATGCCATAAATGGGTAGCGACCAACAGATGGGTGTTCTTGGCGGCTGCACCAGTGCTGTGGAACTCACTCCCAGTGGAGGTCCATCTCAGCCCGGATATCCCCACCTACCAGCACCAATGTAAAACATAGCTCTTCCACCAGACATTTGGGGGGGTGAGGGGGAATGGGTAAGAGGTGCCTCAGTGGGAGGGGGGGTTGCTTTTTTGCACACACACTGGTTGTTTTATTGAATCTATTGTTTTATGCTGTTTTTAGTTATTGTATTTTATTGTATTTATTTTGTTGATGTTTGTCATTCCGAGCTGCCGGAGGCAAGAGGGGCGGGGTAAAAAGATATTAAATAAATAATAAATTACCATTTCTTCTGCTCAACAGGAGAAACTCCTGCTTTCCATGAGAATGGTAAGTCACTGTTGTGTAAGTCCAAATTTTCCTTTTTTCTCTGATGGAAATGGGTGCTTGAAGCAGTACTGGGAGGGAAGAGTAGCAATAAAACTGTTTACCATTACAGAGTTACTGCTATTCTGTTTTCTGCCATTTTACTGAGTTACCACATTACCATTTTCTACCAATTTCCCTGCATCCATTGATAGTTCCATGGGTCCTCTTTTTTGTGTGTGCGCATGATGATAAATGATGACCTGTAGAAATCTGGCATGGTGCTAAGGCAGTAGCACAGTAAGTTGGAGTGGGCTGGTAAAGTGGAAAGTCAGTTACTCGGTAATATCCTGCAAGTACTAATCAGGCAACCAACTGGCTACATGAAATTGTAGGTATTACCTTTGGGTACAAAATTTGCTACTTCAACTCTAATGCATATCTTGTAATTGGTTTTATACCTTAAACTAAAAATTCTAAATTGAAAGCAGAAATACCAAAGGTGGAATGTTACACCTTCAGAAAAAACACAGAAAACAAAATAAAGCACAGGGGAATTTAACGAGTTCTCAAATTAAAAAGGCCAGCTGCAGGCCTGAGATTTACTGATATTCTAGTCTCCTATATTACATATATGTATAATGGCTGCAATTTAGCTCATGGTTGTAAGATCTAACATTTCAACTACGAATAAAGGCAGCTCACAACTTGAAGGAGAGGAAAGAATGCTGATCTTAACTAAGTGGGAAGTGAGCATGTGGGCTAATACAATCATTAGAGTAACTAAGAAATGCATGACTATAGCCACATGGGAATATACACCAGTATATAGGCATCTACCACTAGCAAATACTGCAATTGTGAGGAAATGTGCTAATATTTCAAGAAGAAAAACAGCCTGTCACTGAACATGAGTTTTTCAATGTATCTCTACAAAATGATAAGGAGTTTCATGTAGTAACAGAATTAAGATTAAAAATTAAGAAGTTTACTTTCAGGCACAATGCAAGGTGAAATGTTTGCATTTTTTAGCCTTATGTTTAACAATTCAACATACAGCTAAGTCAGTCTCTTCTCCAAAGTTTATGTTTGCTATTAGAATAATTTACTTTCTTCTGATTGCATAGTTTAACCTCTGACATGATCCCTTACTCTATACCGTAACACTAAATTCAGCAGAAAATTTTCATAGGAATTTGAGTCTCTGTCCCAAGCTACCTAGACCTTTTTTTCCTAATTAGTGGAAATTAAAGGGTTGCCCCTTATATGATTCTGAGTATAAATTAAGCTAGATCACCCTGTCCAAAAATAGGAGCGCTCTTCTGAAGATTACTTACGTATACTAAACTCATTCTAGATTTAGCTGTCACAATCCCAGCTAGACGATACTTGATATGAGTAAAGTAAAGCAGACTGGAAAAACAAAGTTTTCCAAAAAATTATGACTCCCAAGTGAGTCCAGGCACTTTCTAAATTGATCAGTTTCAAATTGAAAAGTAGTAAAAATTCCACTGCCCTGCCATTGCTGCAATCTGATAGGGTCAAATCTCTTCGATGCTTAAAAGACCAGGAAATGTGACACTTTTCTTAGATAAATTAATCTAGATTACAAAGCCACTGGCATGCTAGTACAACATTTCTGATCATATTCCAAAGCAGAACGATAAGTGAGGGGCCAAATGCTAATAGCCATGAGATTTCAATTCTACAAGTATATAAGAGCATGGGGCTATCTAAAATGCTAAGTTTTATTCATGAGGCACAGTAGGAAGCTACTTTAGTAGAGTTGTAGTGGAAATGATGTGATGGAGGATGGTAAGACAAATCAATTAGATAAAATATTGCATTAAAAAGGAAAAAAAATTCTACTTGGAGTGAGACAAGACAGGATTGACTTTGCTACTTAGTTTCAGTTTTTCATTATTCAATGGTAGATTGTATGATCCGAACTGGAGCAGAAACAAATAGTAAAATTTATATTTGCTGCTAATATCTACATTTTCAG
This sequence comes from Sphenodon punctatus, assembly GCA_003113815.1. Taxonomy (NCBI): domain Eukaryota; kingdom Metazoa; phylum Chordata; class Lepidosauria; order Sphenodontia; family Sphenodontidae; genus Sphenodon; species Sphenodon punctatus. The sequence goes on from QEPC01013957.1 coordinate 1,057,551, forward strand.
ATAGTATTCCAAATATCTGCGCCACTATCCATCCCAAAAATGGGTACCCAACTAATATCATTTTTAACTTAAAAGATGGAAATCTCTGTTTGCGTGCACACAAATGCACATGCATATGTAAATACCCCCCCAAAAGCTAGAATGGTTTGGGTGTATATCTTAGACCTAAGCCAAACAGAAATGGAGGTCATTTTTCTGATCGTGTTTTTTTTTTTTTTTTACAAGAAATGTTTTAAGAGGAACAAACACATGTGTGCATGTGTTTTTCACTGTTAAAGCCAATAAGGATATCAGAACAAATCTGGGATAAATAGCTGTTTGCATCTGCTTCATTTGGGGTGGGTTAAATAGGGCTTTGTCGACAAATACAATAATTGTTGTGAATATTCATTTCAGCTCTAACTTGAACCTCCTTCCTTGTTGACAAGCTTCCTCTTGCTTAAATCTACAATGAACGTACACTCTGTTATTCGCCTAGAATGTCTGTGTAGCAGGTCCCTCACTTTACTGTGGGGTAAGTGTTGTCAGGATTAGGCCTAAGGAAGAGTTTACTCTGTTTCCAGCTCTAAAACAATTTATTTATACCACAGTCCATAGGCCAGGCACCATGCCTCTGGCCAGTCTTTAAATCCAGCACACAAGTCAATCAGATCACAGGTAGCCTAGCCACACACAGTCCACAGGCTAGTTACCATTCACTCACTTCCAGACTCTTCTCAAGGAACCTTCCTTCAGGTCCTCTAGGTTTACTCCTTTGTAGTCAAGAGCAGACTGCAGAGGTGTTTTCCCTCTCGCAGTCCAGAGCAGACTGTCCTCTACTTCCTGAGTCCTCTTACTTTATACTGGTAGCCCCGCCCACTAACTTACCCTTCCTGGTGGTGGCCATTTTAGGTGCTCTCTTCTCTAGGCGTCGTATTGCTAGGATTCTTAAAGGTATATCACCTTATTATGGCACCATTCTGCCACAGTCTGTGGTACTTCTATGGCTCTCGTTATAGTAGCATCTAAGCACCTTGAGATTTTTGTGTGTGTGTACACTCACAGCCCCAATGTGAAGTCTGCAAATGTTACTGTCCCAATTTTACAGAACTGAGGCACAAAGAGACCAACTTATTTGCTCAGCATCACATACAGAAAGTCTGTGGCAGAGCCAGCTACTGAACTTTGTGTCTCCCATCTGAGGCTGCTTGCTGACGTTACAGGAGGGGGGTGGGAGGAGAAGTTCTGCTAGCAAAACTAAAGAGAGGGAGATCACGTGAGTCCCCACTTGGAAGCATGGGGATTCTATTGTTATTTTCCCCTTCTCCTGTTAAAGTCAATAAAGCGATGCAGGGCTGAATTCTGAGCCCTGCATCGCATTATTGATTTTAACGGGAGAAGGGGAAAATAATTATAGAATCCCTGTGCCCACAATCAGGGAATCATGTAATCTCCCTCTCATTAGCTTTGCTAACGGAAGTACCCCCACCCCCGCAATGTCGGCAAGCAGTCTCCGTGTTGCACCCTAAGCACTCCCACCCCTGGTTCCCTTAGGGTATTGCTAAGAAATGCCATGTTCTATAAAATTTGCATCCCTGCCTCTGTACGCAGCCACCAACATATGAGAGATCCTCAGAGCTTGTACTAATTTTCAAATGGGGTCCTGGGAGGCAAAAGATTCCCTGCCCTTGATCTAAATATTAAAAGTAAATGGATTTACATTTTAAGAAAAGAATGTTTCCTGGTATGGTATCTCTCCGATTCCTAAAATTTAAGATTTTGGTACATGCAAAGAGGAGAGGGATGCCCCATTACTTCACATTACTTGCTGAAAAATAAAAAGCTTGTCTGATTTTTTCCCCATCAGATTTTGATTATTCCCCAAAGCTTAAAAAGCAGATTGTCTTTCAACACTGTTGATGTGATACAGCAGAGCAGGACCAATCCCAGGGATATTTCAATTTAGAATGGCAAATGATACAAAGCACTCTTCAAAACTAGGAGCACACCCTTTATGATGTGAGGGATGCTTTTAGATGGACACAGAGGATGCCTACCCCTGCAGCTGCTACAGGTGTGGCCCCCACATCCGCTCACTTCCAGCCCTGCCTCGGTCTGCAATAGATGGACCAGCAGGTGTCCCTGGGCAGCCATCTGCCCATGCAGTGCTCTCCCACCAGAGTTACCGCCGCTCAGCTGACACTTTAGGCTTGTGGCTGCAACTCTCTGGTACTGACCGGGGCAACAGCGAGCCGGGCATGGAGATGAAGCATGGGTCCAGCCAACAGGCAGACAGCAGCTCCACTTCTGGCTGGTGCCCCAAGTTTGGCCTGCAAGCTTTGAAATGATCAAGCAGGGCTGCCCATCTCGCGGGGCGCCTTTAGATGGACTAGCGAACCTGGGAGTGAATCGAGGTGCTGTGGGCAGAAGCTGAGCTGCCATCTGTCTAAAAGCACCCTAGGACAGAACGTTACAATTTCTGTAATATCACATGCTTATGGTTATGGGAATTCTTCTGATTATGTAAGAAACAAATTACTGCAATTGTGAAATACATATATGTAAATAATTCATGCTTAGTGTCATTTGAATCCCTGTGAAACACTGAGTATATTTAATAATTTGAATCAAAATGATATTATAACAACTATGGCCCTTTTCAAGCGGGCCGTGGTGGGTGGGGGATGGGTGTGCGCCCGCAGTAGGTGAAGGTGCGTGTGTGACCATTCCCACGGGTGCACACCCATCTCCATGCCTGGAGCAACCAGCATTGGAGCCTATTGCTCCGTGGGTGGGAGCGTGCACCCCCCCCCCCCCGAGGGTGCCGTTCCTATGTGCGCCCACCCATCATCCCTGCACCGCAGGCAGCATTCACATGGGCACCCCTACCACCACACGTGTTTGGTGCCGGGGGGGGGGGAGATGCATGTGTGAAAAGGCCCTATGAATGTAATTTTGTACTGGCCACAGAAACAATTCTGAAGTCAGACAGAACTACAGAAATCCACAAACCTGTGACACCAAGACCAGAAGACAAAAGGTGTTGATACGAAAACACTTCCTATGGATGGTGTGATGCATATGCTTTAGGAGAGAAAGGATGTTAGCAGGATGTTTTTAGCAGCAGACACAGCTTTTGGACAAGCATGCTGAAATCAAATTAACCTGGGGAAGAACAAAGAACTTACTTGGGAGACACAAAAACCTACAGATCAAAATAGGCAGGGCACTTATCATCTGCAATCAGAAGACTTGGCACTGGTTTGGAAAGAGCCATGATTTTTTTTTTTCTTTGCTAAGAACTGAACGTGTGGCTGAGATTTTGAGAAAGAAACCATTCAAATAAATGTAACCTATGTTGTTTTAACCCTTTGCTTTCAGTAGCAACTTTCTGTATCTCTGAACCACTTATTTACTTTTGATTTATAACCTGACCTCTCTTTATAAAGAAAAGAAAGAAAAAAAGAAAAAGCTTCCTTTTACTTGAAAGCTTCTAAGTGCATATTTGCTCAACTGGTTGCAGAATTCTGAAGTGTTCTTCTGTATTTTTGCCCTAAATTATTTATGCAATTGCAGGTATTGCATACTTTTTATTTAGAATATGATTGTAATCAGTATAGGATATTTTTGTGTCTATATTTGGGTTATGTATAATGATAATTTATTATGATCATTGTTTGTGCAAAATAGGCATATATACACCAACGTTTACTCAACAAATTATTTTCTGATGATGACTACTACGTGAATTTGGTCTAGCTCTACAGAAAAGTTTCATCTTGAGAAAGATCTGTATCGAAACGAGTACATTAACCTGGGAACTTGTAGATCATGACATATGTTTTTCTGACTACATGAATTACATGGACATTCCTTTTATTTTTTTAGTCAATGCATTGTTTTGAAAATTGTACATTTTTGAATAAATATACAGGTTTAAGTGTATTGGGGGTTTATATATTACTTCATTTGTTTATATTCAGTCTTCAGCCATACATGTCATTGTTGCAGCCCATTGTGTCTGGTACACTTGGTGTTCGTATTTACTATTATTTATATAGTAGGCCATTCCTTTTTTCTCTTTCTTCTATACAGATACAAACCTAACCAAATACATTTTCTAGTGTTTGGGAACACCTCAAATTACAGATGACCAAATGTTTGCATGTGTGAATCTGGTTTTGTGTGTTTGTCCCGGCACACACACTTAAAAGGTGGGCTGGAGGACCCAAGGGTGTAAAAGAAGTCATCCATAAAAACTACAAGTGAAGAAACAGAGTAATGACTCTAGGGAAATTCAGCAAAGCAAGTGCATGTTAAAATCCCACTGAACTAAGTAAAATCTAAAAATTTGCTCGAGCACACTGTGGAATCAGAGCCTGGTGAATACTTTAGGGTACAGCTACACAGACAGACAAAATCTAGATCCTAGTGAATGGGCAGCCGATATTGGCTTCCACAGTGGTCAGGTGTTGTCTGAAGGAGTTTGCCAGTCCGAAGTAGTGAATCCATGTCCTGCAGACCACACCAGATAATATTGGACCCACTGGGACAGGTAGTAGAGGCTGCCCTTCCTAAGATCAGGGTTTTGAAAAAATGCGCCTTTCTCTGATCCTGCAATCAGATTTTTTAAAAGCATACCTTATAGATTTTTAAAAACCATACCTTTAAAAGCATACATTACATGTATAAGCATACACCTTATATATAGTAGAATGTTATTTTTTAAAGAGAGCAATTTTAAAGTAAATAGTATTATGGAATTCATGCTTTCCAATTTTTTTTTGTTAAACCTGTGCACACAAATGCAAAAAAGGTTCTCTTAAATCAGTCATTTTAAATACAGCAGATTCTATCAAAAAGTGTCAAGTCATTTTTACAGTTTGTTTTAGTCTGGCCATATTTTCACAAATATCTATAAAGGGGCTACATGGCAAAAATTGCTCAAAAGCCTTGTTTAGGGGATGAGATAAGAATATTATTATTTCAGTGTGGGAAGAACATAAATGTAAGAGACAAATAGGATTAGAAACCTGTTGATCAAATATGGCATGTAAAAAAAGCAGAGAAACAAATTTTTCTTTTGTCTTTCTTCTCCAGAATTTGTAAAGCTAGCAGGAAACCAAATAGCTAACAAAACAAACTTCCCATGTTTCTTTCTTTTGTACACCTGCCTACAGTGCTCTCTGATCAGTGAATCCTGCACACTTGAGATGTTTATGAGTTCACTTTATTGTGGCTCCCCCCACAACTGCCCAACAGCCACTCTAATTTAAGAAGCTCTAAATATTGTTGCCATGGTTGACACATGAAAATGGAACAAGGCAAAGCTCTACTAATAAAAAGGCTTTCACAGCATTTCAACCCTTGCTCATAAGTAAAGTTAAAATTTATGGTTTTTAAAATACTGGATCTGGGAGAGGTCAGGTTAAATGGCTGCTAGTAATAAAAGCAATCTATATGCCACCAGCATCTGAAGGAACCAACAAACTAAATAAACACTTCATCCAAATCCACTTGGCCCTGAATTAAAAGAACATAAAATACTGTATTTATTTTGTTTGTCCTCCATCATTCATGGCTTGCATTACTGGGTCTCCACAATTCTGCATAGAGCAAGAAACAAACATTTGTTGACCAAATGGCAATTAAATTGCATGTCAAGGCTCCAGAGAATTAATTGGGCATTAACCTTATCAGAGAACCAGTTGGAGATTAGCAGGCTACTAATACACAATATCACAAATGCATTCCAGTCTGGAAAGCTTTATTTACAAAAACACTAGAGGATTGTAAGGATCCTTTGTCTCAGACACTTATAGTGACAGAGTGAGTAGTAACAGATTTCCAGTAACTCTATAGAGACAGAACTAGCTATGGCAATAACTGATAAAGAAATAGAGCAATACATCTGATATTTTAGAAACTTGAGAGTTTTTAGCTTTTACTACACCTTAAAATAATACATAACCTAAGTGAATTGACCTCACTTGGGTTAATCCTAAATCCAAACTTTGTTCTGTTTTAAGTAGTTTTTCAATAGTCATGCAGAGCCATTTTCCTGTGCTCACCTCTACGTGCATCTGACCATGTGTACTGTGGCTAATCTTCAGCCTGGGAAATTATTCCACAATTTACTTGAAGCTGCCAATAACGTGGCTACCTAAGGTACAGATGCAGCTGAGGCCTGTGCACGCAGGTTTCTGCACAAAAACATTCATTCATTTGAATTATAATGTTCATAATAATTTAGAGAAATTGTTTAGAAAAGCCAAGCTAAAGAAAAACTCAGCTTTCAAACAGGAAAAAACAAATGTATCCATCCAACTATTAACCAAGAGAAAGAATTACCTGGCACAACACTCTCAAAAAGTCAAGAGGATGTGGAGAAGGATTATGAAGGTTTTTAACAAAGCGAGCCCTCATCAAAAGAAGCTTTTTTTAAATTTCCCTTTATTATTAAAAACTTTGATAAAAGCAGTTTTATGATAGCTTTTCTCAACAGCTACAGCTATAACCAAGGTTACACTAAGGTTTTCACCATAATCCTAGATTTCACATGCTCCAAGCTTTCTTGGAACTCTTCCCTGGGACGGAAACTTTCCATGCCTGATCTCAGCCTAGATGACTACTACTTTTTTTTTTTTTTTAAAGAAAACGGAAAGAAAATCTCTTCAGATATATTTGGTTTATTGGGCAGCAGCAAAAGTACAAATTGTCAGCAATCTAAAAGAGGCTTTCCCTCATTCTCTAATAATTTTTAAGTGGCTAAAAATTACCTTCCAAATGTGGCATGGAAACGGATGTCTCTCTCTCAGTTGGGGTTTCTGTGGAAAATTACAAATATCCATAGATCTGAAAATTATTTTCCTGTAAATTTCTCCAAACAATTATTTTCCTGTAAGTTTTTCTGGATTTGTGTAATTTTGGCAATAACAGGCAAATGAATACACAGAGATACTTAATATTACTTTACAGCAATTTCTGTGGGGTAAGGAATTAAAATAATTATTTATCCACCCACCAGCAAATATAAATGGTGTATTTACAAATGCTCCTTAATTTATACTACTGAGAAAATACAGTTTTATTTATTTATTTTATTTATTTGCATTTTTAGCCACCCCCTCATGCCCATGGCATCTCGGGGCGTCTTACAACATAAAAGCAACAATAAATAGAACAACAATAAAACGATGAAACAAAGAAATTTAAAACATCTAAAAATCCACCTACAAACAACCACCCCCCAAAAAAACATTTATCCCAACCCGCCCTCCCCTCCTCCGAAGGCCTGGGAGAACAGCCAGGTTTTATAGCCCTGGCAAAAGGCCAACAGACTTGGGGACAGACAGGCTTCCTCCGGGAGGAAGTTCCATAACCGTGGCCCGGCCACCGAGAATGCCCTCTCCATTGTGGCCCCCCGCTTTACACGGGGGACCTCCAAGAAGGCGCCCCTGGCAGACCGAAGGGGTCGCTCAGGGGTACGGAAGGTGAGGCGGTCTCTGAGGTATGAAGGGCCAAGACCGTGTAGGGCTTTATAGGCCAAGACCAACACCTTGAATCTGGCTCGGTACGCTATAGACAACCAGTGAAGCGCATGGAGCATGGGAGTGATGTGTTCCCGTTAGCTTGTCCCTGTCAGAAGATGAACCGCTGCGTTCTGCACCAGCTGCAGCCTCCGAACCAGCCTCAAGGGAAGCCCCACGTAGAGCGTGTTGCAGTAGTCCAGCCTCAAGGTGATGAAGGCATGGATGAGGGTGGCCAGGTCGGGTCTGGAAATATATGGACGCAGCCTCCGCACCAGATACAACTGGTGGAAGTCAACCTTAGCCACCATCTCCACCTGTCTATCTAGGTGGAGATCTGAATCCAACAATACTCCCAGACTCCAAACCTGCTGGGCTATGGGGAGCCAGCACCTCCCTCACCCTACCCACCGCCATCACCTCCGTCTTATCAGGATTGAGCTTCAGTCTGCTCTGCCATAACCAATCCGCCACGGCCTCCAAACATTGGGACAGCACTGAGACAGCAGGACCTGGGTCCGTTGAAAAGGAGAGGTAAAGCTGGGTGTCATCAGCATATTCGTGGCAATGCACACCAAATCCTCTCACGATCTCCCCTAAGGGCTGCATATATACATTAAGCAATAATGGAGATAGAATAGAACCTTGCGGAACGCCACAATCCAGGGCCCAGGGGCTGGAAGATTCAGCCTCCAGGACAACCCGCTGGCTTCCCCCCGAAAGGAATGATCGGAACCATCAAAGGATAGTCCCATCCAGACCTCCCAGGGCTCGCAATCGTCTCAACAGCAGCCCATGGTCCACTGTGTCAAAGGCGGCTGAGAGATCTAGCAGGATCAGAAGTGTTGAGCGTCCTGCATCCATCTCCCGGTGGAGATTGTCCACCAAGGCTGCCAACGCTGTCTCTGTGTCATAGCCGGGGTGGAACCCCGATTGAAATGGGTCAAGGAAACCGATGCTGTTAAGATGAACCTGGAGCTGCAGTGCCAACGGCTGTTAATAACCTTCCCTAAAAAGGGAAGGTTAGAGACTGGTCGGTAGCTGGCGAGTGCGTCCATATCCAAGGATGATTTCTTCAGCAGGGGGCGCACCTCAGCCTCTTTGAGACTGGGGGGCAATCTCCCCTGCTGAAGGTGATTACCCTCACCAGCACCGTCCTCAATGGGTATTTTCAGACGTTACGAGATCACAGTGAACCACGGTGAATACCCACCTGTGGTCACTGTGGCTCGAACGTCTGTTTTGCGGCCTCCAGATGTTTTCCACTGTCAATACCCTCATGGGGTCAATTTGAACCACGCTTCCCGGGCTAGCCGGGGGAATGTCCCGGGAAGCGTGGTCAAAAAGATCCCCAGCGGGGACCAAAAAAAAGTAACGTCTGGCCGGTTGCCACGGCCCGGGATCCCCAGCGGGATCCCGGGCCACGGCACATCCGGCCCGACGCGGCGGCCGCAGTGGCCCCGCCGCCCGCCCGTCTCCCTGGAGGGCGGGCGGCGGGGTGCGTGGAGGGGGCGGGGCCGTGCGGCCGCACGTTGCGCCGCGCGGCCCCGCCCCCTCCCAGATTCCCCGCCGGGATCCCCCCGGCACGTCTGATATGGCGTGACGGGGTGACCCCGGCGGGGAATGAAAGGGTTGTTTTCAGTACGGGGCCAAGCGGCCCCGTAACATCTGAAAATTCCCAATGTCTCCTTGGAGGCTTTCACCAACCAGAACGGGCATGGGTCTAATTCACATCTGGTGGCTCTAACAGATCCCAGGACATCCACAGCATCGGCTGGTGTCACTTCCTGAAACTCACTCCAAGAAGATGGACCAGACGGGGCCTCCATCTCCTCGTGTTCCACCTCTACTGCCCCTAATCCAGTGTCAAAGTTGCTCTGGATCTGAGCGATCTTGTCTGCAAAGTAGATAGCAAACTCCTCACAGCGGGCATGGGACAAGTACCCGTCCAGGCGGAGGGAGGCCGGACTGACTAGCCCCCGCACCATCCAGAACAGCTCCGCTGGACGCGACTTTGCAGATGCTATGAGGGTGGCAAAGAACTCTTTCTCTGCCATCCTCAGAGCCTCAACATAGGACCGCAAATGGGCCCTATGGAGAAATGGGTTGGATTCAGTGCGAGTCCAACGCCAGCGTCGCTCTAGTCGCCTACCTGCCTGTTTCATACACCACAGCCCCTTGGTAAACCAAGGGGCCTTGTGGTGACAAGACAGAGGTAGGAGACGTCTCGGAGCCACTCTGTCAATGGCCTCCCTGAGCAAGATGTTCCAAGCCTAGCTGGTGAGCACTGGAAGGCAAAATGATAGGGGTGGAAATTTTGGTTTCAGTTTTAACCAAAATGGTAAAAAAAAATATGGCTGTTTTAATTTAAAACTGAAGGAACAGAAAATCGGGCCATTACAGTTCCCTATTTTCGGTTTTGTATCTTCCCATTGACTTCAATGGGAAATTTTCTCATTTTGGATAAATGGCAGAGTTTCTGCACATGCATTATATGACACTGCTGGTGCTATTTTGGAAAAGGGCTGGACATTCGTAAAATGGCCCCAGTGGCTATTTGCATATGTGCGCTGCTGGAGCATGTCCTGAGAAGAAGGCCGCCTGGCAGTGGAGGTGGCCCAGATGGCTGCGAAGGCAGCCCAGCTTGGCCTCTGAGCAGTGGAGGTGGTCCCACCCGGCAGTAGTGGAGACCCGGCCAGCAGCGGCACCAGGAGTTCCTCCTCACCATCCTCCAGGACCAAACCAGTAGGTACATGGCAGCTGGCCCGGCAGGGCCCAGGAGGTGGGGGTAAAGATAGGCCCCGGGAGGTGAGGATGCATATCCTATCCCCTATCCTCCAAGGTCAGTAGTGGGTCCTGGGGAATGAAGGTGGGGAGGTTGGACCTCCTGTCCTTGGGAATGAGGTGGGGGTAGGGTTAGGGCTGTGTTTTTTTTCCTGTCCTGGACCCGTTTTGGGGTGGGATTTAAAGAATTCCCACTGACGTCAATGGGAACAGACTTCCTATGAAAGTCAATGGGGAAAGAAACAGAATCCAAAAACTAAAAATGAAAGAACTGAAAAATAGGGAACTAACAACTGGAAAGAAAAAAGAAAAGAAACAAACAAAAAGGGCCCTGTGTCCCACCCCTATAAAATGGGCAGCTGGCAAGGAAAAGAAAAATAAATTAACCACATTTTAGTAGTAAGAAAGCCGATCCATTTTATGACAAACTAGGATATTACTTCTGCTATGACAGTTAACCCTTATATAAAACACGTTCAATTCAGGCAAAAATAAGAAGAATCCTTTTCCAAGCAGTTGCCACAGAGTGCTTAACAACATACTGTACAGTATATAGGAGCATGGTCTAATTATGGTGACAGTTGGCAACTTTGTGAGATTAACTGGCATCACTTCTCACAGGCCAAAACCACCCTTAGTAAAAATAAAACAAAGTATACCCTCAGTTACCTTGCTGGTGAAATGTATGGTCTAATGTGCACGGACTATTATTTTGTGTTTTAAATATGTTTGGATCTTTTCCATCCTGAAGAGATTTGTAGCTCCCCTGGGGGTGCATTTCTGTGATATAAAACAATTTTTAAAAAAGGAAACTGGCAAGAGAGAAAATGAGAGATCAAATAAAACTGGTTTCTCAAAAAAAGACTTTTTAGAAAACTCACTCCAATTATAGAGGCATTCAAAATGCAGGTTTAACTAACTATCCTTTTGGAAGGCTCAGCCTTTTCAAATCCCTCTGTAGCAGGGAGCAGTCCTGTGGGGCTGCTGCCCCTTTAAGAAGGGGGCTGCATGGCTCAGTCGGAGAGCTGAATACGCCATGGGGTGTGGTAGAGCCAACCCCATAGCTGGGGAACAGTCTGTGGGGTAAACAGGCTGAGAAACCCTGGGACAAAGTGGGCAGGCTAGTGGCCCTTTAAGGCTGAGTAGAGGAAGCCTGGCTACGCCCACTCTGCCTGTATAAAAGGAGAGACAAGGCAGAGAGGAGAGAGTCTTCACCAGCGAGTCGAAGGAGCAACATCTCTCTGAGAAAGCCGCCCTGCTGTATGCTCTCCAGGGTGCTGAAGACTAGAGAACCAGAGGGACCCAGACAAGTGGGAGAGGCTGTGCCCAGGAGGAAACCTCTTGTGCCTGTGGGGGTTTAAGGCCTGGCTGGCTGGACTTTTGGGGGGGGGGGGTTGAGTTGCTCCTGTGCCTGAGAGAGATGGACCAGAGCCTGCAGGGTGGAGGTGATTGAGCTGGCACCCCAGGTACAGCGGACACGTGGTGTGTCCAATAAGGGACTGTGGATTACTACCCTCTGAACTGTGTGGTGTGTCCTGAGAGGGTACCTTGAAGAGGGGGATTCAGCCAAGGCTTGACGCTGAAATGGCGTAGCAGGGGGTGAGCTAATTCCCTGTGAGTGAAACCCCAGTGCCCCCATGTGGCCCTGGGGGACCCCCCCCGCTACACCCTTCCTATGAGTTCCTCTCTGTTTTCAGTACCTATGCAAACTGTTGCCTAGTATTTTTAGAAGGACCTTTAAACCAGCCTCATCCTACTAATTACTCAAATGTGATTTTAATCTACCAATACATGCACACTTTACGCTGCTAGTATCTGTTTTAATTGCAAGGTGGAAATAAGTGAATACAATAATTGCTCCAGGCACTTAATGTCCTTTTTATTTTATTTCTTTGCTATAGTGCACAAAAGGTGATTTAATAATATGCTTGCCTAATGCTGAACACAGTGGAGTTCCAGAATCTGATGTGTGCCATCCACTGCCCCTCATTTTCTACTGCAATTTATCTCTACAAAGTTTAGAAAATGTAGGTGTGTAACTGAGTGAATGTGTGTGTTTGTGCATGAAAGTATTTAGTTTATTGCCCCTTGTACAGTACGTGGAGACAGGGAGAAAAGGTTCACGGTGGTAATTTTGGTTCAGACTACGCTATATGCAAGATCAAAAACAGGTCAACGCAGGATAGTAAAGGATTAATGGGGAATTATCAACTAATTTATTTATTCCTTCAAATTTACAAGCCGCCCTTCCCACAAGGCTCAGGGTGACTTACAATCCATAAAACGCAATAAAATTCAACAGTAAAAATGTCCATCCCTCCCCTCAAACTCCCACAACCCTATTGAGAAACACAACCAAACCCTATTTATCCCTTCTTGCCAAATGCTCTTCCAAATAAAAAGGTTTTGCGCCATCTCCGGAAGATGCCCAGGCTCAGGCTCAACTAAACCTCCGGGGGAAGGGAATTCCACAAAATGGGGGCAGCAACCAAGAATGCCCTCTTGCGCATCCCCACCCCACGGACAAGGGTAACACACAGAACCCGCAGGAGGGTGCCCCTGGCCAACCGTAGAGGTCACAAAGGGACATGGTAGGACAGGCGGTCTTTCAGATATGTAGGACCCAGACCATTTAGGGCTTTTAAGGTAAAACACAGCACCTGGAATTGTGCCTGGAAAGCTACAGGCAGCCAGTGCAGCCTTCAGAGCACTGGTGTAATGTGCTCCCGGCAACTCATCCTCGAAAGGAGTTGAGCCGCTGCATTCTGCATCAGCTGCAGCTTCCAAACAGTCATCAAGGGCTAATGAGTTCGGTTCTAGTGAAGACCTAGAGGGATCCATTCTTGGCTTGAAGATGTTAAATTATTTATTTTTTTATCAGTGACCTGGATGAAAAATAAAATGATCGTTGAGGAAGTCCAAGAAAACATTCTCATTTAGGAAAACATGTCTACATACTTTTTGGAAAAGAAATGGGTTTAGGCACCTGATTAAGTGCTTTCCTGGATCAATGCAAAAATTTGAAAATAACATTTATACTGTTCGGAAGGTAAATAATAAGGTGGATGGGTCACAGATACAGACTGATTTGGATGACTTGTTAAGCCTGGTGCAATTCCGCCAAATACAAGATCATACGGTTTGCAAAATGGATACAAGGGACGAGCTTTAGTTGGAGAACTTGCCCCTTTGACCAGGCTCATGTGGAGACGGTACAACATGTGTGCTTTGAATGCCAGATGTATAATGGGATAAGGAGGAAATATTTGTCGGAACTAATTGGAAAATTGCCAGGAAGGACCGAGCTAAATTTATTGTGGCACGCATTAAATAAGAGGGAATATATTCCAGTTGTAGCTCAGTATTTAACACAAGCTATGCTTATAAGAACAAGATTTATGAAATCCCTGACACTAGAAGGAGCAGAAGAAGAAACTGAATTTGTAATTGGGGCTGATTGACATGGCACACTAAGGAGGCTGGGAGGGACTTAGAAGAAAGGAAGTGAGATCTTTCCTAGCACGCATTGGAAGAAGGGCTAGGTGGCAAAGAGATTGAGAGATTGGGATGTGAATAGAGTAATTGCTAGTGACTGGATGGGTCCATGGATAGATGTGGCTGTTCATCAAATCTGGGGACGAAGTATGTACTTTATAGGGATAGATATTCATGTTACCGAAGGATACTTCTAAGTAGAATATGCCTACCAGGAATGAGAAAGGTTTAAGATATATTATGACTCAAAATTATTTTTATTTTAGAAAATTATGTACTTAAGGTGCAAGTGTATGTTTGTGTATTTATACGTTGTGTGTATATGCTATGGCTATGACCAAGTGAATAAATTGATTTACTACTATTACAAAGGTTTGCAAAAGCTGAGTGAGTGGAATGGTGGAATTGGTGTCCATGAAGCACCCCCTGACTCATAGCAGCAGAAAGTGAAAAACATTATTTTCCCTCATTCATCAGGTGCAATAAAAATGCTGGCCATCCTAGATTGCAAAATTATCCTAACGAATAGCACTACTTTAATACTCTCTCTACCGGGAGAGACAATGGGCGCTTCCCCACATTACTAAATGTGCACCGTTTGTCTCTGCAAGAAAGCGCTAGAGGTAAATGCTGCGTGGCTTTAGTCATGTGGGAAAGCAAAGCAGCGCGGCTTTAGCACTGATCATGTGGAGGATGCAGAGCTCAATTTTCCAGCTTTGCATCCTCCGTATGATCAGCGCCAAAGCTGTGTGGCTTTGCTTTCCAATGTAACAAAAGCTGCACAGCATTTACCTCTGGCAGTTTGTTGCAGAGGCAAATGGTGCACATTTAGTAACGTGGGAAAGTGTCCAATATCTATGGGCTAGAGGAGACTGTGCAGATTCCAAGCAATTCAAATCTTAAAACCAAATTCCCATCAGGTGTAAATAAAACAAATCCTGCTGTCATCAGCTGAGCTATTCAAAACAATTAAATGAGCCATCTACCTTAGTTCCCAAATATTTTCAGTTAAACCCTCACAACCATGACTGAGAATAAATTATTTTTTGTTCTTTTTCACACAACTTGAATAAATCTTTTTACTGTTCTGCAAGTTTTTTTTCATTCATTCATTTGGAAAAATCATACCATGGCAAATGCCTTTAACATTCAAAATCTTGCATAAAGCTATCACTGATCAGATATCATTGATTTCAAAAATATTATCTTAAACCTGAAACCACTAGCATCATGTCTCACCTCTGAGGACACCCCTTCAATCTACAGTCAACAAGAGGACTGACTGTTGCATCTACACATACACTATTTTCACAGAATATTGTAGGTCTTATGTATGTAAATATGCACTCAGTCATTATGAATCTTTCCAAACGCTTTTGATAAAATCAATTTTTGATACAGAATTTCAAGTGCACACTCTGAATTCTTCCTTTTCTTTTTAAAATAAGTGCTCATCTCCCTTCCTGTAATTGTTTATATGTCTCTTCTAGGAAAGCCCAAGAGACAGCAAACATCCTTTTGACAATACTCTTCTCTGTGCAAATCTCTCTCTAAAGCAGACTGTTCAGGTTCTGCTTTGCTGCTGCTGTAACTGGTAAATACTCTCCCGCAGAGCTTGAGGAAGAGCCTCTGCCCAGAGCAGTTTGTGTGTTTGATGTCATCATATAAGCGCATGAGACAGGAACTAAAAACTGAACATTAACATTGAAACTGACAATATACAAAATGCTGTCAAATTCACACAGTAAACAACAAAAAATAAAAAATGTTATTTTATTTCCCTCTTCTCTCATTCTGCTCCAGTAATCTTAATGTAAGTAGCAATAAAATGTAGAGATGCAAATTGGAAATTCAAGTTGACAATGTAAACAATGTTTTTTGAGATTCTCCGCAACTTTCAACAATAAATGCTCCATTCCATGATATTTATCCATTCATTGCTCTGAGTTTGACATTCTGATTATTTAATGCAAACAATAGCACAACACTTAATATCAGTTTCCTTCAACATCTAGATGTTGGTCAAATATTAGTCAAATATTAGTTGGTCAAATATAAGTGAGATCACAGCTAGGTTTCAGACTAGGATGAGTAGGAAAAGCAGGGTGGGGTGGGGGAACAGCCTAGTAATATTTGATTCAAAGAAACTGTAAATGGAACTCTAATTTTAAAGCTCTACACGGTCTGGGCCCCTCCTATCTGAGAGACTGCCTCACTCCCCGGACCGTAGGGTGACCTCTGCGGTCTACAGGGGGCACCTTCTTGGAGGTCCCCTGGGTGAACCGGGGGGCCACGATAGAGAGGGCGTTCTCGGTGGCCACATCACGGCTGTGGAACTCCCTCCCAGAGGAAGCTCACCTGGCTACCAGGCTATTGGTCCTTCGTTGGGTCTGTAAGACCCGGCTGTTCGGCCGGGCCTCTGGGGGAGGGGGGTGGGGTTTTTTTTTACCAGTGGTTTTACCTCCTTGTTGTTTTTATTGTTTTAGTAATTCCTTTTATGAATTGTTTTTATATATTGTTTTTAAATGTCTTGTGAGTCGCCCGAGGAACGAACGAACAAACCAACTAATTTTCTAAGTCATGCCTATGTTTCTATAGCTTACAGTTTGTTTTACATTCATTCGTCAAATAGTTGAAACCCGAGAATATTTTACTAAGTTTTGTGACTGAAACAATGTAATCAGCTAGCAGGCTGGTCTTTGAATGTAGGTAAGCCAAATATCATAGAAAGAAAACTGTCTACCTAAAATAGGGAGCCACGTTTTTTAATTTCTGAGCTGGAATGGGGTAAATTATACAGCAGGAGAACTTGGCAAAGTTCCCAAGCCCAAGAGTCACCTACCAAAACTTTTATATCATTGAGAGCCACAAGATGCATTACATGGATCAGGCTTCCCTGGTCTCGGCACCTACGCAGCCAGCCTTCCCCCAGTTCCCCTAAAGAAATTTAGTGTCCCAGGTTCCTGGGTGGGGGCTCAACCCAGAGTTTTAGGTGTGCAAAACCCCTAGAAAGGTAACCTAGCCCTTTTTGCCAACAGCTTCATTGGTGTTGCTTCCATTTGGGGATAAGGCAGCCAGTCTGCACATGCATAGTGGCCATTTTGTGAATGCGCAGACCAGCTGCCCTTTTTAAAAATAGCAGTGATGCTATCGCCACCATTTTGGAAAAGGGCGCACATACGCAGAATGGTCTAGCTGCCATTTTGAGCATGTACAATGATTTTATTTATTTATATTATTCTTTCTTTCTTTCTAAAATAGATTTAAATACGGATCCATAATACAAACCTGTATTGAAATCCAGAAATTGCAGCTCCGAATCCGTAATGGATCTGCATCTGCAATTTCCTCTGGACGCCCACCCCTAACAAACACAGGCCAGCAATGGAGTGATCCATTCCCTGTTATTCACTCCCAGTAGTAAGAGGTCTCATCCCATGTCCAATTAGGCTAATAGTCACCAATACCACTAATCTTCATGAACTTTGCTAGTCCCTTTATCTGAACTCAATATGACTACTGTCTGTTACAACATCCCATAGCAATGATTTCCACAAGTTAACGTTCTGTATAAATAAATCCTTTCTCTTGTTTTTAAAAATCCTGCTATTAATTTTATCAGGTGCTCCCTAATTTTAATCTTATGAAAAAGGGTAAACATCATCTCCCTGTTTAGCTTCTCCATAAAATTAATGGTTTTATAAACCACTATCCTATTTCTCTTCTCAGTCATCTTTTCTAATCTGAAGAACCCTAATTTTATGAGCCTCTCTTCATATGGAAATTCTCAGTTATCTTTGATAATCTTTCTTGCCGTTCTCTGTACCTTTCCTAGTTCTATAATATAATTTTGAAATCAGTTTATGAGAACTGCACACAGTATTCAAGTATTAATACACAGTATTAATAGCAGTATTATGATATTTTATATTTTATTTTCTATTCCTTCTCCAATAACTCCTAGCATTCTGTTTGTCTTTTTAGCCACTGCTGAACACTGAGCCGATGTTTTCAGTAAGGCATGCACGGTGACTTCATGATTCTTTTTTCAGAGCAGTAACAGTTTGGGATCCAACATAAGATGATCCCCTCCCCTCCAACCCAATGTACATTACTTTGCACTTATTAAAACTAAATTTCATCTGCCATTTTGTTGTTCAGTCACCCACTTGTTGGATGATCCTCCTTTAATTTTCACAATCTGCTTTAGACTTAAATATCTTGAATAATTTTGTATCATCTGCAAATTTTACCATCTCATTTTTCACCCCTTTTCCAGATCAATAATGAATGGGTTAAACCACCACCCATCACAGTACTTGACATAAAGATAATGCATGACCAATATAGAAGCAACAATTCCACCAAGTTTTGGTACCAGTACTATCTAACAGAGTAAGAGGAAGGAACGACCCAGCTCCCTAGTTGAGGAACTTTTAAAGATTTAGTAATAAAAGGAAGAAAACCCAAACATGACTATCAACACTGTTGAATTTCTCTGACTGTCTGGTAACCAGGAGAGGGAAATAGGCCGCCATCATAGCTGCAACCAGCTCTGTTTGATGGGAAGAGAACTAAGAAGAAAGAGACAGTGGTTTTCCCAATGTAAAGTGGGAAATGGCAATCCGGTGGAATTCTGGAGATATCCTAAGGTTATCTTATCTGGGGAGAATGGCTCGAAGGGAAACTTGGCAGATAAAACTTACAGTTGAATAATACACCTGGTGAGGAGATAACCATGAGGAAGATGAAGTGGCCAACAGTTCGAAGGGGTGGGCTATCAGTTTGCAATGGATGAAACTTAACATGCAGTAGGGCTATGGGTTGCCTGACAGGAGGCCAAAGCCTGGTCACAGCCTTGAGGAATCTGGTTGCATGAGGATGAGGTGCGAATGAGTTCTTACTAAGTAAAGTTTCCAAAGTACCAGAGACAACAACTCGGAGTGCCACAAATGAGATTCTTGAAGAATCCCATTAAGACTTGGTGGAAACCAGTCATTAACGTTTTGAGACAAGTTCCTGCCAGTGGAGATATTTTAGACCGGTAGTGAGAACCTAAATTTCACAGGAAATTCACCAGCTCCTCAAACTCCAGACTTGAAGTTGTAAATGGGCTGGGTATTGGTGGCTGACTAGCCCCTGCATGGGAAGATATTCAGACACAGGAAGGCCTAGAGGCAGACAAAGATGGTTGTGTTGGGCTTCCTCAGAGTGGCAAGGGTCACTCTAGCTCTGCCAGATGAAACTCTGTGAATGACTTAGGAAGTAGCGTAGTGGAACACGCATACCATCAAGAAACACAGGAGCTGAATGAGAACGCATCAAATCCTCCTTGCTAGCCTTTCAATGTTTGGAACAGCAGGGATCTATTTTTTGTTCTTTTTGAAAGAGGCAAATGGTCCATTGACGAGATGTGGATTAGAAGCAGCAGGGGCCACATTGGAAAGGCTTGCCAGCAGAGAGGGGTGAGGGTCTGCATGTTAACCAACTTCTGCATAACCTATTTCTTTTGATGTCAGTTTCAGATCTTGAAGCTATGTCCTATTTGGGACTTGGGCAGAGCTAAATTGGATCAGCCCTTTCCTCTCTGAGGAGATTTCCCACTTTTTCAAAACATCGTACAGAGTTCCAATGCGGATTTTAAAACACAGCAGAACTTGAGTGACATTCTGAATGTAGTGTGCCACCATCTTGTACATATGCACATAAGTGTCACCCTGTACATGAACAAAATGGTGGCACAGCATAGGTAATCTTTCACATGCGTACTAAAGGGTGATGACATTTTGCACATGCACAGTAAAGGGGGCACAGCTGATCCAGATCACCAGTGGGGGGGCCAGCAGCCTGCCTGGCTGGAGGTTCCTTAACCTACAGGAAGAGTGGAAGGAATATGAGGGAGCACACTTGCAGTGGAAGGAGCAGTCCAGCAAGGAAAGGATTAAGTGGACAGAGCTGCAAGGTGTTGGTGCTGTGAATTAACAGAAGCAACTAGATGGGAGAACACACAATTGAGAGGTGATGGTGTCAAAACATTTTGAAGTTGCTGCTCTGTGAGGTGCTAAGGGGTGCATTACTCACACATCACCTTCAGTTTGGAGGTGACCTTGTATATGAGAATAGTAGCTAATGAATAAGCAACCTGAACAACCAACGTTCACTACATCTGTGCCTCAGAGTTTATTTTTCACTGGTTTCCAGTAGTTTTGGGGGCAGAATTCAAGGAGCTCGTATTGACTAACGTTTAAATGGCTTGGGCCCTACATATCTGAACGACTGCTTCCTTCTCTATGCTCCACTAACATCCTTAAGATTAGCCAAGAATAACCTCTTCTGATATTTTTACATCCTTTTACCCACCCTGAGCTTTCAGAATAGGGCAGGATAAAAATCTAAATAAATGTGTGTGTGGGGGGGGGGGGGGGGTGTTAAAATGTTGAACAAACTTTTCATTTTCCTTCATATTCAGCACCCTCAAATATTTTAAAACTTAGTACTATCAAAAATTTTATGACCACCACCACACTCTTCCCTGCACTTTCTCAAGAGGCCTTTGCTACAGCAGTGATTCTCCTCGTATGTTTGCACCCATTATCCTAATGTAGTCACAACGAAAAAAAGAAATTACAAAAATCTCCTTTATTGTTTGAATAGGCTGCTTTTCAATTTTATTCCTAAATGTTAAGAAGATTCTGAAACAGACATTGGATACAGCTGTTACTTGGGTTACTAGCTCTTTAAAAGATTCTTCTGACTTGGTAATGACAATATCACTAACATACCTGAGATTATAGCTTCTGCTTCCATTCATGTGAACACCACCCGCATAACCATTAAGAACAATGCATATTAGCATTTTGAACAATTGCAAAGATATTAAACAGCCCCACTAAATTCTTTGCCAATGTCAGATTCATTTTATTGTGACTTTTGTTACTGTGTCTACGACTACAACTTAAATTGCACTTTAAGTTGACCAAATATGCAGTAAAAGCCACTTTCTCTACTGTATTCTTTGGTCAGCTTAATCAAACCCTTTGTAATCTATACAGTTGTATCAAATTTCTTATTTTATGTCATTGTTTCTTCAGTAAGTATTTTTAGACCGAATGCCTGAACTTTTAGATCATTACCCGAGCCTATAGACTAATTTTCTCAAACTACTTTTATTTTCTTCATTTCCAGACTTCTTACATAGACCAATAAAAATATTTTCTTTACATGATAAAGAGGCCTTTTGCTAATCTGTGAAACAAATGCTATTGCATTTCTTTGGCTGGTTAATAATTTTTTATTCTGTGCTTAAGGATTGTTTTATGGTGGCTTATTATTTATTTATTTATTTATAATAAAATTTGTATGCCACCCCCTCCTGCTAAAAGCATCTCAGGGTGGCTAACAACATATTAAAACAATTTAAAACAACAATAATACAATTTAAAACACGATTAAAACCCAATATAAAAAATAACATACCCCCCACCCTAACCCAACCCACCCTCTCCCTCAGGAAAAACAGGGTGGAACAGTCAGGTCTTACACTGTCTACGGAAAGAGGGGAGGTTGGTAATCAGGTGGACCTCCAATGGGAGGGAGTTCCACAACTGTGGTGTGGCCACAGAGAACGCCCTCCACAAGGTCGACATCCGAGAAACCCGGGGGACCTCGAGGAGGGCACCACTGGCCAACTGCAGGGGCCGATCCAGGACCTGGAGGGTGAGGCGGTCCCGCAGGTAGGTGGAGCCCAGGCCGTTACGGGCTTTAAAGGTCAACACCAACAACTTGAATTGGGCCCGGAAGACTATAGGCAGGCAGTGCAAAGAGCAAAGCACTGGTTTAATATGCTCATGTTGGCCTGTCCCTGTTAGGAGATGAGCCGCTGCATTCTGTACCAGCTGCAGCCTTCAAACCAGCACCAAGGGTAGTCCCACATAGAGTGCGTTACATTAGTCCAATCTCGAGGTAATAAAAGCATGGACAATTGTGGCTAGGTCGGAGTCCAAGACATACGGCTGAAGCCAACGCACCAGACGTAATTGGTAAAATGCTCCTTTCACCACAACCTCCATCTGGGCATCTAGGCGGAGCTGCGGGTCCAGGAGCACCCCCAGACTCTGAACTTGAGATACCAGGGCAGGACAGACCCCACCAATGATGGGAGCCACCACTCCCGCGGCCTTCTCCATGACCATCACCTCCATCTTGTCAGGATTTAACTTCAGATGGCTCGCCCTCATCCAATCCCCCACAGCTGCCAGGCACCGGGTAAGCACTGAGACTGCCAGGCCTGAGTCGGATGAAAATGAGAGCTAAAGCTGGGTGTCATCAGCATACTGATGACATCGTACGCCGAACTCCATAACAACCTCTCCCAAAGGCTGCATGTACACACTGAACAAGAGAGGGGACAAGATGGAACCCTGCGGGACTCCACACGTGAGGCCCCGGGGAAAAGATGAAAAATCAACCAGGACCACACACTGGACTCTCCCAGCCAGGCAGGAGCGGAACCACTCAAGAACAGTCCCGCCAATCTCTACCCGATCCCACAGCTGAGTCATCAACAACTCATGGTCAACGGTATCAAATGCAGCCGAGAGATCTAATAGGATCAACAGGGTTGAATGATGCCAGTACAACTCACGGGAGAGGTCGTCGACCAAGGCCACAAGTGCAGTCTCCATGCCATATCCAGGGCGAAAACCTGACTGCGAGGGATAGAGAAAGTTAATCCGGTCCAGATGCTCCTGCAAATGCCAAGTCACCACTCACTCAATAACCTTCCCTAAAAAGGGAAGGTTAGAGACCAACCGCTAGCTGGCCAGGATGCCAACATCCAATGATGGTTTCAGGGGGAGCACCAGTGCCTCCTTAAGGCAGTCCAGCACCCTGCCCTCCCCCAGGGAGGCACTGACAATCCCTACCAACAACGGCCCTAATGTCCTTGACCAGCCAGGATGGGCGTGGGTCTAATTCACAATACGTGGCTCAGACAGACCGCAGGGCATCCCCCGCATCTGAGGGGGACACATTCTGAAATTCATTCCACAAAACAGGACAAAGCCTGTTCACCCACTGCCCCTGGTTCACCCACTGCTAAAAGAGTTGCGTCAGAACTGTGGTGGATCTGAGTGATTTTATCCGCAAAAAAGTCCACAAAAAAATCACAGTGGGCATTTGATGACTCTAAATCCAGGCGGAGGGAGGCCAGACTAACCAGCCCCCTCACCACCCGGAAAAGCTCTGCCGGGCGTGAGTTAGCAGATGCAATGAGGGCAGCAATGCCTACACTGCCATGGCATAGGTAGGTAACCGCTTTTGGACTCGCCAGACCAGAAATCTGGTTGTGCATTTGATGACTCTAAATCCAGGCGGAGGAAGGCCAGACTAACCAGCCCCCTCACCACCCGGAAAAGCTCTGCCGGGCGTGAGTTAGCAGATGCAATGAGGGCAGCAATGCCTACACTGCCATGGCATAGGTAGGTAACCGCTTTTGGACTCGCCAGACCAGAAATCTGGTTGTGCACCCCACCCCCCTCCTCTGAGAGGGGGAGGGGGTAGATGGTACCTGGGTCCAGGCAGCAACAGCATAAGTCCGCTTTAAGCACTAAAGCTCTGGCTGTGACTGCCATGTCCGTCCCCATGAACAGCCCCCACAAACAGCCAGCACCCTTTCTGTGTCGCCCTTCAGGCTGGCCAGCCTTGAAATAACTACCTGTGGAAGCAGGAGGGGCCAGGTATTAGTAATCCTGCAGGGAACAGGATTCAGGTCCTTGCAACCCTCAGGGGCAGAGACAGCACACACAACCCCTAGATTGTGGTGTTCTGTTCTGGCCTTGAGGCGGGTGATCCAGTAGTGGGGGAATTGAAAGCTGTGCCCTTGTCATGGATGGATCATTATCTCCTTCAGACCAGTCTCTTAGTGCACCACCCCCAGAAGGGGATGGGACCAGTTAGGATGGTCCGCCCCCAGAGGCTGATGGAACCTCAGCGGTTCCAGGAGGCCCTGGGGGAGATAACCCTGGCTTCTGATGGCCGCCCTGTTGATGAGCTTGTCCAGGCGTGGAACACCTTGCTCAGGGGGCCTATTGACAGGGTGGCTCCAAAATGTCCCCTACCTCTGTCTCGTCATCGCAGGGCCCCTTGGTTTACTGAGGGGCTGCGGTGTATGAAGCAGGTAGGTAGGCGACTAGAGCAACGCTGGTGTCGGACTCGCGCTTAATCCGACCGACTTCTCCGTAGGGCCCATTTGTGGTCCTACGTTGAGGCTGTAAGAGTGGCAAAGAAAGAGTTCTTTGCAACCCTCATAGCGTCTGCAAAGTCACGTCCAGCAGAGCTGTTCCGGGTAGTGCAGGGGCTGGTCAGTCCAGCCTCCCTCCGCTTGGACGGGGACTTGTCCCAGGCTCGCTGTGAGGAGTTTGCAATCTACTTTACAGACAAGATCGCTCAGATCCAGAGCAACTTCGACACTGGATTAGGAACAGTAGAGAAGGAGGATGAGGTGATGGAAGCTCCGTCTGGTCCATCTTTCTGCGGTGAGTTTCAGGACGTGATGCCAGCTGATGCTGTGGATGTCTTGGGGTCTGTTAGAGCCACTAGTTGTGAATTAGATCCTTGCCCGTCCTGGTTGGGGAAAGCCTCCAGGGAGACGTTGGGGACGGTGCTGGCGGGGGTAATCAATGCATCCCTTTGGCAGGGTAGATTGCACCCCGACCTCAAGGAGGCCATGGTGCATCCCCTGCTGAAGAAGTCAACTCTGGATGTGGATGCACTCGCCAGCTACTGGCCCATCTCTAACCTTCCCCTTTTAGGGAAGGTTATTAAACGGTCAGTGGCTCTGCAGCTCCAGGTTCATCTTGATAGCATCGGTTTTCTTGACCCATTTCAATCAGGGGTTCGCTCCGGCTATGATACAGACACGGCGTTGGTGGCCTTGGTGCACAATCTTTGCCGGGAGATGGATGCAGGACATTCAACATTACTAGTCCTGCTACATCTCTCGGTTGCCTTTGATACAGTGGACCATGAGCTACTGTTGAGACGATTACGTGACCTGGGGGGTCTGGATGGGACTGTCCTAGGATGGTTCCAGTCATTCCTCTCGGGGAGGACCCAGCGGGTTGTCCTGGGGGCAGAAACATCTAGCCCCCGGGCCCTGGACTGTGGCGTTCCGCAAGGTTCGATCTTGTCTCCATTATTATTTAATTTGTATATGCAGCCCTTGGGGGAGATCGTGAGAGGGTTTGGTGTGCCACCAATATGCTGACGACACCCAGCTTTATCTCTCCTTTTTAACTGACCCAGGTCCTGCCATCTCTGTGCTGTCCCAGTGTTTGGAGGCCATTTCGTCATGGTTGTGGCGGAGCAGACTGAAGCTCAACCCTGATAAGACGGAAGTGATGGTGGTGGGTAAAGTGGGGGAGGTGCTGGCCCCCCTTATGGAGGGTGTGTGCCCCTCTGTGGCCCAGCAGGTACGAAGTCTGGGGGTGGTATTGGACTCAGGCCTCCGCCTGGATCGGCAGGTGGAGGTGGTAGAATGGGTGGCTTTCCGCCAGCTGTATCTGGTGCGGAGGCTGCGCCCATACATCTTCAGATCTGACCTGGCCACTTTGATCCATACCTTCATCACCTCGAGGCTGGACTACTGTAACGCGCTCTTCGTGGGACTTCCCTTGACGCTGGCCCGGAGGCTGCAGCTAGTGCAGAATGCAGCGGACCGTCTCCTAACAGGAACTGGTCAATGAGAGCACATTACATCTGTGCTCCGTGCGCTGCATTGGCTGTCTGTAACGTACCGAGCCAGATTTAAGGTGTTGACTTTGATCTATAAAGCCCTGTACGGTCTTGACCCCGGATATCTCAGGCATTGCCTCTCTTTCCACATCTCAGGACAGCCCCTTCGGTCTGCCGGGAGCGCTTTCCTGGAGGTCCCCGCATGAAGCGGGGGGCCACAATGGAGAGGGCGTTCTTGGTGGTAGGGCTGCGGCTGTGGAACTCCCTCCCGGAGGAAGTCCGCCTGGCCCCAAGTTTACTGGCCTTTCAACGGGCATGTAAGACGTGGTTGTTCTCCCAGGCTTTTGTGTGTGTGTGTGTGTGTGTGTGTGTGTGTGTGTGTGTGTGTGTGTGTGTGTGTGTGTGTGTG
>QEPC01013957.1:1096778-1116740 GCA_003113815.1 Sphenodon punctatus
TCTCATATATGAAATTGGTGGAACGCGGTAAAAGACCGCTGATTAACAATCAGCAAATCGGTCAAACACATACATGCCGCAGATGCGGATTCTTGTGGCGGAATGATCGCAGAATCACAGGGTACCGCGCGGAATTCTGCGAGGCGCAATGTGGGATGCCGAGGTTGAGGAATGGAATTGCAGTGCGGTAACAGCTGCTGCCGCAACAGCCCTATTCTGGAAGACAGGTCCATTAGCAGCTATTAGCCAGACAGAATCAGGGAACATGATGGGAGCTGGGGGGAAACAACAAGGAATGGATCCCCCATTGTGACCTGTTGGGGGCTTCTCCCAAGCCACCGTGATTGTCCACTGTCAGAGACAGGATGCTGGGCTAGATGGACCATTGGTGTGACCCAATATGGCACTTCTTATGTTCTTATGGCCTGAGCTGGGGGAGTGCACCAGCCATGAGCTGCACTGTACCAGCATTGGCAACTTTCCCCTCACCCAGGGCTGGAGGGAGAGGGATGGTGGTGTTTCCTTCCCTCCCCCAATGGGTGTGATATTTTCTTCTGGGATGCCAGAGCAAAAGGCACTGGTGCAGATTGGTGAGCTCAGCAACAAGACCCAGAGATGTGAGCCAGGTGAGGAATGCACTTATGGGAGATTGGGCTGAGATGAGTGGGGCACAGTCTACTTGTGCCTCCCCCTGGTCCCTGTGTCTCGTTAGTGACTGGGATGGGGAGGCTGCATGGGTGAAGTAAGTGCAGGAGGAGCTGGGGCTCTGCAGAGTGTAGCTGCCCACTGCTTGCCTTACTATCTTCCTGGTTGGCTGATGGCACATCCTCCTTCCCTGCTGCTGCTTTTTTCAGATATCTGCAAATACACAGCAGCTACCTGTGTATTTGAACATAAATGCCTGTTCAATGGGCAATGGCCCAGGATGACATCAACAATTACAGCACAGGGGGATTTTGCCAATGTGGACTGTAATGCCTGAAAACACCCACTCTTAAAGGGTCCTTCATCAGGTAGGAGGTTTGAAAGCTTGCATACCTCCTCCAACTGTAGTTGGGCCGATAAAAGATATCACTTTACTACTCTGTCTTCAGAATGCCTGACAAAGGACCCTGTGTGGTCCAAAAGCTTGCATACCAGTTGATCAAGTAAAAGATATCACTTTACTACTTTCTCTCTATTGCCTATATTTGGGACCAACACGGCAAACCCTACTTTCTCTCTCTAGACACACACACACACACACAGTGTGCACGAGTGAGCGGGCAGGGATTCTAACGGGTGGCTCCCAGGGTGGCCACCCCGCCCACGCAGGCAGCCTCCATGCACTTCTGCTACTATGAACCAGCCCTGCAAACAACTCATATGGGCAGCTGCTCCCCTTCCCTCTCAACTGGCAACACCTTCTGCCCCAAACCCCAGCCAACACAGACAGCCAGGACACTATGGAAACATGAAGCTGCAGCAGCCAGTAACCCCTTCCTGCCCATGAGCTGCAGCTGCTGGCAGTCTCAGGAAACAATGGAGGCACATACTGGGCACAGGGACATGCAGGAAGCTGCTGTCCTCCACGGCATTGGCTCTTCTCTTGTGCATCGCTGGGGGCGGGGGGTTGTTGTGCTTTGAGCCAACACGGTGCTGTATTTCCCTCACATGTCCTTTCAGAACTCCCACCAGGGCTGTGAGCGGTACTGAGGAGGCAGACAGCCACGGACATGTCTGCTGGCATGGGTGGGTGCCATGGTTCATATGGGCAGGATATATGTGGGCACTTGTCCCCACACACTTTTTGTCTTTCTCCATACGGTGCAGTCTGGATTTTTTGGCAGTGCTCTATGTGTGGCCATGAGTTGGTACTGCGTGGGTCATGGGAGCGTGCATCCCCCTCTACACCACCATCACACGGGCATTCAGATGACTGGTTGATGGGTGGGTCATGCATGGTAGAATCATGTTTAAAAATACAGTGTCAGACAGATGGAAAGTACACTATTAGAGCAAAATTTAAATATAATTAACTGCAATAACTCTGGCTTCTTCTTCAATTCAGTTGGTTAAATAGCAGATGAGCTGCTGGTGATAGCTGGTTTTAAGCCATTATTGCTTAATTCTATCAGTGCCACCTCATGGGCATTCAAAATTAATAGTTTAGTTTAGTTTATTTGTGTCCAGCAATTTGCTATAACAAAAGACCATACAAACAATACCTAATAAAACAGAGCAAAAGTTCATATTAAACATAAAATGCAATATAGGAAATACAACAGCACAAGGAAGCTATAAACAGCCTCTCAGAGAGAGAGGGTAAAACTATAGAAACATTCCAATAGGAACCAAACTTAGTCCCCAAAGTAGATAAAAAAATAAGCACACCCTGATAGTCCATCCAATAATAGCCCACACTAAAAATAAGAGGGTAAAATTATAATGACAATAATTTGGGAACCAGAGCTAGAATGATGTAATTGCTGGGCCCCCAGAATGACTAGAGGCTACCTCTAAGGAAAGGAGCACACCTAGGTAAGGCACCCACTTAACTCCTTAGGTGTGTTCCAAATTCTTTCCACACCCCCAAGGAAGGAAGCAACTGCCTTGGTGCCAGCTGGATCTGTCGCCTCTAAAAGGCAAATCATCTTTTCCTCCAAGGAAAGAAAGGAATTCTGAAATAAGGGGACAATCCAAATTTCCCTAACATGGTTATATCTTGGGCACTGGAACAGGACATGACACAAGGTTTCAATTTCCTGCATGTCACAAATACACTGCCTATTCTGGTAACAGGTACGATCTCTTCTCCCCTTCACAACCGCTGTTTCCAGCAGGTTGAAATGGAGGAGAGTGATCAGTCTCCTGAGGTTTGAATCCTGAAGATATAGCAGGTAAGACTCCAAGGCACACTTGGATTTGACCTTGGCGTAAAGGGGTGCAATTTTGGAAGTCATTATAGCTTGTAAGTTGGAGCTCTCAGCAAAATCTCTATCTTTCTGTTTAAGTTCCACCCCATTTACGGTATGCTCCAGCACATCCGCATCAAGAGAGGGAAGAGAAAAAGCATCAGCCAAGTTCTGGATCTCCCTCCAGCATTTATATTGTATAGGGCCCTGGTGGGTCCTTTCTTCTATATAGCACTGTAGTGCCAAAGGGGAAGACTTCCCCTGCAGTAATTTGAACCAGAACCGCAAAGCCCCAAGATTACACTGGGACTGCACCAATACGAGTCCTGTTTCAAGTCTAACAAATGGAAGGGGGGTTGCTCTCGGTGCACGCAAAATGTTCCTTAAGAAGTTATTTTGAAGGAGTTCCCATCTTGAAGCGTAACTATAAAACGAAAGTTCAGTCCCATATAGGAGTTGAGGGAGGACCTTAGCTTTAAAGACTTCTATTACCAAATCCATTCAAAATTAATAACAAAGTTCAAACAAACTCAAATTAGAATAACGAATAAAATCCATCAATAATGACTACTTGGTGGAGTAAATACTATGGGGGCAATTCAACGTCCTGTGTACGCCACCCTCAAGCGCCGCACTCAGGCCAGAACGTACGCGTTCCGGTGCGCATGTGTGCCACACGTGCAGCATAGCCACCTGGGGCTGTGTTGTGCGTACGGTGTGCATACGCACTTGTGCAAGCGCGTTCTGGCCTGAGTGTGGCGCCTGCGGGCAGTGTACGTGGGCCACTGGATTGCCACCTATGTTGGTGGCTCATCTTAGAGAGCTTGGATTCAAAACTCGATCCAAATGCTTACTAGATGCTTACTTATTATTATTATTAAGTAAGCATTATCTATATGTTTACTTATTACTATGACCAACCTGTCAAAAATTATGCGGCTACATGAGACATACTAGCAACTATAGGATTCTTTATACAAAGTTTTTCCTGCTTGATATTGTTATGTATAATTTGTGCCATGAAAAGATAGATTAATAAAAAGCAATTCATTTATTATAATATAGCCTTAATAAAATATTATGAAAAATAAACTATATAAGAAAATACTCTAGAAATCAGTTGCAGTTGGAATGCCAACTACTTAGAGCTATCTTTAAAACAAAACAAAACAAAAAACATACCACCCTGTAGGGTACAAACATCAGAAGGAGGGGGGAATCCATGAAAGAATGTTCAGCATTGTTGCATGTTATGGATTCCTTCCCACCAGCCCAGACAACGCATAGCAAGACAGGAGTAATACGGTGTGCAATCAGAACAGAAAAAACACAGGCAAATATCTTCTTGACTATTCACAAAACAAAACGGTAACCAATTCCTGTCTGCCACAAATCTGCATCACCGCTAGAAGGAAGGAAGGAATAAAGTACTTTACTAATCCCTCCTCTCTCTCTCATTTGCTGAGGTATAAATTAGAGGGGCAGATGTGTTATCTGGGAAGTCTTCCAAATTCATTAACTCCCTGGCACCAGTGGTTTCAGTGTGCCCACTGCAAGCAGTGTGTCATACCTAGAAAAACCTAACTCCTGGAGGGAAAGGATTAAGTTTAGGATTACTCAACAGTGGCTGCAGGTGTCTTCAGTAGCAAGAAGCAACTAAGAGAAGTATAGTATTTCCCAATGCTGACTCCAGCCAGCAGGTCCTGATTCACTGAAGGATTTCCCCAAACATCTGTACACCTCTGATCATCAACAGGGTTTGAAAAATTTACTATACACTTAGTAGCTTGGAATCTAAGCCTTGCAGTCAGAATTAGATGAGGAAAAACTGAGGATGACGGAGCACCCAGTGAGGTCAAAACACTATGTACTTATAAGCATGTAGCTAAAATGGCATTAGAAGACATAAGTAGTTTATTGTCATTGACAAGGGATACAGGTCCTGCAGTGGGCTCAGGTGGCCTACTGTTGTCAGCCCACACATCTAATAAGCACATTTTCGTAAAAGACAATCTAAAAGGCCATGTAATTGTAGGGAAACATTTCTGTTCTGCAAATAGGTTAAAGGCTTCGCGATCAAAGGATTTCTATGCAGACATGAAAATTTTATCTACCAACTACAGGTCATTTGGGAGTGCTGTAGATGTTTGACACCTAGCTACAATATTACAATTTTCTGTTAAACTTAGATTTATATATTGACATGACATGAACAGTTTCCATGATTTTAAATAATATTTTGTCTTGCTGCTTGCTGCAAATGCAAGCTCTAACATTAAAATGTGCTGAGCAGCCACAGCTCCAACAGAAGACAATGGGAACAGCAGGTTCTCAGCCTTTTGGGTCACAACCTGCTTCCGGCTTTGACAGAAAGCAGTTCAGAAAGCTCTCTCTCTCTTTCTTTCAGTCCATAAATGTAAGTAGTAGGCACCTTCTTGTCAAGCATGGATATGAAAGAGAGACGCTCCAGAGCAGAGTCCAGGATCAGCATCCTGTGTGAAATACCAGGCTGAGCTCCTCATTTACACCACTACCAAGGGCAGTGGCGGCTGGTGATCTTTTAGGCTGGTGGGGTGAGGGGCTGGGTCACTTTGGGGCAGGGTCACTTAAAATTTGACGCATTACTACAGAATATACAATGAATAAAAAACCCACATGGAATACATTTCTGCAACTCTTCTCAGCAATGTGCACACTGCTGGGGATAGGTTGCAAGTTCAACATCTGGATTTGATATGCATCTAATTCAGACACTCTCATGAAGTCTTATCTGAAGCAGTTTGCTTTTTGGGTCTGAAATCATGCGGCTGCAGAAGCAAGACATGCAACTGAGCAGAAGAGAATTTGTTTTGTCTTTCTTTTATCTGCTCATCCACACAGAGAATACAGTCATTTTAGGGCTGGGGGGTGAGAAGGGTGGATTACTGCAGGAGAGAAAGACAAGACAAATTTTTGTCTGCTAAGATGGGTGGCTTGCGCTTACAGCCATACAACTTTGGTTTAAAAAGGCAAAGCTGTTCCTCAGATCCAGCTACAGGAGAGTTGATCAGATGCAAACCAAACCCACAGGCTTAATTTGCAAGCTCTCTCTAAACCATCTCTCTCTGCTAACAAGAAGAGGGATAGAAATGGTTATGTAAAAATGTGATGATCAAGAACAATGCTGCTACTACCTTGAAGCCTTTCCCACTCACTCCTTCCTTCGCTCAGAGACTCCTCATTTTGGAAAGGCAGTTTGTGTCAGGGCTTCGCCCTAAAACCCTTGGTCTCTAGGGCTGGGTGGCGGTTTCCTTTCTGTTACGCCACCACCTGGTCTGTTTTGGTTTGGGAGTTTTCCTTGTATTTTCTGTTGTCCCTCTCTCTCTGCCCTGTGTGTAGCTATGCCTGCCAGCTCCCTGATTGACTCTAGCCTGCTTATAAGGAGGGCTGGGAGCCAAAGGAAGCTGGTGGAACATCTGTTGCTATGTCCCTGCTGCTTGTGTTCTAGTCCACTTCCTCGGATAGCCTTTGGTCTTGGTCCAGGATGTATCTTTTGGTGGTGCTTGCTTGTTTAGTTTCAAGCCCTTGTCCTTTCAGGGCTGGCCTCAGCCTAAGCGGGGCCCAGGGCGGGGAAGAAATGTGCGGCCCCATATCTTCCGCCAGCGGCTGGGGGTACTCTCCGGCTCAGGGGATGCTCCCCGACCCGGAGGCGGCATGCTATCCAGGCCTGGGCTCGTGAATGGGCGGAGGGCCACTCCCCTCCGCACATCCCCAAGCTTGAGCAGCCATTCGGATTCCAAATTGGATCACTTACCTGATCCGCTGCTGCCGCCGTCGCCACCACCGCCACTCCTGCTGGCCCCCTCCACTGCCTGTCAGTTGGAGTCGGCCGAGGCCCCCGCACTCGGGGGCCCCAGCTCCTGGCCACTGTCAGGCTGGGGACCCTGAGTGCGGGCCCTCCCCAGGAACAGGGCCCTGGGCAGCCGCCCCGCAGTGGGCTGGCCCTGTGTCCTTGCTAAGGTGTCCTTCTTTCCTGCCCTGTATCACCCTGTTCTCATGGTCTCTTCTTGTTCTATCACCTCACTTGCTGCTTCCTTTATAATGTTTGTTCTTTGTTATCTCCTATTCCTTGCTGTGTGTGTACTGCCTGCCCTTCCCTTATAAGCTTAGTCTCGACTCCCTTCAGTTATACTTATGTCTGGTTGTCTACTAATTAGTTTTCCTGGTGCTCTCTGGTGTATATCTGAGTTGCATATTCTGTTGCATATCTGAGATCCTTTTATAGTTCCTTAGTCATATAGTTCTTTGCTTAGTACCTTGTTCCCATCAGTTTCCCTAGCTTCCTTATGTTTACCCATGAGTGTCTTGTGCCCTTTATAGCTTCCTAGCCTCTCTATAGAGTTGGTTTTGTTCCCTCCTTATAGAGAGTAGTATGGGTGGGACTCTGGCCAAATGATCAGTTTGGGTTTTTTTGGTATCCCCACCCCACCCCCTTGTATTGGATTTGGTATCGGTCTCTAAATTATCGGTTTCTGATCTTTTCCCCATTGACTTCAATGGGAAATAAAACCTCCAACTCCGAGACACAGGGGATCCAATATGGAAAAAAAACCTGGGCATTCCCCCCACCCTACTCCTAGCCTGGAAGGGTGGGGGTGGGAATCCATTACCCCTAACATCCTCACCCCCATCTGCTGAGGCCTGTCTTTACTCTCGTTCCCACCTCCACCTCTCCAAGACCCCGGTAAACTTACCATTGCTGGTCCAGAGGGTGGGGGTCAGGACCGCTGGCTGAGCTGCTATTGGCAGCCTGGCCTCCTCCACTGCTGGCAGGAGCTGGCTTCATTGCCAGGCCACTGGGCCTTCTCTGCTATGGGGTGGCGGAGAAGGTCTGGCCGCCTGGCAGCAGAGCCAGCACCCATCAGCAGCAGAGGAGGTCCGGTCACTGGCAGCGGAGCCAACTCCTCTGCCAGGCAGCAGGGCCTGCTCTGTCTTCTTTTCTTATCTTCTTCTGTTCTTCTTTTCCAGGTCGCTGGTTCGGAGCTCCGACAGACGCTGTCTTATCGTCAGCGCACATGCGCAAAATGGCTGCCAAGGCCATTCTACGCATGTGTATCCCTAATCCAAAATGGCGTCAGCCGCATCAGCACCATTTTAGAAGAGAGCAGTCATTCTGCGCATGTGTCCATGCACACGTAGAATGCCTGCCCTCTTTCAAAATGGCACCAACACTGCTGGTGCCATTTTGGATTAGGGATGCATGTGTGCAGAATGGCCTTGGTGGCCATTATGCACATGTACGCTGCCGATAAGGCAGCGTTTATTGGAGCTCTGGACCGGTGACCTGGAAAAGAAGAACAGAAGAAGATTAGAGAAGAAGAAAGAAGACAGAGAAGGCCTTGCTGCCTGGCACAGAAGCTGGCTCCCGCCAGCAATGGAGGAAGCTCGGCCACCGATAGCAGAGCCGGCAGCTCAGCCGGCGGTTGTGACCCCCACCCTCTCGACCAGCAATGGTAAGTCTACAGGGGCCCCATGGGGTGGGGATGGGAGTAAGGCCAGGCCCTGGCGGGTGGGGGTGTTAGGGGTAATGGATCCCCACCCCCACACTCTGAGGCCAGGAGTGGGGTGGGAGTGGGCGGAGGTTTCCCATAGTGCTTCCCATTTAAATCAATGGGAGGATTTCCCATTGACTTCAATGGGAAGATCCAATCTGTTAATTGGGATCCAAGAGGGCCTCAATTATCTGATCTCTCGGTTTTAACCGAAAGCAGCCATTATCGGCCACTTTCAGTTAAAACTGATACAGATAGTCCCATCCCTAGTGACTAGGCTTCTCACTAGTGTCTTATTCCCCTTCTTTTTTGATTCCTAGTCTCTTCATTCCTTGCTAGTAGCTAATCTCTCAGTTCCTTGCTAGTGTCCTCTCCCCCTTTACAGATTCCTACTCTCCTAGTTTCTTGATAGTGATTTCTCCCCTCTTATAGTTGCCAGCCTTCATAGTGCCCCTTTATTGTAGTGTCCCTCCTTGCCTAGCCAAGTCCTGGTTGTCTCACAGTCTGGTTTCTCCTCGCTTTGGTAAACCCAAATTCCGTTTCTGCTTGGTTCCCCACCACTTTCTTGTCTTGTTGTTCCTTGGCCCTGTTACCACATGTTTACCTCTGTACCTTCTTGTTCTCAGCTCCGTTATCTTGTCCCCTTTCTGACCTCGATGATGAGCCATTTAGCTCTCTGTAGACTGTGCCAAGCACTAAGGCCGTTTTTAGACGAGCGCAGCGGTGCCCGCGCTTGTTTTCAAAAGAGCCGGCAGTCCGTTCTACACGTGATGCTGCCGCCGAATACGCGGGCAATGCGCATCCATTTCCGGCCGCGTATGACCGGTCTCTATCGCCAACCCGGTCAGTTCGCGGCCGGAAATGGATGCACATCGCCCGCGCATGCGCGTATTCAGCAGCAGCGTCACGTGTAGAACGGACTGCTGGCTCTTTTGAAAAACAAGCGCGGGCACTGCCGCGCTCGTCTAAAAACGGCCTCAGTCTCCTGGGCAATGGAGAGCGGCTGAGCAGTTTCCGTTACCTTTTACTGCACCCTTCCTCTGTTTCCTCAGACTTTCCCTTCTGCCTGCTTGCCCTGCCCTTCACCCCTTCCCTGGCCCCAACCCCTGGTCTTTAACAGTTTGTCGGATCATAGCAAACAGCAAAGCAGCCCCTCTCCCACCTTGCTCTGTTGCTGGCTGCCAGAAGCCACCTACCCAGCTACTTAACTTTTCTGAGAGAGCATGAAAGAGCCCTCACAGAACCACAGTCCCTGTCATTAAACCACCACTTGTTGGTCCATATATTACATTTTTCCTGCTGGGGAGCTACAACAAAGTACAGAATTTAAGTCCTGCCCCTTTCAGAAATGTAACCACATTAACAGTACAATCCTCTGGCAGGATAATGCACATGCATGCTAGCAGTTAGCACAAGTCCCATTCACTTCATGTGCTAAGGTTCACTAGCACATGATCTGTCTCACCGGAGAATTGCACTCAGGGTGAAATGAAAGGTTTTTTTTATATCCCTCAAACCAGGAAATTTATTTTTGACAGTAGGTCTGATAATGTTACACATAAAATTAAAGGAGACAAAACTACCAAGAAATGCTTTAGACTAAGGCAGTGAAGCTTCATTTGATGGGTACTACCAATGTGAAAAGTCTCCCTACATATAAAACATCTCCACATTATGAAGAAACACTGCAGGATTACATCAAATCATAAAGGAAGAAGTAGCAGTAAAATCCAATAAAACCACATCCATACACAACTGCCCAAGCAGAAAGTTTTCACACATGGGCATATGAGTTTTGCACTTTAAAAACAGGATGAGCAAATACTACAGCCACAAAGCCTAGAGAAAAATAAAAGCAACACACACTAACAGCATTTAAAAATATATATATATATATATAATCCGTAAAAGCTTTCCACAGAAACCACTAGACCAGACTTATTAAGCAGCAAGAAAAAATCATTTACAAAGCTGCAAATGTTTCCCCATCAAGCATTAACGATACAGGGGAGCAAAGCTCAAAGTAATGTTTGCCCATCATGAGGACCCATACACTTTAGCGGCAGGAAAGATCCTAGTTATCAAGTCTCAGAAAATAGCCTTGTAGCCTCCTTTCAGAATCACTGATTAGACCTGGAAACTCCTGCAGCTGAAATTCAAGGAACAAAATTGCACTTTAAAAATACTAGCTATGTGACTACTATTTGAACACCCTCCCTATGACCATTAGCAAGAGGCAAAGCAGTGTGCACACCACCACCATCTTCTCTCTCTGCTCCAGTCCCTAGTACCCTTGCAAGCAAACACCCACAAACCCATTGACTCACCTCTGAAGCTGTGCTGCAGCAGAGTTGTGTGCCATATCTCCTAAATAAAACTCCCTCACTGGAAAAGCCAGCCAGGCACGTGGTGACTCTGGGCACCCCTCTGCTAATGGCTGCCTCGAGCAAGCTCAGGAAGAAACAAACTAAATCCCACCAGTGGCAGCAGTATTCTCTTCTGCCATTGGCTAGGGGCGATATTAGTTTTGCACCATGTTTACTCTCATTGGGTGGACTCCTCCATAGGAACCCAGTATGAGATGATCCAGCCCCACCTGTAACCCCTCCCCTAAACTGAACAGAGCATGTGCTGTTTTGGCAGCCAGTGTTTCATTCTAGGCATGCTCAGCAAAGCTGAAGTCTGACACAGAATAGTTGCTGCTAGACTGCTTCCAGTTCAGTCTCTCCCTTACAGTTTCCTGTGATGTACTGAGGCAGATTGGTGAATCTGCTTATGTGAATCTGTAGCCTAGTTCCTCAGGCAGTTGCCTAGTTAGAATCTGCTGTTGTGTGTTGATTACTATGTTCTTCCTGGAATGCTGATGTAATACAGATTGAACCTGTAATACAGTCTCATGTATGTGCCTGTCTTTAAGCTGGAGTCACCTATAACCAGCAATACATTGCACTTCCTTGCAGCAGTCACAGCTTTAGTGGGGCAGAGCCCATTTGTCCATATGGAGAAGCCTCCCCTGACCAAGGGTAATGGTTTGCTTCTAGAGAACTGTACTGACTACACACAGGATACAAGACAAACAAGGGAGAATCATACCCAGACTCACTCCTTCCAGATATTTGTCCCAGTTTCTCCCTCTTATATAGATTTTAAGTTTTTCTTTGGTGTTTTGTTGTACTAATGTTGTGAAGCACACGAAGCACCTATTGGCAGAGGCTGGGAGTGGAAGGGGGGGAGTGCTATATAACTAAAATTTATTAGCAGTATTATTTAGGTGGAAAAATGACCTGTTGTAGAGAGCTCCAATACAAAACCAAACCCTGCAGAGGGAACATGAAATGGGGCAGGTTCAGAAGAAGAGTAGGTAGACAGTGACACTGAAAGGTGACGCCTCTCTTCAGTAGAGAGACTCACTTCTTGACCTCCCTACTATCACTCATGCTGATGCAGCATCCTTTGTTTTGATAAGTATTTCAGCTTCTAACAGACTGGGAACTCCCTATGCATACCTCCATTTAGCCACATGTAATCTGACACAACCAGCATATCCAGCCTCTTTAAAGAGGAAAGTACATCTGAAACAGCAGCAGATATTAAAAGAAACAGAGGTATTACTTACAGTTTATTATACAAACCTACAGAGTATTATTTAATCTTATACTAGTAAAATGCTGTTCTGTATTTTATACCTTACTAATATTTCTTCCCTCCCCACCCAAATGAGAATGGCTTCTCTGATTCTCACAGCTAACAGCATCCAGTAATACCCAGCAGCAGGAGAAAATTCAACCAATGTAAATCTGTGGATAGCAACATTTATGTAATTTTAAAACCTATCCTCTCCAACATTTGATTGGAGTGAAGTAGGTACACTTCATGCCACAACTAATTTGATACATTTGAATGCATGATTATTATTATTATTATTATTATTATTATTATTAATTAAAGTATTTATATGAAAATTTGTAATAGCCTACTGACTAATTTTGGGGTTAACCTCGAAAAAAGTTGTCTGTGTGAGGCTCTGGGTACACACGTTTGTATGTGTAGGACTGATAGTTCAAGTGAAAACTCAGTCTATTAAAGTCAAAATTATCAATTGTGTACACTGACTGACCAAAGTATTAGTTTTAAATAAGAGGATCCCAGGTGGAAGCAGTGACAGTCCCTTTGAATCATCTCTCACAAACACACTTACACCCTCCTACCTCTTTTAGTTTTCAGCGCTCTCCCACCTGGGTGTTACCTTTCTTTGTTCTTTGACAGCCCTGCGTCTCCCAAGCTAGTTAATGAGAAAAGATACTGGACCCCTGGACCCCAGCAATGAATGAATCAGGGCCTCCAATCTCAATTTCATTTCCCTTCCCATCAGCTAGCTCTTCCTAGAACTGGATTAATTACGTGTTAATTACCACCACTGCAGAACCTGGTACAAACCTTACAATGCTAGGAGCCTGGTACAAGTTTTTAAAAGTTCTTAGTGTTCTGGGCAAAAAGGTACTATTAGAAGGTTCAGAGGCTTGCTCCACTGAACTTTGACTATTATTCTTATAGTCCTACAATGCTCTCTGTGATAGTTGGCCTGAAATGACAAATTGCAGTAAATGCTGTTTCTGTCGGAAACAGGTCATTCACCTTCATTCGTGAGATCCAGAAACTTGCTGGCTTTTCTGGCATTTTAGCCATTTGGGGTTGTTTGGTTTTTGGTTTTTTTTGCAAATTGAACAGAGCTGCTTTGGGCTGATTCTAAGCCCGATGTGCAGCCCCAGGGCTGTGAAGACAAAAGTGCTGAGGAAGTGCTGGAAATGGCTGTAAAAGTGCTGTACAACTGTCATAAAAGTCCTGGAAAATGACAAAAAGTGACAAAAACCTCAAAAGGATGGAACTGAACAATGGAGGAACTGTGTAATCACTGGAGAGTGATGAAGTACCAAAGAATACTTGCAAACATTCCCAAAAGGTCAGTATTTCCCTGCAGAACAGGAACACTTGCTCTCAGCCCTAGAGACAAGTGACTCAAAGCAATAGAAACAGAGTGCTGACTGTAGAATATTTGCAACCTAAAATCCTGCTCTGAAAACAATAGTTAAACTAGACCTTTTCTTTGGGTTAAAATCTTGTCTGCTATTTTGCTACATATTTTTGAAGCCCAAACTAGTTTTCTTCTGATAGTGAAAGCAGCTGAATGCCTGCTCCGTTTCATGGACTGGGCTCCAGCTGACTGACTGCTCCGTTTCATGGACTGGGCTGAGCCAGAGGGTCCAGGACTGTCATTAGCAAACAAACCACATCTCTTCCACTTGTAGATTGCCTCCAGTCTCTGGCAAGGAGAGGAATTGGAGAGAACTGCCAACCATATACTCAGAACAGTCTCAGTAAGCTGCTGTTTGCCCAAATTCAATGATGCAGCAGTTTTTCTTAATTCAAAATCCTTGTCTAACATCAGTGTAGCAGGGATGCGTTCAACGCTCCTGCTCCAGATGGCCAGAGGCAGCTGGCCCTTTAAAAGAGTGGCAGGCGGCGGCTATCTAGGTGGCGTGGGGCTTTAAACCCACCGCCTGAATTTGAAAGGAGGGGCAGCTTAGGCCACTGAGAGGAAGTGACGTACTCCTGGAAGCGGGTCGGCATGGATAGAGCCAGCTGATGGGACGGAGCAAGGAAGAGGGGCGTTCTGACCGAGAACTGGAAGCCGGAGTGCTGGTGAGAGAAAGGGTCCAGGAACAGGGCTGAAGGCAGGAACTTCACAGAAGAAAAGGTCACCACCTAAGGGGAGCAGGGTTCAGGTTGGTCTGCACCTGTTACCCAGTGAGGACTTCTGGCATTAATGCCTGGAAAGGCTATGGAGAGTGCAGGGACGCCCGCTAGACTCCTTGGAGGAGGGAGTCTTACAAGGAGGCTAGAAGAGCCCTGAAGCACAGAAATAGGGAAGAACTAAATAATATAAAATTGTGGGATGGGCTGAGAGCCCTAAAGAGCCTGGTGGTTGTTCAGAGTCCTGCGAGGCTCTGGGTATAAAAAGGGGAGCCCTGTGAAGCTCAAGAGTGTAGCCTGGTGTGGCTGCATAAAAAGGGGAAATTAAATAAAATAATAATGTGGCCCACGCCAATAGTTACTGAGGAGCCCGAATGCCCCAAAATAGGTCCTGAAGGTGGTGGGTTATGAACCCCACTGCCACAATCAGCTTTTGTGCCTCAAACTTCTAGGAAAGGTCTAGCCAGTCCCACTCAGAGTCAGTGAAAATATAACTCATTAAGTATAAGTACAAAAAAGTTAGCAAAGGAAAAGGTTTCCTGCATCAGCCCCAGTGCTTGTATAACGTATTCTTCTCATAATTAACATTGGGAATTCCTAGCACGAAGTTTTCATGCTAAATCAGGAACATTAACATTTGATGAGTCAGGAAAACAATCCTCTCAGTTTCTAACTTTTTTCAAAAAATGTTGTGGCCTAACAGAATCAAACAGCCAAAGCAATTTACAACTCTTTTCTTTCTTTAGTATTTTACTGCGTCAGTCAAGGCTGCGCTGGTGAGCAGAGTTTTTTTCTATACAGCAAAGCTTCAAAAGTTATAGTTGGTACTTGCCCTAGTACAAAAGACAGAACTCCTCACAAGCCTTCTTTAAGACCCAATGCCTTAAATTTGGGACCTCTTATTATCCAGAAGCCCCAACTTATGATGAAAAGTAAGGTTATTCCATATTGAGATGCCATAAAGAGTCTTTCAGTTTCACAATTCTGATTCATTCTATTCCTTAATTTCCAGAACAATTTCAAATTTAGGTTTGAAAAAAACTGTTAGAACATCATTGAACTTTTTGATCAAATTAAAGTACATGGTGTGACTGCTTTACTCCTGGTTAATCTAAATCCAGGAAAACTTTAAAAAACAGACCTTTCCATCTCGCATTATCCATATTTCTGAGATTTCTCAATATGATGGCATTGCTTTTGAAGAAATGTTTTTATCAAGTCCATATATTCAAACCAAGAAGGAAAACAGAAGCTTAATATACATTTAATAAAACTTCTCTAGTTCCTTTTCTCTTAATAGGTTATTTTGTCTTTCAGGTTTATTCATAATATGTTATACATGGCATTTCTTGTTTGTTTATGATTAAGAGACTTAAATACTAGTGTTATATTTTTAAAGTTGCTGTAAACAATTGATTGTTGCCCGTTTTGTATAGCTTAAAACTCAATATAAGGTTTAAAAAGCCCCAACCTAAAACAACGGCCCCAGTCCTCCAAAATAAAAAACAAACTCCCCCCAAACCCTCAACAGAATACCCAAAAGAGCAGGGCTGGCCTTAGGATTTGTGGGGCCCAGGACATAGATAAAACGCGGGGCCCCTGGGGGCCACCTGTATGGTGCCCTAAAGATGGACACGTTTGGGGCCCCACTGAGAGGGAGTGATGCCCCCACAACTTGTCCTGGTGAAGATAGAGAATCCACTGTGCGGCTCTCAGAAAGAGCGAGCCCAGGGCGGCTGCCCCAGGTCACCCTGTGATAAGGCCGACCCTGCAAAAGAGAAACTATAATAGTTAAAGAATGTCATGATGTTTCCTAGTAATGTTTGCAAATTAATAAATTGTTTCTTATCTCACCATAAATCCAGGGATTATAACTTCAAGAGAATCAATCGCCTTACCTATAATGGTGGCTTATGAGGGAAATCCAGTATAATCAAAATAAAATAGAAATATCTTCCCAAACAATTTACATCCAGCTCCTACTGAATTTTACATCATCAAATTCCTAACTCCCTTAATTTCAGTCTTAATGGTATCTATGCTAAAGGCAGTATTTCCAAAACTGTGAGACACTCTATGTACAGAATGAACCCCACACCACCCCAGCGTTCAAATGATATAGCAACCTGGCCCATTAAAAGTAAAGCAGAGCTCATAAACTTGCTAACTTAATGCAGAGGGATTCTATTTTATTTTATCTATTTATTTTTGCTCACTGGTACTTTTATGGCACCTATGTGTTTTAAATCTGTATAGACAGGTGTTTTGGAAAATTAGAAATGAAAATAGAAAATAGAAAAGCTTTTTACCCCATTTTGCTAATTAATATGTCAAAGCTTATAAAGAAGAGCTCATCCGCTTTTCTCCAGTACTGCATCAACTTAAAGAGCTGTGTCAGCAGAGACCTCAGCAGACAGTCAATACATATTAAAAGAGTCCCAGGCAGTAAATCAAAACAAAAGAGAAACCATATGAAAAAAGGAAAATAAAACACTAACGGTTGTAGACCAATGCTATACAATTTGTGTCTTTATGTTAAAGCAAAAAAGGGCAGTATTTTTCCTATAGCCACTGCAATCTGCAAAAAAACATCCTTCCTCTTTCTCCCTTTACCGCTCTTTTATGGGAGGATAATATGAAGAGGTTCATATAAAATTAAGCTAATATTTTCTGGATTTTGACCATTTGTAAATTTTTGGCTATTCTCTTAAGATAATTAATGATTATGCTGAGGAAATCTGGGCTTCACTGCTAGAATAATTTGACTAAAGAACACCCAAGAGTCCACTGGCCAGTCCAATTCTCCTTCCACTTCCACTCCCCTGACAGTCTCCCTCTTGGCTTTCCGATCCATGTTCTGGGTTTCTTCTCATTAGCTTTAAAGTATTGATTTATTAGTTTTTATAGTCCTTAATTAAAGACAGGAATGGTTTCTGTATATAGATGCCAATAGCATGCAGTATGTCAGAGACAATTTTCAAGTTTATAATATCCATATTTTTTCTGTTTTCTTATTTTGTTGTTTGTAACAGAAAAGCAAAAATCAATAAAAATCTTAATAAAAACAAGCTCTAATATCACCAAGATCTACAGAGTGCAGAGGCTTGTTATGCTAGGAACATTTGAGGAAGAAAGAGGGGATGTTGTCATTTGAAAGAAATTTTAAGGAGCCCTCACACATGCACATTGAAGACTGAAACTGCATTCATTCCTCTTTCAAAGAAAGAACTAAATGGGACTATTTTAGAACCCATTCTTTCATAATTATATCAGAGATTTAATTTCAGGAAGACGAGTTTTTAAAGAATAAATAAATCACAAGGAGCAGCTTCTTTCCATGAGCACTGCGGCATTGACCCACCTACTGCAGCACGGCTCCTCCAAGCCTGGGATCGGGTACGTGCAGGGCAAACCTGGCCCCTCCCCTTGTCTTTCATCATGAATTTCATTTGAAAGGCAAGAGATGGGGGGGGGGGGGAACATGCCCCGCAGCTTGCCAGTCAGTCCACCGCTGCTTTGCTCTCCCTCCTCCCAGCTGCCTCTCAGCTGGCCGGAACGCTGGCAGGAGAGAGAGTGAGCTTGCTGGTACATGTGTATAAGTGCAGAGTGCTAAAGGCACTGTGTACTTCTGCACATGCTCCCCAGGCTGGGTGCACCTTGGCTGTCCAATCTCAGGGTGACTGATCTGAGGAGCATGTACAGGAGCACACAGTGTCTTTCAGCACGGTGCGCTTTTGCGCATGTGCTGGGCCAGCTGTGAAGCAACATGACTTGTCAGCGGGGAGTCGGGTGGGGGGAGGGAGACTGGGACATGTGGGCTGGGGATAGGCTGGCCGCAGGGCATGCACATGCAGCTCTTGTTGAGTACGGGGAAGGGGGATGGAGTGAGGAGAGGATGGGGAAGGGGCCCCTCTCCCTTGATGAGGTTCCAAGAGCAACTGGAATGGATGCCCATGGGGCGCTGGCACATTAAAAGCAAGGGGCCAGAGCACAAAGGCATAGGTTCCTATGAAGGAACCCAGCCAATAAGGATGGTTTTGGGGAGACTTTTCCAGGCACCCTAAAACCAATCAGAGTCCCGAGGAGCTCTCTCCCCCCTCTTCCCTCTTAAGGAGAGAGGAGTGGGGAAGGGAAGGGAGCAGAAGACACAACAGCAGTCTGGGACCAATTTGGCACTGCTGCAGCAGAGAGTGGACAGGCTCTCTCTACTTTGGTGAGTCATTTATTTTAATTTCTTTTTATTTATTATTTATTTTCCACCTGACTTTTGTTGCCCTTCCCTATGGTGCAGTCCCCTTAATTGTCCCCAATCCTTGAGTGATGTATTTTCAATTTTATTTTCAATGCATTTTTTAGTTTGTTTGTTTTTTAAAGAAAAATATTTCATTGTTCATATTTTTGGATGTTTTTAAATATATTTTTTATTTTGGGTGTTGATATTTGTGCATTGACTGAATATATTTTTGGATATATTTTATATTTTTTGACTTTTTATATTCTTCATTTTGATTTTTTTTATAATTTGTATTTTTTTGTATTTAGTTTGATACTGGATGTTTGGCTTAGATATTTTGTGCACTGACTGGGTACAGCAGGAAAAAATGAAAATGGAATTTAAAAGTTTCAGTTGGTATCATCCACTAATGCGGAGGAGGTTCTTGGGGCAATGAGGGAAACCAGTTGTGAAGTAGATCCTTGCCCATCCTGGCTGGTGAAAGCCAGCCGGAAGACACCAAGATCACTGTTGGCTGGGGTTGTCAATGCCTCCCCTTCAGGAAGGGAGGGTGTCTGACACCCTTAAAACTGTGGTGGTCCACCCTCTGT
Organism: Sphenodon punctatus; assembly: GCA_003113815.1. NCBI lineage: Eukaryota > Metazoa > Chordata > Lepidosauria > Sphenodontia > Sphenodontidae > Sphenodon > Sphenodon punctatus. The sequence continues at coordinate 1,115,779 of QEPC01013957.1, forward strand.
TTAAGAAACCATCTCTGGACACAGACTCCCCGGCCAGGTATCGGCCTGTCTCTAACCTCCCCTTTTTAGGGAAAGTTACTGAACAGGTGGTTGCCCAACAGCTTTAGGCACATCTCGATGCTGTCGGATTCCTGGACCTGTTTCAGTCAGGTTTTCATCCTGGGTATGACATGGTGACTGCACTTGTGGCTTTGGTCGATGGTCCTCTGGGGGCGCCTTCTTGGAGGTCCTCCAAGTAAATCGGGGGGCCACTATGGAGAGGGCATTCTCGGTGGCTGCACCTTGGCTGTGGAGCTCCCTCCTGGAGGAGGCTCACCTGGCCCTGCTGACTTTTTGTCGGGCTTGTAAAACCTGGCTGTTCCGTCAGGTAGTTGGTGGAGGGGACGGATGAGGGAATGCGGGATGGGTTTGGGGGGGGGGGGTGAGGGTTAGGGTGGGTGAGTTTTTGTTTTATGTTTATATTTTTATGGCTTCACCATGTGGTTTTATATTGGTATTTTATATGTTGACTAAATGAGGGTGAGCCTACTGAGGCTGAATCCTGACAAGACTGAAGTGATGATGGTTGGTGGCGGCCTTGTGACTTAAGAGGGGATTGGGACACCTGTCATTGATGGGGTCCAGCCCCCTCTAGTCACTCAGGTTCATAGCCTCCTCAGAGTGCTCTTGGATACATTGCTATGCCTGGATTGTCAGGTGGCGGCGGTGGTGGTCAGGAGTGCTTTTCACCAGCTCCATCTGGTGAGGAGGCTGTGGCCTTTCCTTTTGGATTCAGATCTAGCCACTGTCATCCATGCTTTCATCACCTCGAGGCTAGATCACTGCAATGTACTCTATGTAGAGCTGCCCTTGATGACCGTTTGGAAGCTGCAGCTAGTGCAGAATGCAGTGGCTTGGCTCCTTGCGGGGATTAGTCGCTAGGCGCTAGGGGTGGGAAACCGGTAGAATCCGGTATCCGATAA
>QEPC01013957.1:1125026-1155026 GCA_003113815.1 Sphenodon punctatus
CCGGGCCAAGTTCAAGGTCCTAGTGATGATCTACAAAGCCCTATACGGTCTTGGCCCCTCATACCTTAGGGACCGCCTCGCCCTTCGCGCCCCGGAATGGCTCCTGCGGTCTGCTGGGGGTGCCCTCCTGGAGGTCCCCCGTGTTAAGCGGGGGGCCACGATGGAGCGAGCATTCTCGGTGGTAGGGCTGCGGCTGTGGAACGCCTGGCCCCAAGCCTTTTGACATTTCGGCGGAACTGTGAGACCTGGCTGTTTGCCCAGGCCTTTGGGAGGGAGGGTGGGGGGGGGGATGATTTTAGTCCCCCGCTTATTTATTTATTTTTTATTTTCTAGCCCTGTTTTATGTGATGCATTTTATATTTAATATTTAATATTTTAAAAGGAATTTTATTGTTTTTATTAATTGTTGGTAGCCGCCCCGAGCCGCGTTGCAGGAGGGGGCAGGGTATAAATTTGAAAAATAAATAAATAAATAAACTGCTGAAGTTAATACTTCAAAATGGGTACCATGGGTTTGGGTAGCTACACCACACCCTGGCTGTTTCTGAGTGGGAAAACAAAAAGTGGCGGAAACAGCTTTATTGAACTCTAGCCACAACTAACACTTTCATGGAGAAAAGGAGATCGTTGAATTGGACTAATCTTTCTTCTAACTCCTTGAACCTAGTGTCCAAGTCTATCTCCTGTCTAACAGAGAGGTCTTCACATTTTCTATTTAGAGAATGCAAATAGGAGTTGATATCTGCCAGTATTGGGCACTGACTAATAAATAAATAAATAAATAAATAAATAGTTTTCCCAAAAGCTTTACCTGCAGAGTTCTTATATTTAATATTTTTGCAGCAGTGTGAACAATTCAAAAATACTTGCACATTTATTTATTTATAAACTTTACACCCCACCCTCTCTTGCCTCTAGCAATTCGAGGAGGCTTACAATAAAAGATATAAAATACATGAAACATCAAAAACCAAATTAAATAAGGACATACAACATTACAACCCCCATAAAACCAATTTAAACCGCCCCCCCCCCCCATGCCTAGAAGAACATCCAAGTCTTACACTGCTGCCTGAAACTGGGTAAATCCAGGCAGAGACAAATTTCTACTGGGAGAGAGTTCCACAGCAATGGAGCGGCCACCAAGAACGCCCTATTTGTAGTAACCACCTTTCCACAATATGGAACCTCCAGGAGGGCACCCCTGGCTGACCTCAGGGGTTAGCTCAGAAACCAGGGAATGAGGCAATCCCTCAGATAGGTGGGACCCAGAGTATTTATTTATTTTATTTATTTATTTAAATAACTTATACCATGCCCCTCCTGCTAAAGCAGCTCAGAGCGGCTGACAAAGCATAAAATATAATAAACAATATACTAATAAACTAATGTAAATACACAATAAAACATTTACGTCCATGAATGTAGTCAAAACACATCAGTCATCCCGTCCTAATCCAGTCCCCCGACCTTTCACCCATCTCCCTCACCGAAAGCCTGGCGGAATAGCAAGGTCTTACATGTTCATTGAAAGGAGGGAAGGTCCAGGGCCACCAGGGCCTCTTCCGGGAGGCATTCCACAGCCTTGGTGCAGCCACTGAGAATGCCCTTTCCATAGTCATACCCCGGGATACCTGGGGGACTTCGAGAAACGTGCCTCTATTCAACCACAGGGGGCAATCCAGAGCCCAGGGAGCAAGGTGGTCGCGCAGGCAGGTAGGGTCTAGGGCATGTATAGGGATTTATAGAAAAGCACCAACACCTTGAATCAGGCCTGGAATAATATAGGCAGTGAGTGCAGAGAACGGAGCACCGGTGTAATATGCTCCTGGTAACCTGACCGTGTGAGGAGACGGGCCACCACATTCTTCACCAGCTGCAGTCTCTGAACTGTCAGCATGGGTAGCCCCATGTCAAACGCGTTACAATAGTCCATTCTTGAGGTGATGAAATAATGGATGATAGCGGCCAGGTTGGAGTCCGAGACATATGGCCGAAGCCACTGCACCAGATATAACTGGCAAAATGTACTCCTCACCACAGCATCCACCTGGATATCTAGGCAGCGCTGAGAGTCAAGGAGCACTCCCAGACTAAGAACCTGGGGAACCAGTCGGGGGCAAACCCCATCAATGACGGGAGACACTACCCCCACCACACTCCCCACTAGCATCACCTCCGTCTTGTCAGGATTCAGCCGCAGTCGGCTTGCCCTCATTCAGTCCCGCACAGCTGTCAGACACTGAATAAGCACCGAGACTGCCGGATCTGGGTTGGATGAAAACGAGAGGTAGAGTTGGGTTTCATCAGCATATTGATAACACCGAACATCAAACCTTCTCACAATTTCGCCCAGCGGCTGCATATACACGTTGAACAGGATTGGGGACAGAATGAAGCCTTGTGGGACCCCACATGAGAGGTCTAGGGGAGATGAAAATCAATCCCTGAGTACCAACCACCGAGTTCTTCCGGCCAGGAAGGAATGGAACCATTCAAGAACAATCCCGCACTGTCCCTCAAGTGGGTCACCAACATCTTGTGATCAATGGTATCAAATGCAGTCGATAGATCTAATAGAATCAGCAGGGTCGAACAACCCTGGTCTAGTTCCCGGCAGAGGTCGTTGACCAAAGCCACAAGCGCAGTCTCAGTGCCATAACCCGGGTGTTTAGGGCTTTATATGTCAAATCCAGTACCTTGAATCAGGCCCAGAAGACTATACACAGCCAGTGCAGAGTACAAAGAATCAGTGTAATGTGTTCATATCATCCCACCCCTATTAAGAGACGGGCTGCTGCATTCTGCACTAGCTGCAGTCTCCGAACCATCGCCATGGGAAGTCCAACGTAGAGGGCTTTACAGTAGTCTAATCTCAAGGTGATAAAGGCCTGGATGATGGTGGCAAGCTCAGAATTTGAAATATAAGGCTGGAGCCTCCTCACCAGATATAACTGGTGAAAGGCGACCCTGGCCACAGCCACCAGTTGGCTATCCAGGTGCAGCTGTGGATCCAGGAGCACCTCCAAGCTATGAACCTCAGTGATCGGGGACGAGACGAACACCATCTATGATGACCCCACCTACCACCATCACCTCCGTCTTGTCAGGATTCAGCTTCAAGCTACTCTCCCTCATCCAGTCCCCCACAGCTGCCAGACATCGGGAAAGCACTGAGACCTTATACTGTCTTAAAACTGCTCCTGAAAGGAGAACGTAGTGGTGCTGTTTCTTGTAATAGCCCCTTAATTTTGTCCTTCTTCCTGAGTGATCTGATGTTTGAGAAACTTTTTGTTGAACTTTGAATGTTTAAATTGGTTGGGATATTTTGGTGGGCTCATGTAGTGGAAAAAATTACAGACGGAATATAGAAGCTTTTCCAAAGGATTTATTTCAGATGAGGGGTCAGTTCTAGCACATTGAAAAATGTGCATTGAAAAAGGTTGTGGGGGAAGGGGTTTTAGATAAGCCAGAAGTCACTGGCTGTCACTGGAATTGGCGCATGTGCATTCTTTTCAAAAGCGCATTTGAAAGACCTTGAAGTTTTTCAAATGCATTTTTTAAAAGAATACGCGAGCGCCAATTCCAATGATGGCTGGTGAGTTCTAGCTCGTCTAACGCCCACCCCCTGCAACCTTTTTCAAAGCGAGTTTTTTAAATTGGAATGGGTTCAGAGGAGAGTGACAAAGATGATTGGGGGTCTGGAAACCAAGTCCTAAAAGGAAAGGTTTATTTATTTATTTATTTAAGTCAGTTTATATCCCGCCCCTCCTGAGAACAGCTCGGGGCGGCTAACAATTTCAAAACATAAAATACAATTATAAAAATACATTAAAACACTCATAAAAATCACAGCAATAAAACAGGCTAGGAATACTAAACATACAATAAATAAGGGTGGGGGGAGATAAACCCCCCCTAACCCCCCTCCTCAAAGGCTTGGGCGAACAGCCAGGTCTTGCTAATTCGCTAGAATGTTAAAAGGCTTGGAGCGAGATGAACTTCCTCCAGGAGGGAGTTCCAAAGGTGCAGCCCGGCCACCGAGAATGCCCTTTCCATTGTGGCCCCCCGCTTAACACAGGGGACCTCCAAGAAGGCACCCCCGGCAGAACGAAGGAGCCTCTCTGGGGCGTGGTGGGCGAGGCAGTCCCTGAGGTACAAGGGGCCCAGATCATGAAGGGCCTTATAGATTAACACCAATACCTTGAACCTGGCTGAAGGTTCAAGGAGCTAGGTATGTTTTAACCTGGAGAAGAGAAGACTAAGGGGAGATACAATAGCTATCTTCAAATATCTGAAGGCCTGTCACATAGAAGATGGTGCAGACTTGTTCTCTGCTGCTCCTGAGGGCAGGACTAGAAGCAATGGGCTCAAATTACAAGAAAACAGATTTTGGACTAAACATTAGGAAGAACTTCCTAACGGTAAGAGCTGTTTGACACTGGAACAGACTGCCTAGGGCGGTGGTGGGCTCTCCTTCACTGGAGGTTTTCAGACAGAGGCTGGATGGCCATCTGTCAGGGATTTCCTGCATTGAGCAGGGGGTTGGACTAGCCGACCTCAGAACTGAACACAGTACTCCAGTTGAGGTCTAACCAGCACAGAATAGAGTGAAACTATTATTTCTCATAATCTGGACACTATGCTTCTGTTAATGCAGCCTAAAACTGCATCAGCCTTCTGAACAGCTGCATCACACTACTGACTCATGTTCAGCTTGTGATCAACTACAACCCCAAAATCCTTTTCGCATGTACTGCTGCCAAGCCAGGTATCATCCATCCTACCTTTGTGCATTCAAGAACCAGTTCTTGATCGGTTCCGCTCATTCCTGGCTGGGAGAACTCAGTGGGTGGTCCTAGGGGAGTGTTCATCAACAAGCACAGCTGCAGGAGATTAGCCCAGCAACAGGTTTTCTCCATATATAATAAGGAGGAAGCAGTTATGTTCAGTTGCCTTGCTGAGCCTTCACATTGACAGCTAAAACAGCAGCCTCTCAAACAGACCCACGAACATAATTTGGTGGTGAGTTGCACCTTATTAACATGGGGTTTTTGTTTAAAGCGCATGGGATTTATACGTGTTGATAATCTTTTTTATGACCATATGTTTTTTGTTGTTGTTTCTCATGCCCCAGTTTATCATTGGGATTGGAGAAGCCTATTCTGCTTTTTTTCCCCTTTTCCATTTGGATTAAGGGAGCTTACCACCAGTAAAGATGAGCAGCTTGAGGCACAGGAGTAGAGACCATTAAGGTATTACATTGTATCAACCTTTGGTGATTGGGATCCATTTGATTTGAGCTTTACCAGCACAGGTCCCTTAGTTGAGTGGCTTTTGAGTCTCGAAGCTGTTCCTTTTATTTTACAGAAATGACCATATTTTGAGGAACAATTGGGCAGCTGTTTGGGAGGTTTATTCAGGTCTCCTTCACCAGGAAGGAGGAGAGAGAGGCTCAGAGTCAACCTCATTTTTGCTACCATCTATTGAGAAAGCATTTCTGTTCACTGGTGGAACACTAGGCACACTGAAGAAGGGGCAGGTTCCCCGAAACGCGTTTGACGGCCAGTGCTACATAAGTAAGGGATGCAACCACTGTACCATCACCTCATCATTCCATCAGCCATTTAACAGTGCATGATTCATATGATGTTACATGCTTGTTTCCCACTGTATATCACAATTTATTTGCTGCTTGCTTTCCATTGTACATCAGAATTTGCAATTTATTTGCTGTAACAATTGTGTTTATTACATTGTTTCATATCACACTACGCAATTCCTGCTGTTATATGTTTGTATGACATGTGCATGATTCAGGTATCATGTTTAGCATTGCCAGCAAAAGTAAAATGATGTAGATTGAATTTTGCAGCATCAGCCCTCCTTTTTTTCTGATTAGTTCACTCTGTCGCTCAGACAGATTTAGGGCTGAGCCCACGGCACCTCCAGCACCCCCAGTTTTGAGTATTCATCATCTCCCTGGGATGTTACATGCGGAGTCCCGCAGGGTTCTATTCTATCCCCTCTCCTGTTCAACGTGTATATGCAGCCATTATACGAGGTCGTGAGAAGGTTCGGCGTACGTTGTCATCAGTACACCGACAAAACACAGCTTTACTTCTCCTTTTCTGTACAGCCAGCCCTGGGAGTCTCGGTGCTTACCCGGTGTCTGGCGGCAGTGAGGGATCGGATGAGGGTGAGCTGTCTGAGATTGAATCTCGACAAGATGGAGTGGAGATGATGCTGGTGAGAAAAGCTAAGGGGGTTGTGGCTCCTGTCATAGTCTCCCTTCACTGGCTCCCCCTTCCTGAACGTATCCTGTTTAAACTCCTGGTTTTCATGTTCAAACCGCTCCACGACCAAGCTCCCCCTTACCTCTCGGACCTAATTTCCCTATGCACTCCTGCACGCGCTCTCCGCTCTTCCTTTGTCCCCTCCCTCACTCTCCCTCGTTTCTCCTGCTCACCTAACCGCCTTCGACCCTTCTCCCTCTCTGCCCCCCATGCCTGGAACTCCCTCCCTGCCCACATCCGCCTTGCCTCCTCCCTCCGCTCCTTCAAATCCCTCCTCAAGACCCACCTTTTCCTTGCTGCCTTTCCCAATGCCTGCTAGTCTTTCCCCATACACTTACTGTCTGTCCTCCTCTGCTGACTGCTGCTACCAACCTCTTTGTAACCAAGCCAAGTATACGCACCTGAGACTTTGCATCCGCTTGAATGTTTGTTTTTCTTCTCCCCTGTCTCTCCCACTGTCCCCTCTCCCTGTCTCCCCCCCTTTGTCTTTTAGATTGTAAGTCACAGGCAGGGACCACGTCTAATTCTATGTTCTGTACAGCACCAGGTCACACGACTGGTGCTATATAAATGTTTATAATAATAATAATAATAATAATAGATGGGGTCTGCCCCCCTTTAGCCACCCAGGTTCATAGTCTGGGGGTGCGTCTCAACTCACAGCTCTGCCTGGATTCCCAGGTGGTGGTTGTGGCGGTGAGCGCCTTTTGCCAATCGGCTTCGGCCATATGTCTTGGACTCCGACTTGGCCACCATCATCCATGCCTTCATCACCTCAAGATTGGACTACTGTAACGCACTCTACGTGGGGCTACCCTGGTGACAGTCCAAAGACTGCAGCTGGTGGAGAATGCGGTGACCCGTCTTCTAACGAGGACAGGTCGTCGCGAGCACGTCACCAGTGCTCCGTTCTCTGCACTGGCTGCCTATTGTCTTCTGGGCTTGATTCAAGGTGTTGGTAATGACCTTTAAAGCTCTAAATGATCTGGACCTCGCCTACCTGTAGGATCGCCTCATCTCCCAGGCCGAGGTACGACCCTTGCGGTCGGCTGGGAACGCCCGACTCAAAGTCCCCCGGGTTTCTCAGGTGGCGACGATAGGAGGGGCCACATTCTCAGTGGCCACACCTAGGCTGTGGAATTCCCTCCCGGCGGAGACCTGCTTGGCCCCGGACATCTCCTCCTTTTAGAGACAATGCATGACCTGGCTGTTCCGCCAGGCCTTTGGGGAGGGAGATGCGTGGGGGGGTGGAATTTCATTTTTGCTTTCCGCTCATTTTAGTATTTTATGGTTTTAATGATGTTCTTTAGTTGGTATTTTATATTGTTGTTTTATTGTATGGTTGTTGTACGCCGCCGGGGGCTGCTATTGTGCAGGAGGAAACAGGCTCAAAATCAATGAAATAAATAAATAAATATTTGATTTTTCTTACCTAAATGCAGAACTTTACATTTATCTCTGTTGAATTTCATTATGATAGTTTTGGGTCAGCTTTCCATCCTGTCAAGATTATTTTGAATCTTGCTTCTGTCTTCTAAGGTGTTAGCTATCCCTCCCACTTTTGTGTAATCTGCAAATTTTTTAAGCATCCCCTCTACTGCTTCATCCATTAACAAGGATGTTGAACAGTACAGGGTCCAGGACCGAGCCCTGAGGCACCCCACCTGATACCTCCCTCCAGATTGATGGGGAGCCATTTATGAGCACTCTTTGGGTATGGTTCTTCAACTAACAATAAATCCACCTAACAGTAGTATCATATAGCCCGTATTTTACCAGCTTGTCAAGAAGGATATCATGGGGGACTTTGTCAAATGCATGTTATATTCAATCTTTGTCAAATACTTTTTATATTTAGTCTTTTTGTTGCAGTACAAACACTTCAAAAATACTTGTTTTGCAGTTTCCACACAGCCTTCTGTGGTTTTAGTGTTTTTGAAAAGGGAAAATAGTGTTAGACCTTCTGAATTGTGTCCCCCACTCTGTCAGCAATTTGATGCTACTGGGAACTTGGGATCTTAATGGTTTTTCCACCCCCACCCCCTTGCTCACTTGTCTGTGAGCTTGTAGGAAGGATACTGAAAGTCCTATATCAGAGGTGGGGGAACTTTTCCCTCAGGACCAATTGAAAAAGCTCTAAAAGTCACGGGGAAGTTGGAAGTGGAGGTGCCTATGGAGTGCATTGACTGCATCATGTCCTAGCCATGAACTCACTGGATGGCCTTGGGCAAGTCACAACTCCTCAGCCTCAGTTCCCCATCTGTAAAATGGGAATGCGTGTGTGTGTATCCCTCTCTCCCTGTGTTCCCCTCACCCTTGTTTATCTTAGATTGTAAGACCATCGGGCAGGGATTAGTGCTGAAATTAAGTCTTCGGAAATCTTCAGAAATTGCAGAAGTTTGGGGTCTTCGATCTGGAAATGGAGCTTTCTGAAGTTCCGGGGAGCACAACTGTTTCTTGGGAAACATCGGAACCCTTCAGAAACTTCACAAGCACCTGTGCGCCTGGTGAAGGTCTGAGAAGCTTCTGGAAACAGTGTCATATTTGGCAGGGGGCGGGGGAGATGGAAGGGGACAGTTGAGTCACGGGGTAAGACAGATTTTGAATGGACTGGTTAGTCAAGCCAGATGGCTAGTTTTGATTGGTACAAACTGCAGCCAATAGAAAGAGAAGTGCCAAAAACCAAAACTGGCGCGTGCATGCATGCACACACACAGCCATTTTCCATTCTCTGGTGAATTTGGCTGTGTGCTGCTACACAACTGTAAGTAATCGGCTGGGCTGGGCTGGGCTGTAGGGGGATGCTCCTGGCATGGTTTGGCCTGTCCTGTCTGGCTAATGCTGGGGCATGGTTTTTTTTGCATGCCATGTTCTTTTTAAAAAAATAATTGTGTTCCAGGGGGCACATTGCTTGCTGACTACTGCTGCTTGGTTGGCTTAGCAGTCAGACAGCAGCACCATGATGAGCCAGAGGCCTCTCTCTGCCTGGCTCCTGGGGTGTGAAAAATGTGCTGTCTGCTGGACTGGCTGGCTTTTGTGGTGAGAAGGATCTGCATTGCACTCTGTGTTGTTGACGCAAGTTGTCTTTTCTTTACCAAGGGGCTCTCTGGATGCCTCCAGGCAACATGCCAAGTTTTTTTGTTTTTTAAAAAAATAATTGGGTGTTGCCAGGCCATCGCTTGCTTGCTGGGCTGCTTGGTTTGCTCAGCTTGGCAGTCAGACAGCAGCACCATGATGAGCTGTTGTGAATCCTTGTCTTCTTGAGCGAATGACCTACTCTTGCTAGTCTGTTTTTGGGGTGGAGGATATGTTGTTGTGCACATTATGCACACCCTGATTGGCTAGGTAATTAAGGCTGCAGATGCTGCACATGGCAACATGTGCTGAGGCACCAACTAGGTACCAAAGATTTCTGAGTTTCCGAAGTTCCGCTGTTCCAAAGTTTCTGAAGTTTCTGGGGATTTCCGATGACTGGTGCTTTGCTGGCAAAGCCCCAAAGCTTCACTGGCAACACCGAAGTGCTGCCGGGTACTCGGCCCGGAACTTTGAAATTCGGCCTGAGAACCCAGAAGCACTATTTGGTTCAGCTCTAGCAAGAACCTGTCTCCAAAAAAATAAATAAACCTGTAAAGCTCTGCGTATGCTGAGTAGTGCTATAAAATGATTAGCAATAAAAGTAGTAGTAGTAGGAAGAGGAGGATCTAGATCATGGCTCTGTCCCTTATCCTTGTGTGCATACCCTCATCTATGCCTCTTTCCCCTTAGTGCATCCTTTCAGTGCTTTGGGGGTAAAAACTAGATCCATAAGCCAAATCTCAGAACTGCAAAGGGCCAAATAAAAACTAGTTGTAGGCCACATTTGGCCCCTGAGCTTGAGGTTCCCCATTCCTGCACTAAACACTTTCTTGGTTGTGCAAACAGAACTTAGCAGTGGTTATCTGATGGGAGAAGGCACCCCCTCCTGACACATCATTTTATTCACTAGACAATCTGTGCAGTGGGTGCTGTATGCGTAAGAGAGAATCTTTTCCCTGACCTCCCTAGTGATCTGCTTACATCCCGAAACCCAAAATCTAATCGTACAATATACTACATCCACTATAGTGCATTCCTTTAGTCTATTAAGTCATTTACTGTATAAAAGAAGACAATTAGTTTGGTCTGGTATGATTTGTTCTAAACAAATTAATGTTGGTTACTAGTAATCACTTCATTTTCCTCAAGTTGCTCACAAATTTATTATTTTATAAATTTCCCCCAATATTTATTTATTTAGAGCCATTTTTAGCCTGCTCCCTCCTGCTCACAACAGCAGCTCAGGGTGGCTCACAACAAGATTTGAAAATATAAAACAATTCAATAATTAAAATAAAACACATACAATTTATATTAAAAAATCATTAAAATAGCGGAACCAAACACTCCCACCCCCAGTCCACCCTACCCATCTCCCTCCCCAAAAGCCTGGCAGAACAGCCAGGTTTTACACTGTCTCTGGAAAGAGGGTGTCATGGAGTAACATAGGGTCACACATGTAAACTACAAATCTAGTAAATATATGAAGCAAACGGTTCAACGTGTATGTAATGTTACAACTGAAAACTGTAAAACTCAAATCAAGACTGTGCCACTGACCAAACTCCAGGAAGTAGGGACAGTTAAAAGATTGTGTATTGGCAACCCTTGCCAGACAGAACCCTATGGAGATGCAAATGGATCTTCATGTTTGCCTGGGTTGGCTACGTGAGGAAAGACACAGGCTCATGAGCGGGAAACCTGAGACAAACAGACCATGAAAGGTACTTAAGCAAGGGCCATTAAGCCAGCTTCGCTATCACTTGGCCAGAGCCATCTTGAGGACTCTCATCTGCATCCTGCCAGCAAACATGAACTGAGAGAGGGGACTTTGCTTTCTAGCAACCCTAAGACTGAAGATCCAGTCGCTTACATCAAGGACTGAGAAGAACTTATGGACCTTGTTAGGGTAAGATGCTTATTTAGAACCTCAACCAGTATAGGTTAGGAATGCGTTATAATTACCTTGGATTTCTAGTAAACACTCTGTATCAACAATCTTGCTTATGTAATCAATAAATTTACTTCTTATCTTTAAGAAGAAGTGTCTGTGTCTAACACTGGAACACAAGCAAGCAACAAGAATTCTCAAGCTCTTGCAAACCCAGAGATTAAAGAGTCTGTATACAGGAATGATCGGGCCCTTGTGTGACAAAGGGGTTGTCCCTGTGGCAGGATTGAATCGGTCAGAGAGAAAAACTGATTAAAGTGGGCTGTATGCGAGGGAAATTGAGTCACTAAAACCCGGTAAAGTGGGGGTGCGGACCTCCAACCCATGACAGAGGAGAGGTCTGGGGCCAGGCAGACGTCTGTTGGGAGGGAATTCCATAGCCTAGGAGCAGCCACCGAGAACGCCCTCCCCATTGCCGCCACCCAGGAAAGCCGGAGGACTTCGAGTCGGGCATCCCCGGCCAACCGCAGGGGCCGCACCACGGCCCAGGGCATGAGGCGTTCCCACAGGTAAGTGGGCCCCAGACCACTTAGGGCTTTATAGGTCAACACCAACACCTTGAATCGGGCCTGGAAGACAATAGGCAGCCAGTGCAGAGAACAGAGCACCGGTGTTATGTGCTCGCGATGACCCATCTCCGTGAGGAGGCGGGCTGCCGCATTCTGCACTAGCTGCAGCCTCCAGACCGTCACCAAGGGTAGCCCNTGGTGTTATGTGCTCGCGATGACCCATCTCCGTGAGGAGGCGGGCTGCCGCATTCTGCACTAGCTGCAGCCTCCAGACCGTCACCAAGGGTAGCCCCACGTACAGTGTGTTGCAGTAGTCTGGTCTAGAGGTAATGAAGGCATGGATGATGTTGGCCAGGTCAGAGTCCAAATGTAACTGCACCAGCCGGAAAAACTCAGCTGGACGCGACTTAGCGGATGCTATGATGGTAGCAAAGAACACCTTCTTTGCTGCCCGCACAGCCCCAGCATAGGCTCTTAAACTAACTCTATGCTGCAATTGATCGGCTTCAGCACGAGTACAGTCACCATCGCTCCAGCTGCTGTCCCTCCTGCTTCATTAATCACAGGTCCTCTGTAAACCAAGGGGACCTGCATTGTTGGCATTCAGGAAGCAGGCACCTAGGAGCCGTTTGGTCGATGGCCTCAATCAGCAAGGTATTCCAAAAAGCTATGATGTCATCGAGTGAATGGTCATCAAGATCGGGGGGTATGTCCCCAAGAACATTCCAGATCCTTTCTGGTTCCATAGGTCTCTGGGGGCGAACCAACTGAACTGGTTCAGCATCTCTCTGGGGGCAAACATGCGCCAGGAGACTGACCTGGAGGAGATAATGGTCCGACCATGACAAGGGCACAGCTAACAGCTCCCCCACCACTGGATCCTCTGCCTCAAGGCCAGCGCAAAATATCAGGTCCAGGGTATGTACCCCATTATATGTCGAACCAACAACTGTCTGAGACAGTCCCATGGTTGTCATGACGGCCATGAATTCACGCTCTGCTCCCCCAAGTTCAGCATCAGCGTGGATGTTGAAGTCCCACAGGACTAGAGTCCTCGGAGACCAAAAGACCACCTCTGACACCAATTCTGCTAGAGCATGTAGGGATGCTGCTGTACAGGTAGGTGCATAGTATACCAACAACCGCTGGTATCTTGCAAGTACTGAAGTCAAGCTGATGGGACTATGATTCTCTGGGTATTCGCCCCACCCCACCCCTTTCTTATAAACAGGCACTCTATTTGTTCTTTTCCAGTCCGCTGGCAGCTTGCCTGTTCTCCAAGAGTTTGCAAAGATAATCGCTAGCAATTGGGAGACTTCTATGGCTAATTCCTTCAGGATCTTAGGTTGAAGTTTGTCAGGCCCCACTAATTCAAATTCATTCAGGTTAGCCAGATATTCTTTGACACACTCTTTAGTTATCCTGACCAGAATTTACTCCCCTTCCTTACATATGTTGTCCTTAAATATGTTGTCTTTCTTAAACTACTGGTCACAACTGTTCTGTTTTGAAAAGAATGAAGCAAAGCAACTAATGAGAAATTCGGTCTTCTTTGCATCATCTGTTAACATCATATTTTCCACATTGAGCAGCAGATCCACAATTCCCTTACTCTTTCTCATGCTTTTAACACACTGATGGACTCACTTTCTGACATCCTATTGTCAGCCGCTGCAGCCGCTTCACGTCGCGACGGCTGCCTCGACGGCGGCTCCAGCAGCAAGAGACCCCCGCTCCCCCTACCTGCAGCAACGAGCAGGCGACGCTCCCGGCCATGACGCCCCCGTCTGGAACCCCCAAGGGTGGAAACAGCACGACAGACGGCCCCAGGACGCTCGGGAGGCTGCGGAGCCCCGCCCCCTGTTGCAGCGCTCTGCGCGCCTCCAAGCATGCACAGGGTGACGGAGCCAACACTATAACAGCCGGCGCTGCAGGAGTAGCAGCGCCGGTGAACAGAGCTTCAACCCTGGAGAGACTGGCCCCCTGAGCTAAGTGATTGAATTGATTGTTCTGGTGCATTTTGAGCTGTTGTGTGTTGTGTCACCCCCTCATCCTGACCCCCTTGCCTGAATCTGAACCCTATTGTCTGGCGTGTCTCAGTCCTCCCTGGCACAACTGTGTGTGTTTGAATTCCCTGTTCCCCCTTGATCCCTGGTGCGAGTGGGTGATTGAGAGCCTGCGGGCTCGAGTGGGTGGGTTCCCCCCTCCTGCCTGGGCCCATCCCTGCCTTTCCCTTCCCGAGTGTGTAAGCCCCATGAGCCGCTCCTGTGGAACCCGGGTCCCCCTCCCTGTGGACCCTGCACCCCCTCACAGACCCTCCCGGCCTCCCTCCTACCGAGTGACAGCAGAGCGTTTGAATTCCCGTTCCCCGCATATAGCTCTGCGCCCTATGATGATAGGGGTCCACGTTCAGCATGCGTAAGCACTCGAACCGACCCAAACACTATCCTGACGGGCTTCCCTCCGCAACCCGAAAGCAGAGTTCCCAGGTGTGTGAGAGACGGGAGTGTGTGGCGCCTTCCCCCTTTCCGACCTCTCCCCACTGACACATTCACCGGCCCGAGCGCCACTCCCCCTAGTCTCAGTATGGATATTGCCCAGGAAATAGGGAAATTGGTGCATGCGGTGCAGACCTTGGCCATGCAGATCAAGGATCTGCAGGACCAGCATACTGACTTAGCAGCAACTGTAGACCAGCAGCAGGCCGTGGCCCCCCCCCCGTGGCTGTTCTGCTGGCCCCACCGGTACCCCCGCCTGGGGTGGTGGGAGAGGAGGCGGCGGCGATGGCACTGCCTCCCCCACTGGCCCCAGCTCCAGTAACCCGACGTGAACCCCGCGGACCCTGAATAGATAAATTTTGGGGGGAACGCAGAACTTGCCGGGAATTTTTGGCCTTGTGCGAACTTACCTTCACCACCCAGCCTACTACTTATGATACTCAAGCCCTTAAGGTGGCCTTTGTGATTGGGAATCTAGGGGGGGTGGCCCTAGAGTGGGCCACCAATCTACTAACCAGCAAAAGCCCCCTGTTGACCGACTATGAGGGGTTTATACGAGAATTCCGGTTTCTCTTCGACCACCCCCACCGTCGCAGGGATGCGGAGGCGTCCATACTCTCCTTACGACAAGGCCGGATTCCACTTCTAGAGTACATTACAGTGTTCCAGCAGTTAGCACTGGAGCTGCAATGGTCAGAGGACGCCCTTCGAGCCCATTTTCGGAAGGGGCTAGCAGACGACTTAAAGAACCAGTTAGCCTACGTCGACCTTCCACACACCTGGGCCGGGGTAGCCACCCTGGCCCTCCAGATTGAGACACGGCTGGCAGAGAGGCGAAAGGAGAGGCGACAGGACAGTAGGGGCTTCTCGGTCCGGTCCGTACCCGTTACATTCCCTACTCCTACTACAAGTGGACAGCCCCAACCTGACCCGGAGCCCATGCAGCTGGGGGCTTCTCGGGGTCCCCTTACTGTTGAAGAATGAGAGCGTCGTCGTCGTTCCCGGGCGTGTTTCTATTGTGGCCAGCCAGGCCACTTTATCCATGAATGCCCCGCGCTGCCGCCTTCCCGACGTCAGCAGGGAAATGCCAAAGGCTGGGAGCAGGGGACCGCCCGACCATAAAGATCACCCCTTCACTGACAGCGCGGAATCCTCAACAATTACGGGTGACCATCACCTTGTCCCTCGCTCCACGGCATTCACTAGTGGTATGGGCCTTATTGGATTCTGGAACGTCTGCGAATTTCATAGATGCCACCCTGGTGCATCACCAAGTTGTGCCCACATGCACTAAGGAGCACCCCGAAGCAGTCCATACGATCGATGGGTCTCCTCTTATCTCAGGCCCAGTGGTGCAACAGACCATCCCATTGTCATGCGCTATAGGGAACCATCAAGAGCTCCTCGCCTTCGACGTGGTGTGCACCCCTCTCTTCCTTATCGTGTTGGGTCTCCCGTGGCTAATGCTACACGAACCCCAGATTCAGTGGGCGCAACGACAATGGTGTTTTTCCTCCCCATATTGCACCCGGAACTGCTTAAGTCCAGCTCCCCCAAGCCCGGCACCAAGGACCGTCGGCTTGGCCGTGGGAAAAACCCCGCTGTCCCTTCCCAAAGAATATCAAGAGTTTCACGATGTATTCAGCAAGACTCGGGCGGCTCAGCTACCTCCGCACCGCCCGTACGACTGCCCTATCGATCTAATCCTGGGAGCGGAGCCCCCCTTTGGTTGGATCTACACCCTTTCAAAACCCGAGCTTACCGAATTGCGGGCATACCTTGAGGATGCCCTCCACAATGGCTTTATCTGGCACTCAACCTCACCAGCAGGGACACCTATATTTTTTGTGCCAAAAAAAGATGGGGGACTGAGACCCTGCATAGACTATCGGGGATTGAACAGGGTGACGATCAAGAATCGCTATCCCCTACCCCTGATTCCAGAGTTGCTCAACCGGCTCCAAGGGGCTCGGTTATTCACGAAACTGGATCTCCGCGGCACCTACAACTTACTACGCGTACGGCACGGGGACGAATGGAAGACGGCTTTTCGCACCCGTTACGGGCACTTCTAATATACGGTAATGCCGTTCGGATTGGCCAATGCCCCGGCCGCATTCCAGCACCTCATAAATGATATCTTATGAGATATTCTGGACACTTTTGTAATAGCATACCTGGACGATATTTTGATATATTCCACTTCATACGAGCAGCATGTAAGCCACGTGCGACAAGTCCTGCAACGCCTCCAAAGGTACCACCTGTATTGCAAGCAAGAAAAATGTGCATTTCATCTGACTACCATTGAATTCTTGGGGTTTGTGATTAACCCCGCCGGAATCCAAATGGACCAGAAGAAAATTTTGGCCATTCAACAATGGCCCTCCCCGAAGTCTACCAAGGCCCTACAACGGTTTCTCGGTAGTATTAATCACTACCGGCAGTACGTTCCCCACTACTCGGAGGTGACAACCCCCTTAACCCAGCTCCTCAAGAAAAATCACCCCTATGTGTGGGGACCAGAGCAGGAATATAGCTTCCAGTTTTTAAAAGAAGCCTTTACAAAGGCACCCCTCCTGCAGCACCCTGACTTCTCCCAGCCCTTCTACGTAGAGGCGGATGCATCCAGCCTTGCGATTGGGGCGGTCTTGTTGCAACAAGTAAGAGAGGGAAAGGCTCTACCCTGTGCATACTATTCTCAACAACTTTCCCCCACCGAAAAGAACTACACTATTCTCGACCGAGAACTGCTAGCCATTAAGGCCGCCTTCGAAACGTGGCGGCACTATCTAGAAGGGGCATCGCACCCCTTCACCGTTACCACAGACCACAAGAACCTAACCTTCCTTCAAACGGCGCAGATCACCAATCATCGGCATGCCCGTTGGGCCTTGTTTTTCGCCCGGTTCTCCTTCACCATTCAATATCGCCTGGGAAAAATGAATTTGCTGGCGAATACCCTTTCCTGATACCATGAAGGAAGAGAAATGGGGAACCCCTTACGCGGGCCTATCCTAGAACAGCGGGTGTTCACCGCCACCATTTCATCCCTGGCTCAGTTGCGCCAAGCATCCACACAGGAACTAACGCCAGTGCCCGACCCAACACATACCTCTGAAGATGGGTTGTTAAAAAGGAAACACCAGGTGGTGGTGCCCCCGTCCTGTCAGGCACAGATGTTATGGGCCCACCACGATGCCCCACTGGCGGGACATCCTGGCATCGCCCCGACCTTAGTCCTCCTTCAGCGCCAATACTGGTGGCCATCCATGTCCAAAGATGTTAAGCATTATGTGCAAGCTTGCGTAACGTGTGCACGGACAAAGATACGGAGACAAGCTCCAGCGGGCTTCCTACAACTTTCCCCTACGCCACCAGGGCCCTGGAGAACTATTGGTCTGGACTTCATCGTAGAATTACCCCCGTCGCGAGGATACAACACGGTGTTCGTCATAGTAGACCACTTCTCCAAATTGGCCCATTTTGTTGCATGTAAGGGTCTACCAACTGCATTTTGCACAGCACTTTTATTCGTATGACATGTCGTTAAACTCCACGGGTGGCCCGCAGAAATCGTAAGCGACCGAGGGACGCAGTTCGTCTCACACTTCTGGACTGCCCTGTTCAAAACTCTTCAAATACAATTGAAACCCACAACTACATACCATCCGTAAGCGAATGGGCAAGTGGAGAGGGTAAACCAAAATACAGAGCAGTATCTTCGATGTTACATCGACTATCTTCAAGATGACTGGTACGCCTGGTTGCCATTAGCAGAGTTCGCATATAACAATGCACCAAAAGCATCCTTGGGGAACTCCCCCTTCTTTATTACGTATGGGTACCATCCTCAAATGACTTTTCCCATCCTTCCCGTGCCCGTGGTACCAGCAGCAGGAGCCTTAGCACAAGAATTGCAACAAGTACATTCCCTTGCTAAGACCACATTAATACAAGCCCGACAGCGATACAAGGTCTACGCAGACCGCCACCGTAGAGACGCACATCACTTCCAACCCGGAGATCTGGTATGGCTCAACCGTCAACATTACCTCTCCAAGCGACCTTCCACAAAGCTTGACCATAAGTTCATCGGACCCTTCCCAATTCTCTGACAGGTTAATGAGGTTACCTATACCCTTCAACTACCTCCTCGACTGCGTATTCACCCCACGTTCCATGTATCACTCCTGAAACCAGTCACCACACCTAGCGAGCCTAGCCTGTCGAATGACAATGTCGACCTGGACACCGAAACGACCGGAACCGACTATGAAATACGTGCCATCCTGGACGCAAAGATATATCGGGGTCGTTTGCATTACATTATTGACTGGTTGGGGTTCGGTCCAGAAGAACGGTCATGGGAACCAGCGGCGAACCTGACAGCTCCCCACCTTGTCTGCCGGTTTCACCGCCAACACCCCGACAAGCCCCATCCAGGTTTCCGCCGGGGGGGGTCTTCGCGCAGGGGGGGTACTGTCAGCCACCGCAGCCGCTTCACGGCACGACGGCTGCCCCGATGGCGGCTCCAGCAGCAAGAGACCCCCGCTCCCGCTACCCGCAGCAACGAGCAGGCGACGCTCCCGGCCATGACACCCCCGTCTGGAACCCCCGAGGGCGGAAACAGCACGACAGACGGCCCCAGGAACGCCTGGGAGGCTGCGGAGCCCCACCCCGTTGCGGCGCTCTGCGCGTCTCCAGGCACGCACGGGGGGCGGAGCCAACACTATAACAACCGGCGCTGCAGGAGTAGCAGCGCCGGTGAACAGAGCTTCAACCCTGGAGAGACTGGCCCCCTGAGCTAAGTGATTGAATTGATTGTTCTGGTGCATTTTGAGCTGTTGTGTGTTGTGTCACCCCCTCATCCTGACCCCCTTGCCTGAATCTGAACCCTATTGTCTGGCGTGTCTCAGTCCTCCCTGGCACAACTGTGTGTGTTTGAATTCCCTGTTCCCCCTTGATCCCTGGTGCGAGTGGGTGATTGAGAGCCTGCGGGCTCGAGTGGGTGGGTTCCCCCCTCCTGCCTGAGCCCATCCCTGCCTTTCCCTTCCCGAGTGTGTAAGCCCCGTGAGCCGCTCCTGTGGAACCCGGGTCCCCCTCCCTGTGGACCTTGAACCCCCCTCACAGACCCTCCCGGCCTCCCTCCTACCGAGTGACAGCAGAGCGTTTGAATTCCTGTTCCCCGCATATAGCTCTGCGCCCTATGATGATAGGGGTCCACGTTCAGCATGCGTAAGCACTTGAACCGACCCAAACACTATCCTGACGGGCTTGTTCCCTCCGCAACCCGAAAGCAGAGTTCCCAGGTGTGTGAGACACGGGAGTGTGTGGCGCCTTCCCCCTTTCTGACCCCTCCCCACTGACACCTATGCTAGTTGAAGCTCGCTATATGCCTTATTCCCTTCCTGATTTTGTTTCACTGTATTGATGGAAACACACCCAAATTCTTCAAAGCTAGGAAGTGACAGCATTGTAGCAGACAGGCAAAGCAAACAGTGAAAGCGTACAATACGTTGGCAACCAAAATTTAAAGATATATATTGTTACTAAAATGTTCTTGAATAAAGGCTGACATTATGATGAAAGAGATTTTGGCCATTTTCACACAAGACACTTTCCACCCACTACCCAGTCATCATACATGTTGCGGGTCTTCAGTGTTGCCCTATGGGTGCCCTGTAACATGTATAGTGGGTGGGTGGGAGGTGGGTGGGTAGTGGGTGGAGAGTGTCTTGTGTGAAAACATCCTTTAACACAGCCCTGTCTCACAACCTCTAAAACCCAGCAGCCTGAAGTTGAGGGAATACCAAGTAAAAAGGGCTAGAATAAATTGTTCCCAACATAGAAAATAAAATGGGACAAGAGAAGCTAAGGGATGAGTTGTATAAAACAATTTATGAGCTAAGGAAGCTGAAGAAGTTGATTGGTATTAATATTTTTTGAAGGGAGGACTGAGCAATTTTCAATGTTGCTGTGTATGTGGGAAAATTGCTGTTTAAATCCTCCACTGATTTCCTTCCATGCTGAGGTTGGATAAAACGAATGGACAGCAGTTGCCTTTGTCTCCTTAAAATTGGCCAGAATGTCATTTTGTGATTAATTAAAGAATAGAAGACTTGTGGCTGCTGTATCTATTGTTAGCTGAAGTCATCTCTACAGAATCAAAAGTGTGAAAAACTGAAGGTCTGCTTAAGAACTGATACTGTAGCTTATTAACCTTTTAAACAACTGGTTGCCAAGAAATTAAGACAGCAATGGGCTTTGCTCCAGTGTGTGTTGACAGGAAGGTCTTCCATTTATCCTTGGCAAACTAAATGGTGCTGCAATGTTTGCAAGCCTTCTCCTGAATAGAAAAAAGGGCACACCCAAAATCTCTTTCCAAATGATGAGTCATTTCTTGGAAGGTTTGTCATGCCCGGAAGAGGTATGGACAAAGTAGAAGTTTCCTCCTCTGGAGCTATGGAGGCAGGCAATACCAGTTAATCCACCAGTTTCAAACACAGAATATTTGATCTGAAGAACAGAGGAATAATTAAAAAGGGATTTTTTTCTACCCTATGTTAGGCCTTCAAGTATAGGAAGTCTAATGTCACTTTATTCTGTGTAGAATAAAGTGGACAGGAAAGGTGAAGTGGTTCCAGGCCTGACAGGTGAAAATAAACATGCTGGAAAGAGCAACCTTGAGCCTCATAATTACCTGGTATAAGTAGGAGGCATTTCTGAATAACCTACTGCTGTTGTGCAAGATCCTGCATCATCCTTTTTTGTGCTATCTTATGTCAACCTAATTCTTTGGACTGTTTACATAAAAGTCATTGTGCTAAACTAAGTTCAACTTGTACAAAATTGCATTGAAAACTCCTGTCCTCGTTGGCCACATGAGCCTCGTCTGGGGGCAGGTAGCCGCAAATCCCCCCCCCCCCAATATTTGCAATTTGCATTGCAGGATACAGGTCTTTATTCTTAAGAAATACAGAACTTATGAGGTTTAAAGATAAGTAAACACTATCATTCCCAACACATTTAGAAATGACAATAACAAGGATGAATAAGAAGGCATAGAAAATATCTACCTTCAGTGTTTCTGAGTGACAGTAAAAGTTTGAGAGCTTTTCAGGAGGAAGAGAGAATTAAAAAATGTATATTTTGGACAACTGAGTATCTAAATTGGCACAGCCAAAGGTGACAGGTTCTGTGCTTTACTTCTTTTAATACCTATTTTGCTCATTTTCAATAGCTATATTTTTTGTAAAAAACAACAAAAAACCCAAGAAATTGCTGCTTCTGAAAACTGTTCTAGTCTCTGTTCATGCAGTTATGTACACTGACAAGCTATAAGTAAATCCTAATTTATCACTGCAGAGGTTGGAGACATCCCGTGCATTAATTAGCAAACCTTTCAGTCACCACCATCATTGTAAACGGGATCCAGCTGCTTTTGGAACATTGGTTGTTTCTATTGGGAAGTGAAGGTGAAGTAAGGTAGAAAAAAAATCTTACCTGATTTGTGTGCCGCCAATGAACTAACTTTGCTTTCATCTGCCACTGGAGGTGGGGAAAAAGAAAAACAACAATGAGATATTGGTTTAACCAAGCAGCCTTGCAATGAATGTCAAATAAATTACAATCTCTTGCATATATGTTAAACCTTTAATTTGTAATGCCTTTTCTAAGGACACTGTCCCTTACTCTACCATACCTCAAAAGATCTGATTCAATATTAATGAGTTGGACAGAAGCCTCTAGTGGGCTTTAGATCACTCCTTATTACTTACTTAACTAGCAATGCAATCCTCAAACTGTTTAGTGTTAATGTAAGTGACAAGCACCAGCAGGAGTTCCATTTACTTCAACAGGAATTGCTACAGTCGAGTGCCAGCACCAAATGTCTTCAGGTTTATGTCCATTACAGAGTTGCTGAAGGACAACTATGTATGTAAACGTAACCATGATATTGTGATAGAAAAACAGGTTCTAGTATTTTCAGAGCTAACCTGGATCTAGGGAAATTCACATGTATCAATGCACCACTGAAGTCAGTGGAAACCTTGCAAGCCATGAAATTTTGTGCAGGCAGATCCCTTCCTAGTATCTGAGGTTTTTCATATTATAATTTTTAAAAATTTAGAACTCAAAACTTCTATTATTTATGAGAAGTCATAAAAATGGATATATACATTTGCAACAGCCTGTGTAAAGAACACATGGCAGAAAGCCATGTATAAACAAATATTGCAATTTTTCTTAGTTAGCCTCTTTCCGTTTGTTACTATATATCTCAATAGGCTAATGAATCCACATTTTCTCATAGGATTTTATGAAAGAACCATTCTCTACTAAAAATGAATTTTATGCAAAAATAAATTGAAAAATAAAAATAAAAATTGGTGTTTATGTAACATTAAAACCAATAAATCAAGAAAATGGTGGAAAGCTCAACTTTAACGTTGATCACCTGACCCTCTTGTACTAATGCCTTAAAATATAGTCTCCCATATATGATTATAAATTATCACTTAATACGGTATATTAATATACATTGGAATTTATTTAATAATCCTACCTGTAGTGGTTACCATTTAAAAAAAAAAAATAGTTGATGAAACCTGGTACCATTATAGTTAATAGCAAAAGCGTTTTACTAACTTCACTGGAGCAAGTATTTCACCTAGTGTTTACTCAGTCAAAGGATCACTTTGGCAAGTTATCACAGTGACTTGCTAAAAGAGATGAGTGAGAAATTGTACAGATACCCATCATGTGGTAAATGTGGATGAGTGCTTAGCATTACTAGCAACCACTGTGCAGTAATTTATGATACAGTATAAGTTTCAGATTCTACATTCAGAAATCTCTAAAGATTTATAAACTAAAGTTCTAGCCTCCCAGTTTCATAGGTGGAGAAGCAGACCTGTGAAACATCTTGTCCCTAATCACCTAGCAAGTCAATGGGTGTTTTCAGACGTTACGAGATCACAGTCAACCACGGTCAATTCCCGGTGGTGGCTGTGATCACGGAACGTCTGTTGGGGGGAACGGATGTTCCCCCCCAGATGTTACCACAGCGTGGAATTACATTCACCACGCGAGCGGCCGAAGCAGCGGGGCCGGAGGCCGTCGCGTGTTGAATGTGATTCCACGCCGGGTCGAACCCCGCTGTCACGTCTGGTCGGGTGCCACGGCCCGGAATCACCGGCGGGATCCCGGGCCGTGGCGAAGCTGGCCAGACGCGGCGGCCGATTGGCCCCGCCACCCACCCGTCTCCCCAGAGGGCGGACGGCGGGGAGCGTGGAGGGGGCGGGTCCGTGCGGCCGCACGTTGTGCTGCGCGTCCCTGCCCCCTCCCAGATTCCCCGCCGGGATCCCCCGGCACGTCTGATACAGCGTGATGGGGTCATCCTGGCGGGGGATCAATAGGTTGTTTTCGGTATGGGGCCAAGTGGCCCCGTAACGTCTGAAAACACCCAATGTCAGAAGCTGACACCTCTCAAAATTTTGTCACAAGTCACACAATTCAGGTGTTTTTTTAAAGTCCCAGATTCCCAAATCATGAATGTGTCTGTCTGTCTTTCTAAAGTGAGTTTCTACCTTCTGTGATTTTGGAGGATAGGTTGAAAATGGAACTGCAGCCAACTGTTTATTATTTATTTATTTATTTGGACTTATAGCCTGCCGTATCCCAAGGCTCAGGGCTGGTTACAACATAAACAAAATCCAGTAAAGATGTAAATCCTCTCCCGCTCCCCCCACAAAAAAAAACCCTCACCACATCACTCTCCTAAAGCTTATACCCACCAAACACCTGGCCAAATACAAGGTCTCACACTGCTTGTGGAAGATACTCCAGTTTGGACTTTGGTGAACTTCCAGGGGAAGGGAATTCCAGAGCTGCAGGGTAGCCCCCGAGAAAGCCTCACTGCAGGCCTTAGCTGTATGCATTTGTAGCCATGATGGAATTAGCAGGAGGCTGTTCTTAGCTGACCTTAAGGGTCACAATGGAACATGGGGTAGGTCTTGCAGATAGGATATTTATAATGGCTCAGAAACAAAGAGGCAAGGGCATTGTTATACTAGGGACAGGCGGTGCAGCTGCATCTGGACCCACATATCTTGGGGGCTGCATGCCCCCTGGTGCAGCTGCATACCCTGCCAAAGTGTCCAGAGGGATCCCCCATTCCATCTTCTGCACCCTCACAAAGAGCTACATTCTTACAAAGAGGCAAAGAAAATGGGTTCTTAAAAAAAATAAAACCTCATGTTTCTAAAGCTAATCATGATTTTTAGCACCCATCTCGTTTTTTGAGCACTTGGGGATGGTGATCTTGGTGTCAAAACCATCATTCCCAGGTCCCTGACTAATTCACTAAACAATTAGGGCATTCCACTGTTGTATTTCTCTCAACTTCAATTTTCAGATTGCTAAAAATTCACTAACTTTATTTACCCTACACTATGACAGCGTGGAAAGTAGTAACCCTGGGAAGCATGACTCAGAAATGTTTTTAAAGGACTATGTAAAAGCAAAGTAAAAGCAAAAGCTAGCGAGAAGCAGAAGCACGAAGAGAACAATTCTGAATTCCAGGGCTTAAATTCATTAATCTAGGCCCTGGGCTAGGCCAGAAGTTCTCAAACTGTGGGTCAGGACCCTAAGTGGGATCACACCATCTGGTGATGGGGCCATGATCTGACTGATATTTGATTATACCTTGCATGGTCTTTACTGCTGTCGGGGGGCACAGGACGTTTATGTTTCAAAATGGGGTCACACAGGCAAAAGGGTGAAATTCACTGATATATGTAATGTAAGCCTCTGAATAAGGAGATGACCAAGGCACTTTTCTATCAATTTCAACGGCTTTCCTGACTCAGCAATGGCTGAAGGGGGCTTATCCTATGCTAGTTTAAACATCCCCTAAATAATTCACCTTTAAGTAGAAGCCAAGCCTGGAGAATTTCAGTCCCTAAGGTTAATGTTTTGACAAGTTATGATTGTGGGAAAACAAGAGATTATAATGGAAACTGATTTGCAACCTTAATTATAGCAGTCACTAGTGGCAACCATTCTAATGTATGATAATTACGTAAAACAGGTTGTGTTATAGTATAGGGGAATGATTTTAAAAATACCAAGGTTCAAAGAGTTTTAAAAAACACGCTGATGAGTGTGATTGCTAGCGGCTAAGAGCCCCTTTCCTCCAAGCGTTCTCCCAGAGCAAGCCCCACTGTAGTGAATGGAGCTTGTGCCAATGGAGGGTTCGACTCTGAATGTTACATTTTTAAAAGGGAAAAATCCATTTGACTAGAGCATACTTTGCATAATGGATTCCAACAGGCAACTCCAATTTTTGGTTAATTTTTGAAAATTACTTTGGGATTTAAGGTTGTTGGGGTTTTTTTAATATTGAGAAAGGGAAAATACAGTGGTAAAATTTTGCATTTTGTAATAAGAAAATAATACTAGCATTAAGAATTGTCTCTTAAAATTAGCACATCAAACATAATATATTAAATGTAAAATTTATATTAAAGTTTGGGCCAAATGTTTGTCCTCACACCAGCACAAATTTGTGCAATGTATGCATATTTTTGAGACTGTTAAGATTACTATGAGAACTGTATATTTTGCTCTTTTAGGGTTTTAGCTTTTCACAATGCTATTTTCAAAGCTACCTAAGGAATATGGAAACCTGGACAACATTAGACATTCAAATACCATAGACATCTCTGAAATGCCACCATTAATTCATAACAAACAGCCAGATTGTCAAAGCACCCTTGTGGGGCTTGTGTGTTGGTAGAGCACTTTGAGAACTAGAGCCTACAAGTCTGCATTCAATTCCCATTTTGAGGCAAAAAGAAAATAGACCAACCCTGATCTTCCTGTAGATTTCCCTGCATGTTTCAAAGCTAAAAGTGGAACAGCTATTTAATTTGCAGTAGGAATATATCTAAAACACTTATTGATTTTCTGAGTATTGTAACAAAAAGAGCAAACAAATTATGTTTTTTCATAGAGTCATGAGGCTATTTTTCAATGAAGTCTAAGCAGATGGAAAGTTTTATATTTAAAATTCATTTATTGTTGAGGTGTCTGTGCAGAAAGGAATTTAAATTTTCTTAAAAGAAAAAAACTGGTTACTGCCTAACCTCCTGTTAACTAAAAAGACTGAGCTATTTTGCTGAAATAGTCTAAAAAAAGAACAGCCTTAGAAACTGCTCATGCTCTCACTAACCCCAAAGAGTTTCAACCCAAGAATAAAAGTTCTTGTGATTATTATGAATGCCTCAAGAGGGGTGTATAACAAAATCTTGACAGAAAGTTTAACTTTCCTAATTTATGAAAACAGCTGCATTTCTCTCTTTTTATCAAATGAAAATGAAGTGCAAGGTGAAAAAATAGTTAATATATACTTGAGAACAGGAAATAGGTGGGAACAAACATGCACATGGAAACGAGGAGCTCAAAGAATGGCATACATTAAAGAGGGTGATGTTTTCTGTTCTTGAAGTAAATACAAATATAATATAAACTTAGAGCTCTATAGGCTACCTCTGAATAGATGCTCACTTATATTGTATGCGCATTAGTCTTGTGAAAGCTATATCTTAAGAACGGCTATATCTTGGCTTATCTTAAGAACAGCATTATATGAATGGGGAATATCAACGACTTGTTTGTCACTGGCATTTGAAAAGTTAATTTAAAGTAGGTATTAAGAACAACAGCTACTTATGCACTGGGTAGAGATGGGGCCTGGGCCTTAGCATTTATCTGCCCTTCTCCCTGCTTGGGCTCTGACATCTCCTCATCCAGCCCTAAGAAAGTGGTATCCTTCAGTGCTTTGCACACTCATTCCCCCAAAGGACTCTGAGTTTCTCCATCACCATGTGCTTGAGGATAAGGGGGCTGGGATCTATTATTCAGTCTTTGTGGATTCTGGCACATTCCTCCATGTTGATGTCCTCGCCTCTGATTCTTGGCACTCTTCTCACCCTTCACAGAGTAGGGGGAATCCGAGTCCTGTCTCTCCCAATGATACACTGGGCAACTGTACATGTAACTCCTCTCCTCTTCAAACCAGTTTTATGATGTCCAGAGAGGTGGCAGGGCATGCATCTATGCGACTGCCTGTTGGAATTGCATTGTTTGTAATCTGTCTGCTATGGTAATAAATTAACTGGAGCAACTGAAATTCATCAAACCTGTATGTGGTGTGTCACAGCATAATCTACAGATCAAAATAGTTTAAAATTACAAGTGTGCGTTAGAGGTTACTTTCTCATCTGTGAACTAAGAAAACAGGTGTTTATTTTTAAAAAGAAAACCTGAGAAACAAAGTCAGTCATATATAACGTTCTTGTACATTTACCAGATTTGACTGCTGAATGGTAAGGACATCCAAGCTGCCACACTGGGTTACACTAATAGCCCATCTAGATTAGTACCCTGTTTCCTATAGGGCCGAGGACTGGATAAATGCATTATTTTTCAGCATGCAGTGCTTCTTGTAAGTAGTTTTCTTTCTCTGTCTACATTTACTAGTTTTAGTGGTTAATAAATTAGTTTCTTAGAGTTATTTACAAAACTAAGATCAATGTGCCTGTCAATAGCGATAACCAATTTCTCTCTCTTTTTAACAGATACATTTTGATACACGATACACTCCCAACTCCGCCAAGATTGAGAAAAACAAACCCATTCTTTAGTAAAGAAAAGGGTGTGGGCAAACCCACAGTGTGCCTCTATTTCAATTACTTCTTTGAGCTATATCTGTTAAGAAACCCTTTAAAATGTGAAAAGGCTACTATATATCTGGAAATGGAGTGATATACGTTTTTGCAAAGCAACTGTGCTCTTGTTTCAGAAAGAGGGTAATAGAATCATAGAGCGGGAAGGGACTATGAGGGGCATTGAGTCCAGCCCTTTACACAGTGCAGTATTTGACAGACCTACATCATCTTAGACATATACTCATCCAGCCTCTTCTTAAAAACTCAAATGATAGAGAATCTCCCTTTCTGCAGCACGAACTCATTGCCTCAGCTTGTCCTCCATAGCAAAAGACAATTGTTCTCCAGCATCTTTATATGAGCCTTTCAAATATTTATAGACTGTTGCACTAATAGCAATAGCATCACACTGCTGACACATTTAGCTTATGCTATTCCACTTATTTATTTGGACTTATATTCTGCCCTATCCCAAGGGTTCAGGGCAGGTTACAAAACAAAATGAAAACACAGTATATATGTAATGCATCCCACCCGACACCGTCCCCCCAAGCCTATCCTACACACCAAATGCCAGGTGAACTAGGAAGGTCTTACACGGTCTCTGGAAGATGCTCAGGCTTGGGCTTTGGTGAATTTCCAAGGGAAGGGAGTACCAGAGCTGTGTGGCAGCCACCATAAGGCCCGACTGCAGATCTTGTCTGTACACACTTGGCACCATGATGGAATTAGTAGGAGCCTGTTCTCGGATGACCTGAGAGATTGCAAAGGGACATGGGGGGAAGTGGTCATTCAGATATGTTGCACTCAAGCAATTTAGGGCTTTGTAGGTCAAAACCAGCATTTTAACGGTGACTAGAAAGCTATTGGAAGCCACTGCTGAGTCCAAAGGACAGCTGTAATGTGCTCCTGGCTACTTTCCCTCAACAGAAGGCAGGCCACCACATTCTGCACCAGCTGTAGCTTCAGAACAGCAGGGGCGGCTGTGTCACTGGGAGGAGGTAGTCTAGGGAAAGGGGGCTACACCCTACAGGTCGCCTTGCACTCTAAGCATACACCCACACACCCAGCCCCCTTCCTTGGTGGAGCACAATCGGGGGGGAAAGTGCCTGTCAGGATATCAGCTGGATCACTTGGCCTCAATGAGCCTAGATCCTTATCATCATAGGGCGCTGGGTGCTTGAAGGGGGCTGCAGACCAGTCAACACGCACACTCCTGATATAAACCACTCCGCTAAAAGGGGGAAGGGGAAGATCAAGTGCTCTGTGTGAGGGGGACAGGGGAACGGGACCCAGGTATGAGAGGAAGGAGGGGTCTTAGTCACACCCAAGGAGAAGGGAACACTGCTTGCCCCAAGAAGGGGTAAGGGATAGGGGAACCACACACACAGACACACACTCTATCACACCCTTACTCTTGATACTGGAAAGGAGGGGAAGGGGCAACGCAACTCTTCAGTCTTCAGTCAAGTCCACTCACAATGTAGACACAAGCACAATGATAACCTCCAGTGCAAAAAACCCCACCACAATCCACCTTCTCCCAAAACACAAAACAATCTCAATCACTTAGCTTTTGTTCGGCCAGTTTCTCCAACGCAATCACCAGCGCCGCCTGAACTGCGGCGTTGGTACTTGAGCCCAAAGATCCACCCCATGCGCGCACCGATCATCATACAGGGGTGTATTCCCACCCACGGTGTCAGAAGGTCCCGCTCTCACATCCAGCACGCCTGGCAGAGCTGCCGGCATTTGCTGCGCCGGGAGCGGGGTCCGTGGAGCTGCAGCCAACCCCCCAGCCGGTGGCGCACCCAACAATTGCGGCCCGGGGGGGTGGGCAGAACAGGGGCAACAGACTGCCCCTTGGGGCTGGGGCTGCACCAGGGCCGACACCACCAGGGAGGCATGACAGGCTGGTGGATTTTGAGGTTGGAG
>QEPC01013957.1:1168837-1178993 GCA_003113815.1 Sphenodon punctatus
TCCCAGGACCCATCATAAGGGTTCTGGGGCCATCATTCCACTTACGGGGAGCTGTCATTCCACCACATCAAGAAGCAGCCAACCACTCCAGCCCCAGGACCCACCATCAGGATTCTGGGGCCTACATTCTAGGCAGGGAGGACTGTCCATCTACGTCATAGAGAAGATGTCACTCCAGCCCCAGGACCCATCCTCAGAGTTCTGGGGCCTATGTTCCAGGCAGGGAGGGCTGTTCATACGCATCATCCAGAAGCAATAGGGGTGCTGCTGCTGCTGCTCCTGCTAGGGCTGGGGGCAGGGATAGACCCCACCGGCTGAAAGGGGTGGCTACTCCCCACTCCCACCATCCCCAGGGGTGTCCTGCTGCTGCGGACGTGCACTCTCCAGAGTCCTCTCTGCCTGCCAGACCCTCTCCACCAGCTCACCCTTCCAGTGGCCATAGAGGGCTGTCTGGCGTGCCACACTGCCCTTGATCCTGGGGTCCAGCATGGTTGCCAACACATATTTCTCCTGCTGCAGTAGCTCATCAAACCACGCTTTCAGTCCTGCCTTCAGCTGGCGCACCAGGGCAACCGCCTCAACCGCCAGCTTCTTGCCCTGAGGGTAACAATCCTGCCCCTGGATAATCTCATCCAGCCTCCTGAGGAGACTCTGGACCAGAGGGGTCACCTGGCTGATGGTGGCCGTGGAGGAGCTGATCATCTCTGTCATGGCCAGGAATGGTCTCAGAACAAAGACAGTGTGAGCCATGATCTCCCATTCCGCCCCATTGTACCCTGGAGGTGCCCCACTGTCCGTCACCAGTTGAACCTGATGCAAGGCGGCTTTCTGTTTGAGAAGCCGCTTGAGCATCAGGAACGGGGAATTCCACCTGGTGGACACATCCTGCACCAGCTGGTGCACTGGGGAGTCTTGCTCGGCCACCTTTGCCCGGAGGAGGTCGCTGCCCTTCACACTCCGGTTAAAGAAACCGGCCAACTTCCTCCCCCGCTTGATCAGGGAGCTAAGGGTGCCGGCCTCAATCCCCTTCTCCCCCAAACTCAGAGCACCCCTGACCACCAGGTGAAGGGTGTGTGCGGCGCACGAGAT
Organism: Sphenodon punctatus; assembly: GCA_003113815.1. NCBI lineage: Eukaryota > Metazoa > Chordata > Lepidosauria > Sphenodontia > Sphenodontidae > Sphenodon > Sphenodon punctatus. The sequence goes on from QEPC01013957.1 coordinate 1,169,927, forward strand.
GCTGGTGAAGCTGCCCTCACAGACTGCCCTCAATATGTGGGCCACGTTGTCTGTCACCATGCACCCCTTGGTGAAGGGCACACCTGGCATGACCCACTCCCTCACCATGGTGGTCAGGGCTGCCGCGATGTTCCAAGCGGTGTGGGGGCTGTCCATGCCTTCCGCCTGAAGCAGGGACCATCTATACCCTGCTTCGGGACCCCTCTTGCCACTCCCAAACGCCGCCACCGGGTCCTTCCACCAGTGCGCTGTCACTGCCAGTTAGGTGTGCTTCGCATTCCTGCTCGACCCCAGGTCGGTGGTGGACAGTGGCACCCCAGCCCCTGTCAGCTGCTCCCTCACCCACTCCTTTAAAGCCCAGTACAAGGCTGGCACCACCTGCCGACTCAGGGTGGTGCGCGAGGGCAGCTTAAACTGGGGGGCCAGGAAGCCAATCAGGCGCCTAAACTCCATGTCCCCGACCACCGAGAAGGGCTGCCCACTGAGCGCAATAATTTCTCCCAACATGCGCATGGCTTTCAGCTGAAAGCCACGCCACCCTCCACATCCTGCAGCTGCCGATGGACTTGGCAGCTGCCCCCACCCCAGCTCCTCCATGGTACCTCCTTCTGGGCCTCAATTATCATGGCGGGATCCCTGGCAAATTTACAGGGCTGGTGGGGGGGATCTTTGCACCTCCCATTTTGCATAGCAGTAGTTTGTGGCATGACACAGCATTTTGAAGAAGGATGTGGACATGCCAGATGGTCAAGGCAAAGGAACTCTTCCAGCTTTCTGGCATAAGCCACACCCCTTTTCTTAGTGTTGTGACATCATGACCCTTGGAAAATGTCTAGGGCAGCGCTGGAAAGGGCCAGGGCAGAGCTCCTCACCCCTGCCCAGGCAAGTATAGCTGCCCTCATATGAGCGTGCACTGGGCTGCAGCAGTTTGGTGTGCACGGTGCAGCTCTCATGCGACTTGGCTCTTATGCCGGGCTGGTGTGTGGGGCCCAGCTCACTGGGCAAGCAGGGGACTCAGGTCAGCAAGAGCTACAATTCAAGTGCTGGTGAGCTCACTAACTGCTAGGGGTGGGACTCCAGGCAAATTATTGGTTACCGGTTTTATCAGTATTGGATTAATCCAATATCAGATTTATCTGTATCGGTCTATCGTTTTTTTAACATTGCCGATTTTTCAGATCTTTAACATTGCAGCCATTTTTAAAATGGCTGCAACGTTAAAGATCTGAAAAATTGGCAATGTTAAAAAAACTATACACTGATACTGACATTATCGGTATTATCGGATTAATCCGATACCAATAGTCCCATCCCTACCAAGTACTGTTAGCTCACCTCTGAGAACAGGAACAGCAAACAGACTAGTCTCCAGATCTGAACTTTGATCGTCAGTACCATCAAGCCTTTCTTGTTCACAATATTAGTCTATACATATCACCGATGTTTCCTAACATTTCAGTTCTACTAAGGAATTTAAACACAGTAGCATCCATTTCCAACATTCTACCTTGGAGCCTGCTCCCAGACAACTTTGAGTTTTAAGATGTCCCAAGATACTCATTTACCTGCTCTGAATATTATAGTTTTGCTTTACTCCACATCAGCTGCAAAGAAAAGATTAATCCTTTTATTTTAGAGCTGCTGTGCAATGGGTGTTCTGGTAAATCACTGTGCTACCTCGCCTGTTGGGGAGAACATTTTTATCAAGTGATGTCACCATGTCAGTTTTGCATCCTTCTCATTCATACTTTTGTTGGTTGTATTTTCAGTCCTAAGTCAGTATTAGGATTTGCAATGTCTTATTCACGAATGCAGAGAGGTGCTTTGTTGTTCCACTTGCTCTTATTTATTACCTGTTAGAGAAAGCCCCATTCCAACTAAACTAGAGGTTGCTGTGTTGCTTTTTTTTGTGGTTGAAAACAACCAGAGCATGATTAACACCCTAACAGTCAGCACAGATCTTCTACCAATTATGCCCTAAGCCACATTCCAATCAAACCCTTATTTCATTTGAGAAACGTTGCTGGAATGATATCCTCTATCTTCTCAATGGTATGTTTGTGCCTGGCTTGATCACTTCCTGGGATCTGGGACTTTGATTTCAATTTTCCAAAGTGTGCTGAGAAACTATCAGCTGTCTGAGAACAAAAGAAACTAACTAATAAAGAGCACTATGATCCCATCGTGTTTGCTTATTACAATGCTTCTCACGGTGACTTCCTTTAATCTTCTAAAATCCTTCTTCATCAAAGAAATGGTTTCTCCAAATGTTTGACTTCTTGCAGTCTATCCCATACCCTATGTCAGCGTATTGGTTTAATGCTTATCACTAAACACATAGCAAATTTGTCTGATGTCTTTGCTAATCATGCCCCCAGGTTATGAAACTGTCATACTGTGCCTAATGATGTTACAACAGCAAATTCTTTACACACTTTAAAGACAGGTTAACAAAAAGCACCTTTTTATTTTCCTGTGCCATGTCACCAATTCAGTTAAGTTTTGTAGATTTTCATTTGTTTTGGAGGTTTAGGGATTTTTTTTTATGCATCACCTTGGGATAGTGGTCATGGGTGCTGCTTTGTATTGTACATGAAAGCCATAATTTTTAAATATCAGACCTACAGAGTATTTTCCCTGAATTGATAAACAACAAAATTGCTACACACTAATATGATTCAATTTCATGTTGCTGCAGGTGAAAGCAAGCAGCACTTCCGTGTTTTGAATACAATTCCCATAGCTGTAGTTCTTACAGTGCATTTATGCAAAAACTTCAGTTATTTCTATACATACAGATTTAGGGGAAAATAAGGGACTTTTTAGATAAATTATAAAATCCTGTCATTCCAAAAATGATTTTTGTCTTTCAATTCAACAACAAAAATCTATGCTGTAATTTATCTTGAAGGAAAATTATTCGTTTGTTAAAAAATGCAATTGGGGGAAAAGCTAGGGTGAATGCATTTTGGTATGTTATTATGGTAGTTCATTTCAACACAACTGTGCTAATGTGCATGAATAGGAGGTGAATCATCCTTCCAGTGACTAGTACAGAAATTATTGATTTTGTCTTCGCCTCAGCTGCCATTACAATTGGGGGTACAAGTATCTCACTTATTGTTAAACCAGGAAGACTCCGTACCACATTTTATTGCTACAAGGCTGAACTGTGCTTAACAGATACACAATACATAGATTAGAATTTGGCTTGCAGTCCAAACCATGAAAATAACTGCTGAGGACCAGAATGTGATTCAATACATGGGCACTAAATCTAGCAACTATAATGTATAATGAGACACACAATGGCCCAGCCACCCCAGCACTTGCCCCTCTTATACTGTAAAGATGGAGATAAAATAGTTCACATGCTATCTTTTATTGGACCAACTGTAATTGGTCAGATTATGCAAGATTTTGAGCCAAGTAGGGCCCTTCTTTAGGCATGTCATAAGTCAACACTATAGCCTAAGCAAAACATGAGAGGAGGCAATGATTTGGGTGGGAGTGAATAGGAAAAAATAACTTGGGAGGGGTCTGTGTGAACAATGCAATTGGGGGGAAAGAAACAATAGGTAATAGTTAATGCAGATATAGGACAAAGCTATAGCAAACATTTGGGATGGGGAGTAGTAGGAAACAGTTTTCCAGGCGAAGAGAACTTGCATATTCAAGGAACTGAATTCACAGCAGTAACACAAAGATTAAGTATACAGCAGATTCTTCACCTGAACTACTTTGGGTATTTTCAGACGTGACGGGGCCTATATTGGCCCCGTCACGGAATCACCCTTTGATCCCCCACCGGGATCAAACTGGCACGTCCAATAGACGTGCCAGCAATCGGGGAGGGGGCGGGGCTGCGCGACACAACGTGTCCTCTTGGGAGACGGGCGGGCGCCGCGGCCAATGCGGCCGCAGCGGCCGCCCGCAGTGACCATGGCCCGGAATCCCACTGCTGATTCCGGGCCGTGGTAGCAGGACAGACGTGACGATCGCCTTGCTCACGGGGGGGAATCGCATTCACCACGCAATTGGGGATGGTCCGGGCAGGACCTCCGATTGCGTCGTGAACGTGATTCCCCCCCGTGATTCACGGGGGTGAACATCTGGGGGGGAACTTCTGTTCCCCCCATCAGACGTTACGGGATCACGATCACCATGTGGGAATCCACTGTGGTTGAGCGTATTCTCGTAACGTCTGAAAATACCCTTTGTCTCCATCTCTTACATTTGGAATCAACACAGAAACCACCCCCCTCTCTATAGGCCTCCATACTGCGAATGAAGGAGGGAGGAAAGAAGCAGCTAATACAATAAATGTAGTACAGTTACTTGTAGGTAACTTAGCTTTGCTTTCATGTATGTATTTCCTACCCCCTAGGAGCATAGTATGCATAGTGGTCAGAACATGAGGAAGCAATGCTGCATTTTATTTTTGCTCCACACTATCAGATTATGCCTTTTTATTTCTTTGTAGTAAGAGTTGGACATAAAGGAAAACCAGCATTCATTAATCATACTTTCTTTAGACTTGTATGAAGACAGAATTAAAAGCCGACTTTTGTAAACATAAAGTTTTGCATACGTACAGGAAACATAGAATTGAAGAGAAAGGGATAATAAGTTTAGGGTAAGAAGTGTAGCCGTGTTGGAATGGGCCCTGGAACAGAAGATGGAATGGGGGCCCCCAGCCTCTCCCCCCAATGTCAGGGGATGCAGTTGCCCCAGGCAGCATGGGCCCTGGGTGCAGCTGCACTGCCTGTCCCTATTATGGCTGCATCCCTTGGCTTAGCTGCGGTTTGAGTCTAAAACGTGACTGTATCAAAACAATCTGCACTTACTCGGCATTTCTGCTCCTCATGTGCATCTAGCCGCGTTAGAGGGGGTGGGGGTGGGGAAGCATTTTCAAGTTTACACACCTGTTAATCCCTTAGAGCAAAAACCGCTAAACAGGAGTGAGCTGGACTCCTTTCTTTCTTGCATACTATTATTAAGAGAATGGTTTACAAAGATCCAATGAAGGGGCCACTGAGAGATGACTGAGCAACTGCAGAAGATCCGGTAGTTGTAAAAATGTACCGACAACTTTCTACATTAATAAAACCAACTGGCATAAACTATTGTTGACATAAGCAAACTTATTTTATAATTGTATATTGTTACTAAACTCTATTGTGTTTATTGAAGACGACTGCAATGTGTAATAAACAGTAACTGTTGATACACAAACCAATTAAAAACATTTAAACATTTAAAATAATTTTTAAAACTCTCAAAACTACCATTAGTTTTTACTTTTTAATAGGTATAGACAGGTTTTGTAAAGGCAGTGGCTCAATAGCAAGGACTTCCTTCCAATTTCAGTTAGAGGATATCTGCAACTTGCTCCACATTAACAGCAAAGAGAGAATGTGAATCAATGACCCTTTTTAAATGGGCTTCTGTGCAGGCCGATGGGTGTGCAGGCGGCAGCGTGGGTGGTGTGGTATACACAGGCGCACACCGATCCCCCCACGCATCCCCACTTACGGAGCAATCGTCATTTTGGTCATTTGCTCTGTGAGTGGGTGATGGGTGTAGGTGGGTGTGCATGCGTGTTTCGTGGGACCACGCACACATAAACACCCTCCCACCCACCTGCTGTGGCAGTCACACGGGCAGCGGACCTGCATGGGCATGAGTGGGCACGTCTCGTGTAAAAAGGGCCTTTGTGGCATATAAAACAGAATATTGTTTAAGAGAAAGATAAGATACTGAATCATTAAACATTTAGCCGACTGTCAGAAAACCTTTCACAGCCAAATAAAATTTCCATTCAAAATCCCCAACCTTGGTTACCAATGGCAGCTAAAGAATAAAACTTATTTAAATTCTAAAAACAAGCATCTGACCTGGCCTCTGCAGATAAAACAGTAATGACATGTAAAACTGTACCTAGTTTCTAGTAGCTAGTTGTACTACCATAATACCAGCAGAAAAAGTTTTGAGAACTCCTGACACTGTAACATGAGCCCTCTTATAGAAGGTGTCAGGTTAGATAGCTCTTGGACGAAAATAGATTTCACCTTGGACCAGGCAGCGGAGAGAAGGTGATTTACTCACTTCACATCTAAACCCTTTAAAAAGTTACCCTGAGGATTTGATGAAGGACGAGGCTCTACTACATATGTAGAAGACACACATGATTCAGTGACACTGCAGTGGCTACAGGAATTGGAGAGGTGTACCTGAAGGACAAGCCATCTCATATGCCCCTAAACCAACTACAGCCACATGTGCATTTGCTATTCACGTCCTGAGAAAAATACAAGTACACCTCTGAGTTTTAATGTATTGACTCCCACAAGGCCACTGTTTAGGTTTCCTAGGTAGCTTACTGTAGTGGTTGTAGAACTGGAATTCTTGTTGGCAATTTCAACATTTCCGCAGATTATGCTGATCAGTCTAGATTACCTCAGGATTGCATGGCTACCATAATCACCATGGAATTGTCCCAAAGCATTCCTATCCTAGCTCAACTGACCTAACTTTAAATAGGGCATGCATTTTGGAACTGGGAAGGCCTATGTCACATAGAAACCAACACCTTCTAGGGGAAAAGTTTCCTCTCTGTTTACAAAGCATTTTCTGCCCAGGGCCACAGCTTGCAAACTTTCTCATCTTGGATTTTGATAGTGGAGTAGAGCTGAAGGGAGTTATCTAGGGTTGTTTTTATTTTTATTGCTTTCCTTTTGTAAGATGGAAAGTAGCAATTTAAATATCCCTGACTGGGTAGTTGATCTAATTGAATTTGGGAATTATTTCTGTTTTGGTGTTTTAAAGTTTTCAGTAAGCAGTAGCTAAAGTAACAGACAGATGTGTTACAAATAAGTGTATGCCTGTAAAAAAAATAATGAAAAATGGGGTGGCAGGTTTAATGGAGAAGAAGTGGTTAGGAAATTGGTCCTTTTGTGGGGTAAACATTTTTTGGTGAAACATGACTTTGGCAGTTGTTAGGTAAGGAAGAGTTACTTTACTGAAAAAAATGTGAAAAAATAACATGCTGACACTTATTGTGTTATGTCTGAAGGTACTTTCGGGGTCTCATTTTTAATGCCTGTTTGTTGATATTTTGTCTGCTACTAGAAACTTATTCTAGAATTGAAATAATTGGCAGTTAGCAGCTTCCATTCTTTTGGCTTTCCTTGTTTCCTAAAAATCATTGTCTAAAATTTTCAAAAATTAAATAAATTGAATCTGCTATTTCACAATTTACTGGGGTGGGGATGACCTTTGGGCTTTCTAATTTATACCTTTGTTGCCCTTCATGGTCTCCGCACTTTCGTTTGCCAAGATGTGGGTTGGAATATGCTTTCAGCTTCAGTCAGGTGAAGAACTTCTATCTAAAAAACTACAACGCTTTTCAGAATGCTCAAGTCAATTTTCTACCCAACAGCCCCTTTTCCCAATAAATAATCATCAGTGCTGAACTAGAAATCTGATTACACATGGGAAGAAACTCTTGATTGAGCTTGTGAAATAAAGGTGGTAAGTGAGAGTAAGTATGAATTTACGAGGAAAGAAAATCAAAATATATATGGTATGTGCAACTACTTTATGTCTTTGTTAGGTAAACATTAGAATAATTACACAAAATTCAGTTCTAAAGATATACAATTAAAAAATAAATCATCCCTTTGTGTGAGAGTTGTCAAAAGCTTTGTCTTCTGTTAACCAGATGGTTGAGAACAATTGCTAGAATGAACATTTAACTTCTTTTTGTCACCTTGCAAGCTCTGGTTAGCAATTATTATTGTTGTGGAGCAGGAAAAATAATGTCACTTATTCATGAATTTCATATCCACTTTTCCCATTACTACTGATTTTTTTTTTATGCTTCAAATTTAGCTCTTCCAGGATTCAGAAATGAGAACTCTTTTGCAAAATGAGATTCTGCTTACGTAACATGAAATATGCAACAAGCCTGAGCATCTTCTGGAGGCAGTATAAGACTGAAGGCATTTGGCAGGCAGGAATGAGGGGATGGGGAGTTTTCTGGTTGGGTTGGGGTAGGGTTGTGAAGGGGGGTTGGAGTAGAACATGAGGAGGTGGTATTGGGCAGTTTTGTGGGGGGCCGTGGGATGCTTGGGGGGCTTTGGGGGGAAGGTCTTACATTTTGTTTGTATGGATTTGCTGCTAGCTGCCCTGACTCTTAGGGAAGGATGGGATTAAAATGTATATAAATAAATAAATAAATAAATAAACAAGAGAAACAAAAATTATGAAGATCTTGTGAATTTTAACATATGTATTAATAATGAATAACTTTTTCAGCAATATTTGAATGCATTAATTTTTCAGAGATTGAGTACTCAGTTTTTGTTCATTTCAATATGAACTGCTGATTCTCACTACTTTTGAAAAACGGATTATAAAATGACTTTATGTATATAGGATCTTATTTTTTAAGCAGGATAACTACAGTATCTCTAATTTAGGTTTTTGATCCAAATCAACCAGGAAATTACCCACAAAGCTACACCTGTAGCCTCCACAATAAAAATAAATGCAGACAATGGGTATTTTCAGACGTTACGAGATCACGCTCAACTACAGTGAACCACGCTCAATTCCGCGGCGGAGCCAAAGCGCCCTGAACGTCTGTTCGGCACGCGCCAGATGTTCACCACGCTCAATACCCACATGGGGTCAATTTCAACCACGCTTCCCGGGCTAGCGGGGGGAATATCCCGGGAAGCGTGGTCAAAGAGATCCCCACCGGGAACCAACAAAAAGTAACGTTTGGACGCCAATCCCTGCCCGGGAGCAAAGGAAACGAGCCCCAGCCGTGGACAATGTACGCAGCGTTGCTGCCGGGCAACCAGCAACAACACAGCCACTGGAGGGAGATTTAAAGGGAAATCAGCTACAGGCACGCGTGGCGGGATGGAGCGAGGAGGGAGGCGGAAGAGAGCGGCGGGCGACAGAGCGACGGTGGTGGTGGTGGTGGAGGAGGAGGCGGAGGAGGTGGCAGGGGCAGCAGTGGAGGTGGAGGGAGCACAGGCGGCAGAGGAGGGGGACA
>QEPC01013957.1:1187771-1199587 GCA_003113815.1 Sphenodon punctatus
GGCTTGGGCCCCCTGTTATTGAAGGGGTTTAGTCCCCTTTGTTACCCAGGTTCTCAGCCTTGGAGTGTTTTGGGACCCTTTGCTGCTCCTGGAACATTAGGTTGCGGTGGTAGCCTGGAGTGTTTTCCATGAACTCCATTTGTTGAGGAGGCTACATCCCTCTTTCTCATTCAGATTTGACCATCATCATCTAGGCTTTCATTACTTTGATGCTAGACTACTGCAATATGCTCTATGTGGGGTTGCCCTTGGGGACTGTCTGGAAACTGCAACTCGTGAAGAATGCAGTCGCCTGGCTCCTTTTGGGGGTGGGTCGCCATGAGCACATTACACCTGTGCTCTATAGTCTACACACTGGCTCTATAGTCTGCACTGGCTTCCTATAGCTTTCTGGGAACGAATTAAGGTGTTGTTTTTGATTTTTAAAGCCCTAAACGGCCTGGGCTCTACATATCTGAGAGATCACCTTTCCTTCCATGCTCCATTAGGACACCTGTGGTCAGCTGGAAGCACTCCCTTACGAGTGCCACCTACTAATCTTGTTCATATGACAAGGGCCCGCAGGAGGCACTCTTAGTTGCTGCTCCTAGATTAAGGACCTCCCTTCCCCTGAAGGTCCATCAAAGCCTGAGGTTTAGTATATTCTGGAGGTGGTGTAAAACTTTTCTTTTTGGCAAGGCATTTGGCAGGCGGGGTTAGGAGTTGAGGTGGGAGGGTTAGGGGTGAAGGTGGGTCTTTTTAAATAAGTTTTTAAAGGGGGTTTTGTTGTATTTTCGTGTTGTGTGTTTTCATTATGTAAGTCACCCTGAGCCTTAGGGAAAGGGCGGGGTAGAAGTTTGAATAAATAACGTAACATAATACATATATATAAAAATTTTGGAACATGGCTTTTGGGCTTGGGAATTTTCCCCACGTCTGTACTAGTAAGATATGTTACAGTTAAAAATATGACCTGTTTGTCTCCCCACCCTCTCTTACCAAGATCCATGCTCTTGGAGGCTTTCAGATTAATTGATTCAGGCCGCTTGGCTGGTGTCAAAGATCCAAAATTGATGTGCTGATCTGTTAAATATGCTGCTGAATCTTCTAGTGAGCTGCAGAAAGAAGCCATGCAAGATATTTAGGCACTCATACAAAACCAAGTAAAGTAATTAAAACTTACACAAGATTTTCCCCTCCAGTTATTTGTTGTCATGCATCTTAATCTTCAATTCTCAAGTCTCTTTTGTAATATGTAACACCTCTAGTTCCATGTATTTCATTATTGTTGTATTATACACATATACAGATTCTTAATGTTGATAACTTGTTTTTACACAATTTATGTTTAAATTTGATTTACTCAACATATGGAAGAGGAGGAAAATGCAAAATCTACAATCTTGGTTTTCTTCCCCTTCAGCTGATCTGTATTTAACTACCTCAGTATTGAATAATGTACCAATTAAATTGGACCAAATGCATTCTCTCTGAAGTTCACATGTACAAAAGGAAAGCCATCAACAATAACAGAGATGCTAAGTTTTATAGGGTTCCACTCTCATAATAATTTAAGTACATTCTGAGCATTTACAAATAGAAACAACAGTAACATTTTCTCTCTTTCACTTTTTTTCTCCAGAGAGAGTGTGGTTGCATTTAGAACAGCATTTAGGAGATAGTTCAATTAGTTATTGGAGGTGTGTGTGCTCATTTGCATTTCTTTTGTGAGAACTATTTCACATGCTCATTTGCATGTGTGAGAACTATTTGTGGAAAGGCTCAGTCAAAATAATGAAGTTTGCTGGGTGGTGTTATTAAGTGATTCAAGTACCCTTCGTTTAGGAAGGAGAACAAGCAGAAGTCTCTTCAGCTGGAGACCATAACATTTATTCACTAGTTAGTAGTTCAAATGATATGTAACGCTCTGTCTTTTTTCACCATTTCCTTACTCATATTTTTCCTCCACACTGCTGCTGCTTCAAGAGCTTAGAATGTGCAGACATGGAAGCTCAAAATAAATAAATAAATAAATACATTGTGTATGAAGCCAGTTGGAAAAAGTCAAGTTGGTGGCCATGCTAACCTTCGGAGAGTCCAGCTTTTTGTTTTTGTTTTCAGTTTTTCACATTAAAAAGCTTAACACAAAAGACAATATTATTGATAAGAGGAGTTATAGAAAGGAGAAGTTTAACAAGACTGCAAGAGTGAGCTCTTCAGAAGAGGGACTTTAACTTTCAGTGTTTTGTATGGTACCCAGCACAGTGAGGTCTCAATTCCTGCCAATGGGCACTACCAATAGCTGTGGGAAATTTGTATTGTAAATTCCATCCACCCCACACCAAATTATACATGTGTATAAGCTAAAAAAAATCCCCCTCTCCATCCCCTACTCAAGTGAGACGAGAGGGGCAGTTTGTAACGCCCACCCTTAAGGAGGGAGAGGGCAGGGTGTCGTGCTAGGGGTAGGCCGCAAGGGATGCACTCGCATTCTAGGGGTGCAGTGCACGGGGGGGGGGGAGATTCTTGTGTGACGAGACCCCTGCAGCACCTAATTTAAAAGAACAGGCCAAGGCAGGCTGCCGCCATCTTCAGGCAAGTCCTGAATGCAAACGGACCAGAGTTACCCACCCACCCCTTGCTTCACTGTGAGCGGTACTGGTTGCCAACTGGGACCAGGAAGGATTTTCTTTTACAGGAATGCCTGATTGGCCTGGGGTTTGCCTGGTTTTTCACCTTCCTCATAGCAATGATTCATAATTGGCTTTTATGGGGGGGGTCGTAAGAGGGCTGTCCATCATTATTAGTTGTTGCACTAGTAGGCAGGTGTCCGACCTGATGCTAGGGGCTTTAGGGCAGCTTAATGTGGGGAATTGTGGCCACTTCGTAAAGAGGAGGGAATTGGGGCCTGGCATAGGAGCCTTGTGTGGCTTGATCTGTACCTCTGTCCCAGAGAAGTAGGGGGCATCACAAAACTTGTCCGAGGTCAGATGCGGTTCTCGGAGGCCTGAGGCTCACTTATCCTTGCTCCAGGGGCCCTGCAGGGGGCACTGTCGCTGTCCCCCCTATGGCTTGGGATGGGGGAGTGGGACAACGGGAAATATGGGAGGATGCATGGGTTAGTTTATTCTTGGAATGGGCTGGTACTTGTGTGTGTAACAGGTCGCCCTCACAGACATGGAAGGGTGTCTTTGCCAGACTCAAATAGCTGGGGGAAAGGGTCTCCTCAGATATGGTTAATCTTTAATAAAGAGTGCAGCCTGCTGAAACCCAATCTTGTGTTTCTGCCTTCTTCTGGGGCGTGGCGACAAATGGTAAGATATGTTGTATTATTGGCAAAGTAGTTCATGATCAAGTAACGAAAGACTTGCCTGTAATACATTCCAAATGTAAGTCAGAGTTTAAGTTGTGTATTCTATCTTAGCATTGAAATGTCCCAATATGGCTTAATCATAAAACTTTGATATTCCTGTAACATAATTCTCATGTGTGGAATATCAACTAGGTGTTGATCATTGTATATCTTCAGAGTTAAAAATACTGAGTTCTGAAAGGAATTCTGGGCTTAGTTACGTATCATGCAGTTGTACTGAACTCAGTGGCATTATACCAGATGTAATTTGATCCTTGTGGGTTTCGTTTTTGAAGCTTATAAACAAATTTCTGATTCTATTAGCTATTCTGGCCATGGAAAAACACTGGTTTTCAAAATATCCAAAGACTTCGAAATTTCATTCAGACTTTTAAAAAAATAAAAATAAATCAGTATTGTATTCAAGGAACAGAGAGGGGTGTAACTATTGTATTTTTAGCTTCAAAGTGATAAAGTGTATTTAAAGTATCTTCTTAAAAATAACTTCCTCTGCACTGACAACCAGTAAACCAAGTTTCTTTTTGTCACAATTTACAACAGACTAGTGTTTCAATTTAAGGTTTTGCATATAAAAATCTAAACCTCAAAACTCCAGCGTTGTAATTTTAATCAATGTGGTGATAGCAGATGTTCATTTTTCTATGTTAAAAAACAACTGCATTCCTCCTGATCAGTCCCCACCCATTTCACAGATGACACAATTGAGAACCAATGAAAAGACAAAATTTTAAACTTAAAAAAATAAATAAATGAGGAAATGCTGGCATTTAACTAGTGCTAACTAGAGCTGCAACCAGACACCTGCAAAAACGGGTAACCCAGCGGATCTGGGGTGTCCACATGCTCTCTGAGCTGACTCACCACCCAGCTGTTCCTATAAGTTTTGGCCGCTGCTTCTCCGTGGCCGCTGCTGAGCTGAACTGGGGACTTTCTGCTTGAATTTTTTTGAGCGTGGGGTGGTGGTACTGGAAGGGAAGCATGGAAGGATCTTCCAGTGTGTGACCCACATGCATCCCCACTATAGGTCATGACCCCATAGCAGTGGTGTGTGCAGGTTGCGCTGTACCATTTGTGCATAGTATACTGGAAGAGGCTTCCTCGCTCCTCCTTATTCAAATCCCCATACTAGCTAAAGTAAAATTAAAATCACACCAAGCAGAAAATACTTCCTATGGGATTTCCAGAAGACCTGATTAGCTCCCCTCCATCCCAGCTCAGTAAAAGCCAAATGGGAAGACCCCGACTCAGCTGCGAAGCAGCTGGGGAAGAGCAGTGGCTGGGACTTGGGGGAGCAGCCTGGAGGCGAGGCAGCCTGGGGATGTGGGCAGGAGCCAGGATCAGCTTTCTGGTGATTCCCAGATAGTCTGGTAATACTTGCATTTTGGGGCATTTTTACACCTGATGGGGGCTGGATAAAGCCATCAGGTGCCCGCTGGCGCACCTTGGGGCAAAGACGTGCAAATAAAATGTGGTATTACCTGCGGGTAGCAAATGTGCTATCCGCTGCAGTTCTAGAACGATAGCAGTACAAATTCTACATCTGTTATACATCATGAGGTAATAACAGTTTTTCCTCTATCAAGTAGAAATAATATCACTATCAGCAGTGAGGAAAAACACGCCATCTTAGCCAGGAATAAAAAATAACTGTAGTAAGAAGCATACTCAAACCTATGATTATAATCTTCTGTGAGCAGCTCCTCGCTAGGATGTGGAGGGAGGGGAGGTGGGACTTCATTCTCAGCAGTACCATGATCAGATGTAAGCAGCTCTGAAAATGAAGAAGGGTTAATAAAAGCTGCAAGAGCAAGAAGCATATATTGCACCAGTTTGCTGATCAGTAACTGGACTGGAAGGTCTGAAGAGCTCTTGAAGTGAGTCACAAATTATTCAAATCCCCAAACTAGCTAAACTAGAATTAAAATCACACCAAGCAGAAAATACTTCCTATGGGATTTCCAAAAGACCTGATTTGGCCATGCATAATTCAAGATAAATACAGTTAAACTCCACTTCTAGTAAAGTACAGGGAAGTCGTGAATTGTTTTAATGTATTTCTGTGGATTTTTATCCCCCACCCACCCATATAGTTTAACTTAACCTGCAGGGGACTCCACAGTTTCAATCCTTTAAACACATATAAGAATCCCCTAACAAAAGCACAATAAAGGTGCTATACTCTCAGGACATCATTGCTCCTTTCTCCCTCTGCTCAGAGCAAAAAAAAAGTTGCTACTCTCTCAGGCAAGAGCAATAAGCACAAATCTTTGAGTATCTTGGTGTATCTAGTCACAGTGGGAAGAGGCATAATGGCCTCTTCCCACAGTGGCATAACGGCCACAATCCCAAACCCTGCTGTGCGGGATCCACATGGCACAATATGTCTGCTATGGACTCGCATGTGGCTTACATGCACGTGTGCGTGCGTGGGTTGCGTGTGGTTTCCGCGGGCCATAGGATTGGCTCCATTAGTTATACATTGTAAACTCCTTGGGACAAAGATCTTTTCAGTGCCAAGAATACTGCTGGCACTATATAAATTATTAATAATAATTAATAACAATGATGATGACTTTGCTGTTGCTGCTCTTAGCGGGAAGTGAAAATAATATGCCCTTTCAGAGGTCCAGGCAGGCAGTTAGGGTAAAGCCACAGAAAATATTTATCCACATTGGGCCACCTTACCCCACATTAGCTTGCGATGCAACTAACCATCAGGTCAGTGGCTGCTAGATGTTTGCCTACTTCTTCCCCAGAGTGGTTGGCCAGCTGCTATGTGATGTGTCTGCTGGAAAAGGCTGGTGGCATTGTGGGCTACTATTGCCCCACCTGAGCCAATGTGGGGTAATGGGCCACCTCCCGCCAGTCCAGTCCCGTGCAGCCCTGCTCCATGGCGAGGTCTGCCAGCACTGTAAAGCTGCAGGTGTAGTTTGCCATTCCTGTTCGTCTACATGACAGAAGGGGGAAGGACACTGGGTGGCCCAGAGGGGAGGGGGGGTAGGCGCCCACCACGTGCACAGCTGTTTGTCCTGCCTTGGGACCTTGTGGGATTTGTGACAGCAGCCTGCCAGCCCAGTTTCCCCATGGGGAGCCAAATCATTTGGACTGTTCTCCCTGCTGGCCCAAAGTGTGGCGGCTGCATTCTCTCTCCCTGAGGTGGGTGTGGAATCCCGTCGGCCCTGTCTCGTGTGGCTTTACCCATATCTCATGCATAATGCTATCTGCCAAAATTCTACAAAGTGTAACATAGCCAAAAAGAGTGTTCCTTATTCATGCAGCATAATTTCAGTTTCCATATTGGTAGTGATTTTACTGCCTCTGGATTAACTTGTATTCTCCCATCCCGCAACCTTCCCTTTCCTCTCCCTGTAGCCTGCTGGCCTGTGATAATTATCCTTGCCCATACTTCACATAAACATTCTTAGATCAAAAACCCTTCAGTTTAAAATTTAATTAATTTATTTATTTGTACAATTTATATGCCGCCCCCTCCTGCCTCAGGAATTTCAGAGTGGCTCACAATATATTAAAACATTTCAGACATTAAAACAAGCCATAATAATATCCACAGGGGAGTTAAGGGTGTTACTGAGACTGCTTGCCCATGTTCTGTTTTCTCGTGAAATTGAATCTCACAAGAAAATAACACTAACGTGAGATCAACATCAGCTACATGCCCACGTTGATTTCTCATGTGTTTAAAGTGGGATGGATCTGCAACGGATCCATGACCATGTTTGGCCCCCAGACTCCTGATTCCCCTTCCTGCCCTCCTGATCCTCCTCCTCCCCTTTCCTTCCTCCCCCCCCCACGCTCCGGGGCTGGATGGGGGTTTATTTATTTATTTAATCATTTCAATCCCGCTCCCTCCAGCCTTACGGCAGCCTGGTGCAGCTCACAAAACATTTAAAAGCAATACATTAAAAATACATAAAAGGGTTACTAAAACAATAAAAAAACAGCAAAAAGAGGTAAAACCACTGGTAACCCCCGCCATTCCCCCCCCCCTCCCCAAGGCCCAAACGAACAGCCAGGTCTTACAGGCCCGACAAAAGGCCAACAGGCTGGGAGCCAGGGACGCTTCCTCTGGGAGGGAGTTCCACAGTTGTGGTGCAGCCACCGAGAACCCCCTCTTCATTGTGGCCCCGGTTCACCCTGGGGACCTCCAGGAAGGCGCCCCCAGTAGACTGCAGAGGCTGCCCCATGGCCCGGCGAGTGAGGCTGTCTCTCAAATACGAGGGGCCCAAACTGTGTAGGGCTTTAAAGGTCAAAACAAGCACCCTGAATTGGGCCTGGAATGCTATAGGAAGCCAGTGCAGAGCCCGGAGCACCAGTGTAATGTGCTCCCTCTGGCCCGTCCCCATCAGGAGATGGGCTGCTGCATTCTGCACCAGCTGCAGCTTCCGAGTCGTCACCAAGGGCAGCCCCACATAGAGCGCATTGCAGTAATCCAGCCTTGAGGTGATGAATGCATGGATGGGGGTGGCCAGGTCAGAGCTTGAAACATATGGATGGATCCTCCGCACAAGATGTAATTGGCAGAAGGCTCCCTTTGCCACCACCGCCACCTGACGATCCAGGCGGAGACCAGTGTCCAACAGAACTCCCAAACTCTGCACCTGCAGGGCCAGGATCCCATCCACAAGAGCAGCCATCACCTCTGCTGCCCTACCCACCAACATTGCCTCCGTCTTATCAGGATTCAGCTTCAGTCTGCTCCACCTCATCCTGTCACTCACTGCTAGCAAGGACTGGGGAAGGACGGACTGCAGGACCTGGGTTTGTCAAAAAAGAGAGGTAAAGCTCGGTGTCATCAGATACTGGTGGCGCACACACCAAACTGTCTCACAACCTCACCCAGAGGTTGCATATAGATATTAAATAAAAGTGGAGACAGAATCGAACCGTGCGGTATGCCGCAAACAAGATTCTGGGGGCTAGATGTTTCTTCCCCCAGCACCACCCACTGGCTTCTTCCTGAGAGGAACGAACATAGCCATCCTAAGACAGTCTCATCCACCTCCACCCCACAGGGCCCACAACCATCTCAAAAGCAACCCATAGTCCACCGTATTAAATGGTGCCGAGAGATCTAATAGGACCAAGAGTACTGAATGTCCTAAATCCATCTCCCGGAGGAGGTTGTCTACCAAGGCCACCAACACAGTCTTGGTGCCATATCCTGGACGAAAACCTGATTGAAAAGGATCCAGAAAACCGATGCTATCCAGATGGTCCTGGAGCTGCTGGGCCACCACCCATTCAATAACCTTCCCTAAAAAGGGAAGGTTAGAGACAGGTTGGTAGCTGGTGAGAGAATCAACGCCCAATTATGTTTTTTGAGCAGGGGTTGCAGAACCGCCTCCTTCGGGGAGGCAGTCCGGCATCCTGCCCTCCCAAAGGGAGGCATTGATCACTCCCACCAGAACCAGTCCCAAAGTCTCTCTGGAGGCTTTCACCAACCAGGACGGGCATGGAACTAGTTTACAAAAAGTAGCCCTAACAGACCCTAGCACCCCCTCAGCATCGGCCGGCGTCACTTCCTGAAACTGATTCCACAAAAATGGACCAAACGGGGCATCCATTACCCTCGGCTCCCCTTCTTCGGCATCAATCCCCACCCCAAAATTGTGCTGTATTCGAGCGATCTTATCTACGAAGTAGTTTACAAACTCCTCACAGCGGGCTTGGGAAACCTCCCCCTCCAGGTGGGGGGAGATTGGACTGACCAGCCCCCTCACCACCAGGAAAAGCTCAGTTGGACGTGACTTCGCAGTGGCTATGAGGGCGGCAAAGAATTCCTTTTTGTCATCCTCACAGCCACAGAATAGGACCACAAATGGGTCAGATGCTTCAGCCGATCAAATTCAGCATGAGAGCGGCATCAGCAACGCTCTAACCGCTGCCCTTCCCACTTCAAATACCACAGCTCATCAGTAAACCAAGGAGCCCTATGGTAATGAAGCGGTGGGAGTGGGCGCCTGGGAACCACTTGATCCATGACCTCACCCAGCAAGATGTTCCAAGCTTGAACAAGATCATCAACCAAGTAGCCTTCAAGGTTTAAGGACATCTTCCACAGAGCTTCCAGGAACTGCTACAGTTCCATCAGACTCCAGGGGTGGACCAACTGAATAGGTCCCACTTCTGTCTGGGGGCTGCCATGTGCTAGGAACGTGGTCTGCAGGAAGTAATGATCCGTCCATGACATGGGCATATAACTCACTTCCTCCACTACTGGATCACGCGCCTCAAGGCCGGAGCAAAACACCAGGTCGAGCATATTCCCCCCCCTCCCATGTGTGGGGCCGCTAACCATCTGGGACAGGCCCATGGTTGCCATGGCGGCCATGAGCTCATGCTCCTCCCCAACAAGTCCAGTGCTGGCGTGAATGTTGAGATCCTCCAGGACCACAGTCCTCGGGGAGCGCAACACCACCTTTGACACCAGCTGATGATGTGGCAGGCCTGCGCCTGCAGAAGAAGGTCCCAATGCGCCGGGCTCAGGCTGTGCTGCTGGAACCGCTCCACCGCTGACCAGGTGAGTCCCCCTCCCCACCGGCTGTCCTTCCCCAGGCTGGGCGGGGGTGGTGGTGGTGTTGCCTCCCCCCTCTCCCTTCCTCTTCCTACAATTTAATGTTAGTTTCTACTCATGTGAGTGACAGGGCAGGATTTTCCAGTCCTGTCACCTGTGATGAAACTAATGTTAAGTTCCCTGCAGAATGAGGAAGGCTGCTTCCTCACATTACACAATCTAACATTAATTCCTAATGTTAGATTGTGTAACCCAGTGGGCAAGCAGTCTCATTTACTCATGCTCCAAAAGGCATGAAAATTGTAAATGAAGGCTTCTGCTTTAACCTGTGTATTATGTACGCAGTATAACATTGTACAGTCTCACATTTTGTGCTCATTTACAACTTATCCTCCATGCACCCACACTTTGCCTTGGTCTTTCAGTCCTAATCCTCTTCATCTGCAGGTTGGGGAAATGCTCCATGCACATAACCACATCAAACCAGCAGAGGAATGGGGGGAGCTTTCCTCTACTTTTCCCAGTTCTTGCATACTCCTATCCTCCTGTATACAACTGCACTGCTGCACGCCCCTGCCCTTCTATGCACAATTACTGACTAACACAGTACAGCAATCTGACCATCTCACACAGAATGCTCACTGTCAGTCGGTCAAAGAATTTTATTTGATAGCCATTGGCTGTTATAAATTAGAACAAAAGACAAACAAAAACAAATACTGACACCATACTACAGTATAACAATGATAGTAATAAAATCAGAGTTTAACTACTACATCAGAGGTGCATCAGCAAAGGGAAGTGCCTCCCTGACCCTAGCAGCAAGGAGAGCAAACATTGCAACTTTGAAAATTATCTTGAAATTTTTGCTCCCCAATAGTAATTGAAGTTTACTTGTAATTGTCAGGAAAGGCCATGCCGGATTAGAAGAGAACAACGGAGAGAGCCATCTTACTCTTATGTCCTCATATAAAGGAGACTCCAAGAGATAATGAGGTAGCAACTCTACCATATTGCTCAGAGACAGTTTCCTTGATTATCATACGGAACCCCCAAATATCTCCCATGAAGCACATTAGTGTTCATTAGGGCAAATTGTAATTATAGGGCCACGGTCGTGGCCCTCTAGTTAAGGCAGTAGCAATCTCTCATTGAACAGCACTTATGCTGTTCAGTGGGAGTCAATAGAGCAAAAATGTCTGGTTGGCGACCATTCTAGCTTTCCTCCAGCAACACATGTGATCTATGATTACAAACAAGGAAGGGATGTCCAGGGGCAGGGTGGTGGCTGAAAGTGTGTCATGTAACCCATATAAAAAGCATATATTTTTTGACCCTCTGTGTTTCAATATGTTGAACATTAGACTAGGCCTTTGAATGGTTAATTTATAATGAATTGTCTTTAGAATGTACTTTTAGCTGTAATCAAGTCTCTCTCTTAAAGAAATCAACATTTTCTGTTGACCAGTATCAAGATACGTGACTCCCAAGCAGGACAGGAAGAGGCCTTGTTTGTTTGGAGTTTACTCATTGTTAATCCTATCTTAGATGATAGACACCTGTTTTAGAATGTATTAACAGGCTTCTTGAGAAAACCCTCCCTGTCAGCAGTTTTGACCTGATGTCATTTTTAGCTGACTTCCAAGCAAACTTCATTCTATAAGAAGGGGGAGGAGAAATGGATTTTTCAGAAACAGTTCCTTCTATGGAGCTTTTCTCATATCCATCTGGCAGAATGGGGCAAAGGACCATAGCAATAATACTTAGAACATATGCTATATCTTATAGATGTTAAGATCTTTGAATTTGTAATAAGAGCTGTTCTTTGAATAAGAAATGTCTTTCTAAGTCATGTACTTTTAACTGACAGTGTTTCTTTTGTACTATGTCTTTATTTGAACTTAAGTAAACTATTGCTTCATATTTTTA
>QEPC01013957.1:1203872-1220338 GCA_003113815.1 Sphenodon punctatus
TTTGTGGATATGATGGTCCTCACAACTTACAGCCATGGTTAAATTTTCAGAAATGTAGGTCAAGCGGTTTCCTCAAAATCGGGGCTTCAGCAGTCCCCTGTTTATAATGAACAGTGGCTGCGCATTTAAGTTTCAGGCTCCTACCGCTGCCTGAAAATCTAGAGCAATACTCCAGAGTTCTGCTCCATATAGAGCTTGAGTTTGTGTTTTTGCCTTAAGTAACTTAATTGCTGGATGTATAAGATTTCCCCCATGAAGCCTTGCAAATTTGATGACACTAGAGGCGGACTGTTTAATTTTAACATTAGCAGAGCATATATGTTTATTCCACAAACCAGTAGCTGAAAAGTGAATACCCAGATAATTAAAAGAGGAAACCTGCTCAATTCTTCCCCTCCCCCCCATCACCCAAGCTACATTCTTTTCGTTGCTTCCGAATACCAAAATTTTGGTTTTGTCATAGTTGATAACCAAAGACTCATCCATACAATAGGATTTTAATTCAGAGAGCCCTATGCAACCCTATTTTGGTTTGGGACACCAAAATAATATCGTTGGCATACAAAAGGGTTGGAATTGAATACGTTCCTAGACAGGGTAGAAAAAAAAAGGAGTCCCTCTTTAACTTTCTTACAAGATGGTTAACATAAAAGTGAAATAAAAAATGGGCTAACAGACAGCCTTGTCTTATGCCATTCAGCACCAGAAAGTAACTAGTATTATTTACCATTTGTTAACTTGACACTTGTTCTGGTATTATGGTGGAGCTTAACTAAAAGCCATAACAGACGGGAGTGTAGATTTGCTTCCTGTAATTTGGCCCAAAGGTGGAACCTACTTATAGAGTCAAAAGCTCCTTTCAGATCAATGAATGCACCATAGCTTCTTTTTTCTACACTTGAGATATTTATATACAAAATAATCAATTATAAAACAGTTTCTTGTAGTTGAAAGCCCCTCTCTGAAGCCAGTATACTCAGGAACTATTATTCCTTCATTTTTATCCCAGTCTAAACACTTATTCAGTAGATGTCACAAAAAGATCTTAGAGATAACATTTATCAAAGATATAGGATGATACTTGGTAGGGTTATGGGGATTACCCTTTTAAAAGATGGGGCTTATTATACATAGGCCCCAGTAGTCCAGAAAGTTTCTAGTTTCATCCAAATATGTGAAAAAGTTTGCTAAGATTGGGGCCCACCATTCTGCATCTCTATGGTAGGGTTCAGTGGGGATAAAGTCTGAGCCAGGGGATTTATTAGCACTTTGGTCCATGTTCACTGAACTCCAATACTTTTCAGCAAGAAAACCATTTTTCTCAATTTCACCCATTTTGTGCATACATGCTTTAAGACATCCAAACTTCAAAATTATAGCACCAATTTAAAAAAAGTAAAACCACATACGACCAGAAACCCAACTAATCTAAGTTCCCTATTACCGCTCCCACCACTAGCTACACATGCATAAAAATATTGCAAAAGGGAACATTTCTCCTTCTGCCTCTTAAATTCAAACACTATAACTCATTCATTTTTCAACGGATTTCACTGAAATTTGGGTACATTCCACATCTCACCTAAGTGACCCTTTCTACCATGTTTCATACTGATCGGAAATACTATTCTGATTTTACAGTAAATAGAATATTCATGAGTTTAATGCTGTGATGCAGGCACCTTAACTATGGTGCTGCTTCTGTGGCTCTGTAAGTCGTAGATTTTTTCTTGTGGTATGTTAATTTTCTTAGTGCCAGGATTGGCATTTAGTGGCAGTCCCCTGGCACACAACTCATCATCTCAGACACCATCATCCATTCAAGATTTATCAAAAACAACTGCTTTTCTCACAATCTTTCTAAGTCCATTGTCTCTGACCATTACTCGGTCTTCATCATTACTACTCAAGCCCATTCTAGCCTATCACTTCTTGGGTGATCTTCAGTCTATTAACCTCTTCACCATCCTTTGTTCTCAACCCTCAGCTTTTTATTCCTATGTAATAACATGTGTAGCACACGTCATAAATTCCCCACTCATTTCACTTGAATTCAATGGGAGTTGTAGGCATTTAATAATTCTGATGATTTGGCCTTCCAATTTTAAGTTGTTTTAAACAAAGATTTTTTTAAAGCATGCTTAAATTGACTGCCATATGCAAACTTTTATTTTTTAATAAATAAAATAATAGCAATGATCTTAGTTAATATTTCCTTGCATGTATAATCTCATCTGTCTAAATGCAGATGCTTGTAAATCTGTGAAGGTTCAAGCAAGCCAAATTATTACTAGGGCACATACTTGATCATTAGTCTACAACTTAGCCATAGAGATGACAGTAATTCCCTTGCAGCCCTGATAATTTTTTGGAAGTTACAGACTCTCTGATGAGGCCGATTCCAGTAATCTTTCAGCAACAGAAATGTGAAGTTGCTGGCACTGAAGTATCGCTTCTTTGAAGAGGTTGTTCTAAAAATGCTGTTTCTGTGCAACAGCTTGGCAGGAAAAAAAGTAGGGACCCGTGGGTGGCAAGCATTATTATTCATGTAAAAATAGACTGTACATTGGCATTTCAATATTGGATTTTTAAAAATCCTTTATTTAAATAGCCACAGGGAAAGCAAACTGAAATATTTTTGGCTGAAACAGTTTTTCTCTAGACACTGTATTTTGTCATCCCCACGTTAAAAAGAGTTGTCTTTTATAAGGCCGGTGTTAGTTGGCAAAAGTTCAACCTACTTTGACTGATCTTACAAAGGAGCACCGACACACACTACAAAATAAATTAACTGGATATGTGATATTTTACTAAACATAATTCAACTTCTCATGAGTATTAGAAGTGCTATGCGGAGTCCAACCAGTGGTTTTTCTAGTCCAGTAATCTGTCTTTAGTAGCAGACAACACTGGATAGATTAGAGGAAACATTCAAAATAGAGTACATGTGGAGTGATCCATTCCCTGTCATTCGTTCAGTTTCTAGCAGCTAGAGGTTCATTCCATTCTTGACCCCGTTGGCTAAAAGCCATTGATGGGTTTCTTCTCCACAAGCTCACCTATTCTGCAGGCGGGGGGGGATCCAGCTATATGTCTGCTCTATATACTATTCCATGGCAACGACTGCCTTTAAGTTCAGTACTGTACTACTATTTTTTGCTACTGACATTATGGCAGAACAACAGTGAATCCACAGCCAGGAAAGGAAAAACAAATAAACAAACAAACAAAAACCACCAGGGTTTTGTGAAAATGTCAATAAGATCACCAGAAATAAAACACTGAAAGTAAACTTGAAACACTATTTGAATTCCTACTGTAGTTTGATAAAAATGTTTTATAAGTTTTAAAGTTGTTAGGTGCACAGGGCTGGACAAGGCAGAATCTTAACAGGATCAGGGCCAAACCAGAGTCCTGATGGGTCTGGAGAGACAACAAATCAAAGGGGTAGTAGAAGTGCAGAGTCAGTGCAGGCCAAAGTTAAATCCGGATAAGCAGTCCAAAGAGGTAGGTGAGGCAGGAACAGAAACACTGGGATAGAGGGTAGGGAGTAGGAATCAGGAGCACAAGGGGTAGGAGTCAGGAATAAGGAGACAAAGACAGGGCAGCTGTTCAGGAACCAACAAACAAACACAGACAAGGAACCGGGTTCTTGCTCTGCCTGGCTCCTGCTTCCTGTCACATGCCCGGTCAAGGGCCAATCAGGACATGGTGGGTGGGTATCCCATTAGGTTGTCTAATGGCTGAACAGGACCAAATCAAAGGCCAAGCCTGGCTGAACTGATGGAGCAAGGGTGCCAGCCACCAGCATCAGGACCCCAAAAGTGCCAGTTCAAGACCAGGTGCTTACAAAAATCACTCATTAAAAAGTCTTATTTTTTTTTGTTCCTAAGCAGTAGCTGCAGATGCTCTTGACATCTCTTGACTGCCATCGATTCAATGCATTTTGAATGTTGATTTGCCTTAACATGGCTGATGTCATTTTTTATTTTGGGCGCTGAGATGCAAACTTGATAAAACTGGAGTACAAAATGCTTTCCCATGCTTCCTGCAGGTGGAAATGAAAGCCACATGGATTGCTGGAGTGTGTTACTGACAGTATTGTTGGTAACAAACACTGCAAAGAACACCATTTAACGCCTCACTGAGGGACCTTTAACTGCTTTCTCATGAAAGAAAAAACTCTTTCCAGAGGGTCCTTGATGGTCAAGCATATGCTTTGCTTGCCACTCAAAGAACAACATGCCTGTCTTGTTCATTTGATATTTCTCAGATTGGACTCAGGAAGCCTGAACTCATGGCCAGCAAAACCAGGACTACCTTGTTTAAACAAAGGCCTGATTTTGTGCTGGAGGCCAACCATTTCTATCCTGAGAAACAGCTTATTGAAGAGTGGGCAGGGGGAACTTTGCCATGACACATACTGACAGACAAAAGGATTTTGAGAAAGGCACTGCTCAAAATACAGGAAGGTCTGTATAGTACAGGGACTGGGCCTTGTTAGTTCATGTCATGGCATCCGTAAGGCCCTTTTCACACAAGATGCCCCCAACCATCTCCACACGGTTTCACAGCAGCCCGTGTGAATGCTGTGGAGGATGGGTGGGGGATGCGTGCACGCTCCCGCGCAACACCCCTCTCCACCCATCACCCATGCACGGAGCAATGGGCTCCAATGCCCAATGTTCCGTGGGTGAAGATGGGTGTGCACCCATGGGAACGGTCGCACACCCACCTCCACCCCCCATGGCCATACACCCATCCCCCCACCCACCGCGGTCCATTTAAAAACGGCCTAACTTTATTTATTTATTTATTTATTTTAAGTACATGGTGGCTGAGGGTGTGTGTGTGTGGGATCGTTTAGGCTCTGCAGCTCTCCCTTGTGTCTCTCTGGCTGGCCTTGCCCCCATGGCCCATGCTGCTTTGTGCAAAATGGGTTCACGTGGGATTTGTATGGCAGAGAGGCAGTGTTTTTTTCTTTGAGACATGTGAGCAACTGTTGTAATTAATTTCAACTGGTTGCTTACTTCAAAGTCTCTTCAACTCTCTTTATATATTAGTGTTGATATGTAACCTTTGCTTCGTTTATTTCAAACTACTGCTCCACATAAAATTGCTACTTCTGAAATCAATACTACCCCATGAAGAAGATATGTATAAATTACATATAATGATGTGTTTCTTCACTGTGGTGAAATCTCTGTATGGAAACTCAGTGCTACATACAGCTCTTGCTGCCCCTGTGGGCTGGAGGAAGCTGGGGCACGGAGGATGGCATGCTGTTTTCATTAAGACAATTCTGTCTTTTCCCCATAATACAAACGCTGAAGAGAAGGGAGCTCAGTCTACAGAAGGGCATCAGCCAAGGGTCTACAATAGTACTGAAACGGAGTTCTCAGTTTTCCTCAGAAAACACCGAGGGCTCGGGCATTCAGTTTGATTTTCTGAGTTACAAAGTTTTGAGAAAGAGCCCCCGAAACTTCAGAACTTGGAAAATCCTTGGCCAAGTGGAGGAAAGGGGGCCAGAGACCAGTGCTAGGTCCCTGCTCCCCCTTCCCTGGTCTCCGCTGACCAGCCTGCACTGGCTGCCTATAGTTTTCCGGGCCTGATTCCAAGTGTTGGTTTTGATCTATAAAGTCCTAAACAGCCTGGGCTCCACCTATCTACAGGACTGCCTCACCCTCCGGGTTCTGGATCGGCCCCTGTGGTCAGTTGGGAGTGCCCTCCTCGAGGTCCTCTGGGATCGTTTAGGCTCTGCAGCTCTCCCTTGTGTCTTTCTGGCTGGCCTTGCCCCCATGGCCCATGCTGCTTTGCCCCTGGGTGGCAACTATGAAGAGGGCATTCTCAGTGGTGGCACCGCAGTTGTGGAACTCCCTCCCATCGGAGGTCCGCCTGTCCCCAGACCTCCCCTCTTTCCACAGACGATGTAAGACCTGGCTGTTCCGCCAAACCTTTGGTGAGGGAGTTGGGTGTGCGTTTGGGGATGGGTGGTGGTGGTGGTATTCCTTTTAAGCTCTACCTTGGTTTTTATTGTTTTTAGTCTTTATATATAAACACTAAAATTATATATATACATATATATAAATAATGATGTAATTATTTTTAGTGTTAACCGAATAAATTTAGTGAAATGAATGAATGGGGGCTGGCGAGTTGGTTTTCTTTTTTAAAACTCACCTGGCCTCGGAGGAAGCCACGCATCACTGGACCCCCTCTGGAGGGTGAATACTCTACTCCTGAGCCCCTGCTAGGCCCCTAGCACCTCTTCCCTGGCCCATTCCCTCCCTCCAGGCTCCCTCTGGCCTCTCTCCCCTTCCTTGGCCCCCCTCCCCCCCACCCTCAAAATTCACAAGTATTCTCTGAGGATCCTTGGACCAGCCTAAACACTCAGGACCAGTCCTCAGTCCCTTGGAAATACTTGTGAATAATTTTTTTAATATTTGGTGCAGCCCTAGTCTACAACCCAAGAATGGATGTGTCCAAGGTCCCAGAGCAAGACACATTCTCTAAGGACTGACTAGAGCCAATCTCACACTCTTAAGAATTAATAACAGGTTTTGGCCTTTCAAGCCCTTTTTGAGGCATCAGGTGGGACCGTTTGTCGGTGGATGGGCACTGAGGGTCTAGGTCAACTCTTGCATGTGGAACCTATGGACAGAAACAAATGGTGCTTGCCTTCTGGATTCATATGCAGTCAGACTGGCAAGTTAATAAATTAGTTTGTAACTCCTTGTTTGGAAATGTTGAGCTGGCTGTGTATATGTGGTCTGATACAACTTTAACTCTCATTAACTACAGTTTTTCTGGCTAATTTATGTTACAGTAGTAGGCAGAGGCCAAAATTAGGACTGAACCTTACAAAGGAATCACTATACAAATATTTACTAGGCAATTGTCCCTGCATCAAAATATATCAAGGGTAATTTCAGACATGACGGGCCTGGAGACCCGCCACGCTGAACCCTGGACCGGGATCTGTCTCGGATCGTGGTCTGTGATCAGGCTGTCCATCCACCTGATCTCTACCGGGGTTCAGGGAGGGGGCAGGGCTGCATGGTGCGACGTGTGCCCGCACAGCCCCGCCCCCCCAATGCTCCCTCGGCTGCCTGCCCACAGGGAGTTGGGCGCAGTGGCCAATGAGGCCGCTGCGCCCGATCCCGTATTGTGGCTTGGGGCATGATTCCGGAACGGGGCAAGGTAACTGACGTTACTTTTGCCCCTTTCTGGATCGTGGCCAGTCTAACCACGGTTCTGGACTTCTGGCCGGCCAGAGGCCCAGAACTGTGGTTAGCTTTGATCCCCGCCAGAAATTCACCATGGTGAACATCTGGCGGGGATCAAACAGACGTTACTGGGATCACTGCCACCACAGGAAATCCACTGGGATTCACTGTGGTGAGCAGCGATTTCGTAACGTCTGAAATTACCCCAAGTCTAAGAGTCTGATCTTACAGTTTGTTCAATACAGGTAAACCCACAAATGTATAAACAATGTGAATAACTTCAATGTGGACCTGACAGGGCCCAAGGTTTTCATAAGCAACAAAATGTGTTTAACAAACAACTAGAGAAAATCGGAGACAAAGAAGAACATAATGCTGACAAGAAAATTAGGTTAAACAGGATAGCTAAAATGAGAGTCAATTGTTTATGTTATAAAATATAAGCAAAATGATATGGTAAATATGAGCATTTACCAGTACTTGTTTCATTAATTCCTATCAGTCACTTTACTGTGCTCCTGAGAGAAATTTTAAAAATAGCAGAAAAAATAAAATTGCAGTGTCAGATACTCACCCAAATGCATTCATTTCCCCACTTCCACTAACTTCCACTAAAAAATCATCACTAAAATCTATGTCATATATGTGCACTGGATTATTTTAGGGATATTTTTCTCTCATGTGCAGAGGATTTCAAACTCTGATATTCAATTCTCAAACCATAGGCATTTTGCTAGTCTAGGGAAAGGTTTGTCTATCTCTTGCCAAACGCCATCCTTGCTGATCTCTCTAACATATTAAAGTCAACTTAATAATAATAATATGAAGATATTTCAATTAGGGTGAAAACAAACGAGACAGTAGCCCACCCGGCAAGTCACCTGCCTGTCAGTCTGGAGGCCGCCAGATGTTCACCCACTTCTGCCTTGGGGTGCAGGGTGGGCTACTGACAGCTACTCTGTCGATGACCTGGTCACTTTATGGAGTGACAACTTAACCATGGCTATCAATACAGTTGCACCCAGATATTCGCTCCCACAGGTCCCCTTGGTATACAGAGAACCTGAGGCAGCAGAAGCAGGCGGGCAGGCGGTTAGAGCGCAGGTGGCACTTGACTCGCGCTGAAGCCAACTGATTGCGGCATAGATAGTTTTTAAAGGACTATGCCATGACTGTGATGGTGGCGAAGAAAGCTTTCTTCTCTACTATTGCAGTGTCTGCAAAGTCTTGTCCGGCGGAGTTGTTCGAGGTGGTGAGGGGCCTGGTTAATCTGGTCTGCCTCCACTCAGAAATGGCGTCATCTAATGCCCGCTGTGACATTTTTATTGACTACTTTGCAAACAAAATCGCTCATATTCACCACAACTTGGGTGCTGCCATTTTACTTGTGGAGTCAGAATTTGAGGTTATGGAAGCTCAGTCTTGTCCCCTTTATTTGGATCAGTTTCAATCAGCATCAGCCACCGATGCAGGGGAGGTGCTTGTGGCAGTGAGGGCAACCAGTTTTGAACTAGATTCTTGCCCATCCTGGCTGGGGAAAGCCAGCTGGGAGACACTGGGGCCGTTGCTCACTGGGGTTATCAACGCCTCCCTTTGGGAGGGTATGGTGTCAGATGTTCTTAAAACTGCGGTTGTCTAGCCCCTGCATAAGAAGCCATCTTTGAACACTAACTCCCCGGCCAGTTAGTGATCTGTCTCTAACCTTCCCTTTTTAGGAAAGTTATTGAATGAATGGTTGCTCGACAGCTTCGGACTCATTTCAATGCCATCGGATTCCTAGCTGCGTTTCAGTCAGGCTTCTGTCATGGGTATGCCATGGAGCCTGCGCTTGTGGCCTTGGTTGATGATCTGTGCTTGGAAATTGACAAGGGGAATTTTACTCTGCTGATCCTGTTAGTTCTTTTGGTGGCCTTTGATACAGTTGACCATGACATTTTGTTGACACGACTTTGGGACCTGGCGGGAGTGCATGGAACTGCTCTTGAGTGATTCCTCTCCTTCCTGTTGGGGAGGACCCAGAGAGTGGTGATGGGGAGTCCTTGCCATCCTCTAAGGACTTCTCCTGTGGGGTCCCGCAGGGTTCTATTCTGTCCCCCCTCTTGCTCAATGTGTAAATGGCTGCTGAGCGAGGTCATTTGGAGGTTTGAGCTGAAGTGCCATCAGTATGCTGATGACACTCATCTCTACGTCTCTTTTTCATCCAACCCAAGCCCTGCAGTCTCGGTTCTTATCCAATGATTTGCTGCTGTCAGGGACTGGATGAGGATAAGCTGACTGAAGCTGAATCAAGACAAGACTGAGGTGATGATAGTTGGCCGGTCTTGTGATGTGGAGGGGATTGGGACTCCTGTTATTGACAAAGTCTTGCCCCCTCTGGTCACTCAGGTTTGCAGCCTAGGGGTGCTTTTGGACCCCTTGAGGCACCTGGATTGCCAGGTTGCAGCGGTAGCCAGGAGCACTTTTCACCAACTCCATCTGGTGAGGAGGCTGCGGCCTTTTTTTTCTGATTTAGATTTGGTCACTGTCATCCATGCTTTCATCACCTCGAGGCTAGACTGCAACACGGTCTATGTGGGGCTGCCCTTGATGACTGTTCGGAAGCTGCAGCTGATGCAGAATGCAGCGACTCACCTCCTTTCAGGGACGAGGCACTGGGAGCACATTATACTGGTGCTCCGAAGTCTGAACTGGCTCCCTATAGCTTTCCAGGCACAATTTGAGGTGTTGGTTTGGACCTTAAAGCCTTAAATGGTCTGGGCCCCACATATCTGAGAGACTGCCTGTCCTTTCATGCCCCACTGTGATCAGCCAGGAACGCCTCCGTGTGGGATGTTCTCGGTGTCTGCCCAATGCTATGGAATTTCCTCCCCTCATAGTTTCGTCTGAGCCTAAGTCTGGGCATCTTCCTGAGGCAATGAAAGACCTTTCTTTTTGTTGAGCAATTTGGCAAGCAGGGAATGGGAGTTTTGTGGGTGTTTGGGGTAGGTTTGGGGAAGGTTTTCTGTGGGATTTGTGGTTGGAGAGGGGGAAGGGGAAAGGTTTGAGGTTTGTGTTTTTATGTTGTTTTATATTTATTGTTTTTATTTGTTTTTGTAAGCTGCTGTGAGCTATCTGGGAAGGGGGGGGCTAGAAATATAAATAAATAAATACTGT
Source organism: Sphenodon punctatus (assembly GCA_003113815.1). NCBI lineage: Eukaryota > Metazoa > Chordata > Lepidosauria > Sphenodontia > Sphenodontidae > Sphenodon > Sphenodon punctatus. The sequence continues at coordinate 1,214,252 of QEPC01013957.1, forward strand.
TTCCCTACCCGGGTTAATGTGGGGCCCCGCCCTCTTGGTCGGCCCATGGAGCACTGCTATGAGTCAAGGTCCGAGGATCAGAACTAGAGGAGAGCGCTCACCCTAGCAGCCAAACAGCTACTGGGGGGGGGAGCCCCCCATCAGCTGTTTGGCAGCTGGGGTGAGTGCGCTCCTCCAGCCCCCCCAATCAGCTGTTTTGTGGTAGATCCTCCTGGCAGCCTGATTCTGGTGCATGGCAGGGGTCTGGGAGCCCTGCCCCGAGCAGATGGCTCCTTGACCAACCCATGTTGTGGAGGGACTTGTGATGGCAGCCTCCGCACCCGGATTCCCCGGTGGGGGGGCTGCTTATTTGGACTGCCCTACCTGCCAGTTGAAAGTGTGATAGGTGCAGTGGCCCTCCCCAGGGCAGACAGGGGATCCTGCTCGTGCTGGTCTCGTTTGTTTTCACCCTTAGTTTCTCAACGATATTTAGAAATCTCTCAATGGCCCACTGTCCATCAACCTTCATTCTGTCCCATCTTGGGGTCTCTCTCTTCATTCCCCTCCTTTCCCCACTTCACGCTGTCTGTGTCTGTCTTCCCCTCACCCCCACGTGTGTGGTCCCTTGCATTTTCCTCCTACCTGATTGCCATCCCTTTTCTCTCCCACAAGCTAGTTCCCTCTAGTTCCCTGTAATAGTTCATGCCTGGCCCTGGGTAAGTCCTTGCAGGAACTGGCACGAAATATGTAGTTTCTTATTAGCAATCAGCTTTAAAGTTTGTTTTGTTTACATACTCCCTTATATCATACACATATACATATAGTCTCCATATAGTCTCCCTGTCTAGCTGTACTGTCCATGGCCTTCACTCAAGCCACATCAATCCTTGTTGCCAAATCCCTCTTCAATACCTTGGCCAGCGCAGCCTGCTGAGTGTCTCTATCCCAGCAGCAGGCTTCTGTTTGTAGTCCAGCCTGGATTCAGAACCTTGGTCAAGGCTTCTCAGGGAACTACTTCACAGAGTTTTTACCTGATCTGTGGCCCAGCACACACAGACTCCACTTGGGCTTCTGGCTCCTCTTATAGCCCAGGGTGGGTGTGGCTAATCTCTCAGTTTCCAGCTCTTAAGGATCAGAACCCTTCTTCAGTCTTTACCCTGTAATCAGCCTTATTTGCAGCTCAAGGTTACTCCGTTCTACAGGGTTGGCTCTTCCACATGTACCCAGCCAAAAATGGGGAGGGGGGTTCCTCTGCCTCTTAAAGAGGACATAGTCCTCACTGGCTTTGCCCTCCTACATTCTCCTACCAGCATTAAAATAATAATAAATACATAAATAAGAATGAAAAGCACACATTATTCTAGAAATGGCTGTTGCCAGAATGCCTTAAAGCATCACTCTTCCTAAGAGGCCCATCTCAGGCTTTATTCTGAACCTTGTCTGGTTGGAAGGGGTCAGGAGGCACATATGGAGTGGCTAAGCTCTATGGAGAAAAGTAGCTAAGAGGAACTTCCTTCCTCTTTCAGTTGTATTATCTTAGTCAACATAGTCCATAAGGGTAGGGGCAATCTGGCTGATAACATTTTCGCCACACACCTACAGAGTTCTCAGTGGAAGGTTTATAGGAGATCAGCGTACCAGACATCACTGGCCTTGCATATATCACAGGAAAATGTTCACATTAATTCTTAAATATTTAAACGGCTTAGGCTTGAAATTGTAGTTGTTATTCAGGCAAAATTTCCACTAGAGTCTTTCTTATGAAGTACAGAAGTCAATGTAACCACAAAGCACTGGATTCAGTGGGAAATTCATTTGAGGACTTAAGGTTTGGGCACTTCAACTGAAGAACTTTAGTGCCTTCAGCTGTTACGGTGATGGAGTGAGACTAGCAAAGGCCAGGGTTCTTAGCAGTTCACATCACTCTATATGTAGGAGCCACACTGTAGTTTTCATCTATACAAAAGGTCAGTACAGATTAAATCATGCAAGGATAACTATAGTATTGTAAGTTGCATATACAAAAAAAATAAAATTCTTTTAGTCCCCAGCTTAAAAGGTACCTAAGAATACAGCCCAACAGAACTATTCACTTGCTTAAAATTAGGCAGGTGTTTAACAGATATACTGAGGTTCCTCCTCTACCAGTGAGGAGGGGGAAAAGGGAAATTAAGGATGTGTGTTAAATTTGGTATTGGAATGTATTGTAATTACCTGTAAATACAATACTCAATTGTATTTACAGGTGACTGGTGATTTAGTTTTTTATACACATTCTACATTCCTGACTAAAAATAAAAAAAAGGTATAATGCTATAATCCTATTTTTTTTTAAAAAAAGAAGGAAAAAAAAGGGGGGAAAGGGACTATTTGTAACTTTAACTTTAAAAAGTTATTTTATCTTTAAGTTTAAAAGAAACCTGAAACTGGTAAATCTTGGGAGAGGATTATAGTCTGTTTTCTTATAGTGTTATAACCTGGTACACAAGTCAAGATAATCTAAATTTCTATTAATATCAACTGAATCATTAAAGACCTATAGAAAACAAAACATGTTGACTATATTTTGCACTCATAACACATTTTATATCCAACTTTATGTGTTGGGGCAGCAAGCTTTAAAATGTTACTTAAACTGGAATTTGTGCCAACAATCTAATTCGCAACATCTGAGTCAGCTCTCCCACCCTCTCTGGATCCTCAAGCCTCAAAAGTAACACAGTCTGCACTTACTCTAATTAACTGTTTTCCTAGTTGATGTGAATTTCAGAAAACAAAAACACATTTGGGTGTGTGTGGACAGACTTGAAGAAGAGTGTTCTTTACGCACCTTTTAGTTTCTCCTGTGGGCTGTATGTTACATACTGATGCAAAAAAGAATCATAGCGTCTAGAGACAGCTGTAAAGTTATAACTGCCCTCGAGTGTTGCTTTCTGAAACACCTCAGGTTCTGAACGTTCCTAAGAAGAAAAACAAAATCAGATATTTTGATGCAAAACATAAGTGCCAACGACGCTAAAGAAATGTCATTCTTAAATAACAATGGACATGCGCATTATTTATAAAGTGTTCATGGCACATTATTAACTTTCAAATGTGAAACAGTAAAAACGTCTTTAAAATTACTGTCTGTAATTGCTGGCCATGAAACAAGAGATTATTCGTGCAGTACAAACAGCCATTAAGGGTGATGCATGGAAAAGAACTATTACTTTTTCTGATCCACAACTGGCTTCCCATTATTCCTCCATCTGGGAGGGCAGCTTGTAGCGTTGTCAACAGAAGAATACAGGCCATGCCAATGGTATTTTTTTCTTGCCAGACAGTTGGTTCCTTTCTCTCAAAGACTGAGTACATATGCTCTATAATGAAATATGTTATGGCAGATTTGGAACTAGCTATGTGCCCTAAGAGACATAGGGTACAATCCAGCTCCATACAAGTCAATGGGAGTTAAGCCATTGACTTCAATGGGAGCTGGATTGCACCCATACTTTCTGGCATACCTGTGGTATGCTTTTCTTTTGACACCCTCCCTTCCCACAGTCTTATTTAAGCTCCTAGTCCTAGTTAATTTAATACAAATTACCCACAATTTTTCAAAAAGGGACAAAAAAAATGCACCTCTCTAGTTGTTCTATTGGAGAGATAAGAACACAAAACTAATAAGATGAATAATGCAGGCAATAAAACACTTTGAAAAGTTATTAACTAGAATGAGATTCTGAAAATTGTGCATTTTTTATGTATCCAGTTTTCAAAATGGCCCGAACCTGGCCCCCATTTTACAGATTTGCATTTACCTGGGTCAGTGAATCTCATTCTCAGAGCAGGATCACTTCTGATGCAATCACTCAGGAATGCGGATCATGTGGTTTGTGTGTGTGTTTCCTATTCCATGTCCAAAAGTGATGGTACCAATTTTTTAAAAATGCATGCAACTGACTACGTTGGTGATGCTGTATACATAGACATGGCAAGTGGGTAAACCCTCACTGAAAATTTAACCAATTGAAATTTTTAAGGAAAAAAGGAACTGGACAAAAGACCACCTAAACTCAGTACGATCCTCAAGCTGCTGTGCCAGTGTTATTCTCATTCATTTCAATGTGGGTAGCATCAGCACAACAGACTGAGGATCATGCTCTGAATCTTTAATCAACTTTGAAAGTGTAACAGTGACAACACACAGATAGCCCCAAACAGAGGGCACTTTCTGAAGTGAACAAAAGTGTGCTTATGAGTTTGGGTGGTGGTATGCGCATGCAAATTAGGCGTGGCTTTGATAAGGTCCTAATGCTGCGCCACACGATTGATGCTTTTTGGTGCACTGACAAGTGTACTTGATCGAGCTGCAAAATCCAGATCAGTCAAGCGCACTTGTTAGTGTGCTGAAAAGCTTCAAGGTGAAGGGGGTGGAAGCTGGGAGGAGAGAAGGGGCTGCTTTCTTGCTGGACTGAAGCTGCCTGCCACTCATTGGAGTTCCCTCCCTCCTAATCAGGTACTTAATCAAGGCCTGGGTGTCCTTGGGCGCCAGCCCTTGGGCGGCAGCCAAAGGGTGACACCAAAGGGTGTTGCCCGTTGGTGGGGCCATTGGTGGGGCTGTGCGTGGACGTGGGCGCCCCTCCCCTGACAGGAGGACTGACGGACAGCGCAGCGGTGAAATAGGCCTATGGTGCAGTCGAGCTAACAAGACACAGAGAGGCGGCGGTGAGGAGGAGTAGCCCAACACTAGGCAGCGTCAGAAGAAGGCAGCAGAGGGGCGGAGCCTGTGACACCAAGGTTGGGTGGAGGCGGTGACGGGAGTCCGGAGGGAGACAAGCGGAGTGCCTGAGGAGATATCGATCTGGGCCAGGGCTGGTGGAGACGTTTGGCACCGCGACGGAAACTTCCTTAGCAACAGTGGAGGTGACAGGAGGTTAGGGCTGTGTCTGGACCACAGTGGGGGTGCAGTCAGCAGCCTGGCGAGAAGAGAAAGTGGACAGTGAGCCTACGGCAGTGGCATTGGAGAGCAGGGGCCGGGCGTACACTGCAAATTGACATACCTAACAGCTGTGTGTGGGCCAGAGTGAGGGAGGAGTCAGTGGCCTGCTGAGAGGAGACAGCGGAGAGTGAGCCTACTTTTCTTTTGCGATTTGGTGTGCCTAATAGCCTAAGGTGTTAGGACTTGATTGGTATGGAACTTAGGTCACGAGCAATCGGATCCAAGCCCTCTCTGGCTGAGGAATTAGCGCAGGTTGAAGGTTCTCCCTCTCTTAGCCAATCTAAACTTACGTCCTTTTTCCAGCCTATTAGCGAGAGGAGAGTGCAAGAAGAGACTCTTTTAGGGGCGCCCTCTCCTAGTGCTCAAGAAGGGAGTAAAACAGCTAGATGGCAGGGCGCTCTCGATCTAGAAATTATGCAGCGCACAGAGAACGTGGAGATATATTTGAATCTGTTAAACTCCAAGTTTGATGATCTCACGGTTAGGCTGGATTTGGATATAGACACGCACTTCAAAGAACTAGGAAGGAAATTGATACATACGCATGACCTCCTGCTGGCAATGAAGGTGTTAGTAGGAGGGCTTTGACTTGAATTTGAATCATGGACAGGTAGAATGGGTGCCAGGGAGGTTGCAGGATTGACTCAGAGGGATGCTTTTACTCAAACCCTGCCCCCCCAAAATGCGATTCTACCTAGTCCCCATGGTAAGGTTAGAATGGGAGAGATTACAGATCCCCTTGTGACGCCCGCTGTTTTGTAGCGAGTGGATCAGAGGTGGCCGGGAAACTGTACCATTGAGGAGGAGAAGGTGGGAAGGGCTCCCTTACCTTCTATGGTGGATAAAGGATTCAGGGTAGAGGAGCCTGTTAGAAGCCACACAGTGTCTGTGGCGAAGCCATGTCCTCGTAAAATCTGGCCCCAGGAGACACGAAGTAGATGGGCGCCAGCCCTGCTTTTCCATTTTAATCTCAAAAGAAAGTACCGCTTCCTAAAGAAGGGTGTTTTGGATCTTGTGGGTCTTGTGGAATTTCTGCAGGATAAAATGGGAGTGGAGGTGAACCATGAGGAGGTGGTCGAAATTGCCCCGCTGCTCAGCAGAGGCAGGTTCCGAAGGTGGGAACT
>QEPC01013957.1:1222585-1237468 GCA_003113815.1 Sphenodon punctatus
ATATTGTTATTCTGGCACAAACGAGACGTGGACTTCAGCAAACGTTAATAGCTTTGCAAGGATATTGCAAACAGAATGCCCTTTCCATTAACATGAAAAAATCTAATGTGATTTCATTTGGCAAGTCTCGCACAAATTCGAAATTTAAGTGGTACTTGGATGGGCAAGAGCTGCTACCAGCTAGGCAGTATAATTATCTGGGAGTAGTTTTTACGGATCAGAACCGATGGGTTAAAAATTTGGACAGACGTATTATTAGGGCAAAACAGGCAATGGGAGCTCTGTTAAGACTATACTATGCAGCCCCAGTAAATCTAATGCTAGATACCTTTTATTCTAAAGTGATCTCAAGCCTCACGTATGGAGGGGAAATCACTGCCTGTGCATATGCACGTAGGATTGAAGTCCCGCAGAACTCTTTCTGTCGGGCTATTTTAGCGGCCCGTAGAGCTAAACCAGTTCCTATGCTGAGGCTGGAACTGGGGCTATTGCTGGTTGCTGCCCACCTCAACTGTAGATTCTTTTCCTTCTGGAAGCAACTGTCAGGAGAGGTATCGAGTATAGCACGTAAGTGTTATATGGAGCAAAAGAATCATCAGGGGGCCCGACAATACTCGTGGCTGGGACACCTTAAAAAATTAACAGCTGACATTGCCCTACTGACAGAGGAGGATGGCATCCCAGCAGCGAGTCTTTCTAAATGCGAGCTCGCAATAAGAGTTAAAGAGTGGACCCAACTTAAGGATGTGGATTTCCTCTCTAGATACAAAGTTGCGCACCATTATATGAAGGTCAAAAAGGCATTTGGTTTGGAGCCTTATTTAACTCAAATCCAAGATCCCGGTCTTCGGAGATTAGTAACGCTCCTGCGTTTTGACCTACTTGAGACCAACGAAGTTTTGGGAAGAAGAGAGTTAATACCGAGGGAGGTGAGAACCTGCAGATGGTGCCCTGATAAAGTGGAGAAGCTCCCGCATGTTCTGCTTCTTTGCCCACAGTATGAGACTCTTAGAGAGCAGTGGATAGGCGATTTGATTCCCCTCGATAAGCATGATCCAGAGGATATCTTTGTCACATTAGTAGCGACTGCTGATGTTCCGGTAATTAAACTGGTCTCTATGTTCTTGTAGAGCGTGAGCGCAGAGATACGTAGATACCAGGTTTTTTTTGGCTTAACTGGCTTATTGGAGTGTACAGGGCCAGAATTTTATGGTCAATTTGACTATGTTCTATTTTATTCTATTTTATCATTTATTTTGTGTTAAAAATTGTATGCGGTGTATTTGTTGATAATAGCAAATTTGCTAATCAATAAACTCCTTGTATGTATGAAAAGCTTCAAGAATTTGCAGAGCGGCATTTGGACGTTATCACAGCCGCACCTAATTTGCATGTGCGTCCCACCACCTGAACTCATTAGTACACTTTTGATTACGTTGGAAAGCGATCATAGTCTAAGAAGTCCCTTCCCTCTTTCAATAGTCACCAGACAAAATACACATATAACTTGTCTTCTCCTCCTCCTCTTTCTAGTGCTGCATTCACAACCCTTTATTCAAAACCTCATTACTACAGAAAGCACACATTGTTAACTATAGTACATTCTTTCTCTGTACTAGAATCTGGCAAGTTACAGAATGAAGATGTACCACACATTCTTACATCAAGAGGTTCAAATCTATTATCTTTTGAAAGCGTATTTCTGGCTAAATCAAGACCTTCATGGAGACAAACTACTACTAAATTAAAGAAGGATACCCAGTGAGAGAGAGGCAGCTTTAAATTAACAACAAAAATCTGCTTTTCCAGCTCTTTGATAAATGACACAATCGATATCCCAACAACTGATCAGTACGCAGCCTAATTAGAGCATTCAGCTAGTAAAACAGAGCTGTCATGGAAGGCTTCCATTAGTGTCCTGGCCAATAAAAAAAATAATGGATTTTTAAACATACTCTGCTATACCAAGCTGGGATGCAGCAGGGAGGGAAGTGTTTTGGGAAAGAAAAGAATGGGCCATGGCCCATTTTGCTAGAGTCTCCAGTCTCAAATGGAATTACAATTGAACCTCAAGCACATCCTATAAAAATTAATTTCTGTTTAAAATGAATTTGATTCAATCAAGAGCTCATTTTGTATTCTTCACAGGGCACATGTCAGAATTGTTTATGTGTTTCATACATCTGAGTAACACAGAAAACCATATGCTTTGACTATAAAAAGCAGCCACTTGTATATTTATATCAATACCATGTATTATTTCAGTATCTTTTTTTACCTAGTTTGATCTTCTTTTAAAAATAAGATAGAAGCTATGCACTTGATTGTGCTCAGAGCAATCACTCATTCCTCAGCAGACTATTACAGCAGGCAGAATACTACGTTCTAGAGAGTAGAGTGGAGCCCCATATGGTACAATATACTTAATACAGCTTCATGTATATTGCTTTTGAAATTTAAGACTAATATAACCCAGCACCATGCTTTAATTTTTCTGTATTGGCAACAAGGCAGTATCTATTGTTACAAATACAACCCCGGATCCTTTAAAGTAAATGGGAATTTTACAACAAATAGATTTTGGGTTTCACTCTCTTTTTCTCCCGTAGAGAATTTTTAAAATGTTTAAGTAAGTATCACAGCAAAGCATAATTGGTTTCCTTTCCTCTCTCTTTGATATACCAAAGTGTATCCACATGAGATAGTCACTGAGAAAAGTATATTCCCTGTGTGTACAGGATATCAGATCATACACATATGTACACCATATACACTAATTATAAACACTCTACACCTAAGTTAGATATGAAAGTATTGAGTCTTTCAAGAAATTCCAACAAGAAATGATCAGTCAGGTTACTATCCAACTCTACTTGTCCAACACTCACTTGCTTTTTCACATCTGCTTTATACAACACACTATTGGGTATATAAAAGTTGCTTCTCAGAATCACATCTTGATATCCCAAAGTACTTCTGCAACAACAATTAAGTTTCTACTACAGACTACTTTATATGCGAAAAACACTTCTTGACAAGTATCATGGTTCTTAGCTTGTTCTAGCAACCAAGAGCAAGCTGAGAACCAGTAGCATCTTGGTTGCATTCTCTCTGAGAAATGTGAGGGGAAAACAACAACCCTTCCCCCTAAAAAACAGAGAATGTGCATAATGGTCACAGGGGCTGTTCTATGCATGCACAGCCATTTTCCAAAATGGTGGTGGCAGTATCACCGCCACTTTGGAAAAAGGCAGCCATTATGTGCATTTATGGTGGTCATTTTGTGCACGCACAGACTGGCTGCCCTTTTCCAAATGGAGGTGATGCTGCCAGCGTCATTTTGGAAAAGGGCTGTGAATGTTCAGAGCATCCCGGTGGCCATTCTGCACATCTGCAGTAATATTTTATTTATTTATTTAGTTTTATGAGATATTTCAAAAGATTTCATAATGGAGTCAAGATCAATGCTGTTGGGAAGGGAGATCCCTGGGAGGCAACACAGTACTGGACAACTGGGTACAGAAGAAGAGGGGTGGGGACTTTCAATGAAGAGTCTTTTCTTGTTTTGTTTTCTCTACTTTTTTCAACCATAAGCTTTTTTTCACACTAGGAGAAAGTGAATGTTTTAGAACACGGGAAGGTGGGGAGGGGGGAACCAAGATAGTCATGTGAGGGAAAATCCCCTGCAAAAAAGGACTCCCTTGGTGGGAAAAGAGGGATAGTTGGTAACCTTACTTTTTATGCATACCTGGAATAACAATCCTATTAGTCCTCAAAAATGGATTTTTACCCCCAAATCACAGACCTCCACACCCCATATTTCAGCAACAGAACTCCGTATTCTAGGTAAGCAGATTCCTATCTTTAAAACTTAGCTTGGGTACATTTAAAAAAAAAAAAAAATATTTAAGGACCTGGGTACTAGCTGGTTTCAATTTCAGAATGAACGACGTTGAAAATCCAGTAAAATATTTAATAAAAATGGCAAGGTCATCAGTGGGCACCTAGAAGAGTCAGCAATTCTCCTCACATAGCTCATAAACCTGCCAAAAATCTATAAAAGTTTAATTAAAAAAACACATTTAAAGTGTTAATTCACTTGTTTGAACCAGTGCTGGAATATGTATGTGAAATCAGAACAATAAAATGGTCTTTTTAAAAGCAGATTTCAGTACTAATTAAATTTAAAATCCATCTAATATTGTTAACATAAAAAAATATATTAACAGCAAGATATTTTCAAAATGGCACCTGGAGAGTCTGTACAGTTATTGTTGCTAACAGAACTATCCATACAGCTCCCTCCTCTGCACAGTTGATTAAACACGAGGGATCCAGCTTGGGAATTAACATTTTAAAATCACCTCTGTTTGTCTGTCCAGTCTCCTGAGAACCACCAACTGGATCATCCCACGAATGTTCCCTTCCATAGACATAGAACGCCTTAATGTCTCCATAGCCTCATGGTTCGATTTTCCTAATAGAGATTCCCCATTCACTGCAATCAGCTGGTCGTTTATTTGCAAGCGGCCATCCTACAGAACACAAAATAGTATAAAAGAAATTGTATTTAAAGCTGGCATGTAGACAAGATAGCAGGACACAAACAGGCAAGCATTTCTTTCAGAAAACCTAGGCACAATATAGGTCATTTTAAATGAGCACAGCTGAGGGGTGGGGGTGTCCATGTCTATTCAGGTGGAGTGCGTGGGGAGGAATTCTAATGGGCGGCTTGCTGGGTGGGTACTGTTGCAGCCCCTATGCACTCCCCCTGCCATGGATCTTGTGGGAAGAGTGAGTGAGCAGGGTTAGCCTTTTAAATCGACATGTCCTGGCTTAGTGCTGGAGAACCCGAGCATGCACCTACCCACACCACCTTCACACAGGCATTTGGGTGGGTGGCTGATGGGTGGACAGTTGTATCTCATTTAACCCTGCCCCACCAAAAACCTACCGTATTAATATGGTAATGGGGTATGATAGATCCCAATTACAGCACAGTTGAAAAATATAAATATGATTTATTTGAATATGACTATAGTTTAACATAAAAAAATAAATTTTATTGTGCTTGGTACAAAAATTTTTGTCTGACAAAAAGTCTTGTGGGGTTACGACGACTCCCCCAATGTCAGGGACAGCATAATCATATGCAAACGAGAAAACATCTAGCTGTTAGCAAGCGTCAACATCCCAGCCTGAGCTATTAGGAACTAACAGGAACTTGTCTAAATTCCAATAGTCGGCTGCCATAGTAACTAATGGTGGGGTTGAAATAACCCCTTCAGTCTAATAGGATTTTTTTCCCCAACACAACCTTGCAAGTAAAAAAAAACATCACTGAAGCTTCACACTATGAAAGGGTTAACTGCTGTGTAAAGAATCTAAAGATACAAGTTTGCTTTAAGTTGGTAACTGAAGTTTTCCACTTAGGGGATAATTGACCCCCCAATACACTTGTAATAAAAATTTGTACATACATAAAATGGCATATTATGAAAGCAGATAAAATTCTACATTGTGTTTGGGGCAAATATAACCTCATAATCTTGGTTGGATGGTACTTTCATTTTCCCATTCATTCCAATAGGGGTCAATCATATTCCATTAGTGCTCCAGTATTCACCTTCAATTTTAAAAAAATAAAAATACAATTGGGGGGGCATGAACAAGTGGGGCACAACTGACCCCATTATCCTTGAGGAATGCATGGAATATGAATTGGTACAGGTTTTACTTTAAAAGTCTTATTAATTATTATTATTATTATTTACAAATGCCAGGGTACCATGCAACCATAGTTGGAAGAGAGTTAAAAACGGCCATAGTTGTGAATATTACCATATCATCTTGAACATACTGCCTGGCACAAGCTGGCCAATATTTAATTCTAATTCACAAACATTAGGGAAAAAGAGGAAGAGGGAGAAATCATGTGACTCTTCTTGCTACCTTGTCAGTGGAGAAGACAGGCAGCCAGGAACACACGTTAGGTAATTTTTGTGGACTTTAAAATAAAAATAAAAGCTTACAACCAGAGTGAGAGTGAAAGAATTTTCGGTTTAAAATGGGCATTAAAACTCAGCATCCTTATTTTAATTTAAAACTCTTTGGGTGCAATCCTGTGGCTGGCGTAAGCTGGCCGCAGGCACAGGACATGAACCAGAACATGTGCGCTCAGGCACGCACGCGCTCCATGCAAACAGCAGAGCTGTGTGAGGCAAAGGAAGAGACAGGGCCGATGCAACCCCCGAGCCCCCACGCACCATGGCCCAGAGGATGGAGCAGAAACTGTGCCTACTTCATCCCCCGGCCCCGGTGTGTGTTGGCTCGGGGGTCGCATTGGCCCCAGCTGCCCCTCTGCCCCGCAGTTTGCGGGGCATGCATGCAGGCCTGAGCGTGAACATTCAGAGCTTGCAGCTCAAGTAGGATTCAGCATAAGTGGCCAATAGAATTGCACCCTTAGTATATTTATGTAGGATGGAGAGTGTGCAGAGTTCAGAGCGGCGCTAAGAACACTCACTCGCAAGCTGCAATTAACTAACGGAGTGATTACCCCTGTTACATATAGAGCATTTGAAAAGCAATATAAAATTTTAATACAAAGAAAGAAGGTGTTTATTTTGCTCAGCAGCAGAAGATGTTACAGGAGGCAATTGATAATAAGGATGTTTGCGCTTTTTGGAGGATGGTGAATACTTCAAACCAACAAGGTTCCTTGGTTAAAGGGCTCAAGATTCCCCCTTCAAAATGGACAGAACACTTTGTAGTACTTTATGAGGACCATAATTTAGCCCACAAAAATGTCCCACTGGAAGGTAATCTGCCAGTCTGGGATCCAGTTGACCCACAGGAAGTGCAGGAGTCAATAGACAGATTGAAAAGGGGTAAGGCAGCTGGCCCAGACTTCATACCGGGGGAGGTTTATAAGATAACGCCGGATTGGGGTGTGGGTGCCATGGCGCACCTATTTACACTTATCAATGATGCTGTAATAATTCCGGATGCATGGAAAGCCAGCATAGTAGTGCCGATCTACAAAAAGGGGGGAAAAGCAGAACCGAGCAATTACAGGTCAATCAGTCTGCTTTGCATAGTATCCAAGATTTACGCTACCCTCTTACTAACACGTTTGCAGGCTTGGTGCATTGACCGAGATATTCTGGCTGAAGAGCAAGCAGGTTTCCGACCCAACCACTCCACGACAGGACATGCATTTGTACTTCACCATATCATTGGTAGATACCAGCGACGTAAGCGCAAGTTACTTTTGGCGTTTACAGATTTGTCTGCGGCTTTTGACAGGATTTGCAGGCCACTTTTGTGGGAAGAACAAGAATGCCTAGATATAGATAGGCGGTTGGCTGCTGTAATTAAATCCTCATATTCTGACACATATTTGAGGGTGAGAATGCCTCCTAGTGGGATGTCTGAACAGGTATACACCCATCAAGGGGTCAGATAAGGATGCTTGTTAGAACCAACACTTTTTAATATTTATGTGAACTCTCTTATAATGGAGCATAAGAATCCGGGGCGGTATCATCCTCCCAGTATAGGCAAAGAAAAAGTGCACATCCTGATGTATGCTGATGATACTGTCCTATTATCTCTTTCTAAGCGTGGTTTGGATGGTTCCCTGAATGATTTTGCAGCGAGGTGCTCCAATAAGCACCTTAGTATAAACTACGAAAAAACTAAAATCCTGGTTTGCGCAAAACGATTAAAAAAATTCAGGTGGGCTATGCAGGGACATAGGCTAGAACAAGTGCGTTCCTATAAATACTTAGGAATTATTTTTGCAGCTAATGGGACTTGGCATCCCCATATTTTGGCAACCAAGATTAAAGCACAAGTAGAATCCTCAGCAATCCAGCGCTTCTTTTATTGTCATGGCCAAAACTGCATTAGAGCAGTACAGAAGATCTTGATGGTTAAGGTAGTGGCAAGATTATTATATGGGGTGCTAATATGGGGATATGACCAGCTGGCTTTGGATAGATTGCAGATAGTAATTAGCCAATTTTGGCAGAGGGTTTTGGGGCTTCCGCCGGCTACTAGTGCAGCGATTATTTCACTGGAACTAGGCGACCTTTCTTTGAAAGCATTGGCACAGAGGCGCCTCCTGAAATTTTGGGCTAAATTGAGGGATGTTCCAGATTCTTCCCTAGTGTCCATGGCGGTAAGGGACAAATATAGTGATCCTACTAGTAGTACAGACATCTGGTGGATCGCAGTTAGAGCTTACCTGGCCTCTTTGGGTTTTACTGAAACTTTTTAATCTGGATATTCTAGAGCGCAGTTAAGCTTATTAATCAGCAAATTAGTGATATTGATCGCCAGAAAATGAGAACTTTGGCTAGTGAAAATCTGATCTCTCCCTTGTATAAATATGTAATTCCGTCGCAGGGGGGCGCCTCATATCTCCACTCTCTCAAAGATCCAAAGCTCAGAAAAGTGTTTACAATTCTGAGATTTCAGACAATGACTACGTTCTGATAGGAAGATATCAAGGAACTCCTTATGCCGAGTGGATATGCCCATGTGGAGAGGGGATAGAGGATCTAACTCATTATTTGATCACTTGTCCCCTTTACAACTTACATCTAAACTTTCTACAAACTCATAATGGCTGGGATCTGGACCGACCTAAGATCCAGCAGTTGATTTACCTATTAGGAGATATTGACGGTTCAAGAACCAAAGCTGTTGCCATCTTTGCCCTTAGGTGTGAAAATACTCGCAGACAGTTTGCTTCAGACCTTATGCCTTACCAGGATATATGAAGGCTGGGTGTTGTCCTAAGTTTGTATTACCCAAATATGTCCCCCTGAGGGTGGTTTTGTATGGGTCATTTAAAGAATTATATGATGACTGTTATTGTAATTTATTTTATATTATGCTTGTTTTAATTATGTGTTTTAGTTGTGATAGTCATGGGGCTAACAACGTTTAATAAACTTAAACTAATATTTATGTATGTATTTATGGGCAGATATTATAACATTCTGCTCAATCAGCATTTATGCCTATATCGGGAGGGTGTGGTTGAGAAAATTCCTCATTACCTTTTTGATTCTTCATTTTCTAAGGACATTAGAAGAAAATGACTTTCTCCCCTCCATGCAAACAAATGGTCTCATTTGCCAATATCAGATAGACTGGTTGTTTTTATTGGTAAGCGAACAACATCAAATAATTCATGCAGTATGTTTGCTTTCTTATTCAACAAAATCAGGCTCAGTCTTGGGTTTTAATCTCTGTTAGAAGATAATTTTAATTTTTTATCTTAAATTATTAATTTTAATCATGTTAATCAATTTTAACAATCTTAATTATTAAATAATTTTACATAAGAACATAAGAGATGCCATACTGAGTTGGACCAGTACTCCATCTTGTCCAGAATCCTGTCTCCAACAGTGGTTCGCTCCAGTAGCACAAGAGAAATATATGTAGCAGTCATGGAGGTGTGACCCATCTCTTGCTGACCACTCCAAACTACTGTTGCCAAGGAGGATTTACTTAGGCTCAATGGAGAGTTGGGGTTTCAAAATGCAGATGAAGAGGATGTTGGCTGAAAGTCCAAGGGCGAACTGTGCGTGTCTGGTCCCGGAGTTGTGAGCATGGGCAGTATAGCTTACTGTTTAAGGTCTGTGGTGCCACAATGGTGTGCAAGTTAAGGTGTCATCCTTAATGTGGAATTTCCTTGCTTTTTGGATCAAAGTTGTTTGTATACAAGCCTTAACTCTGTAGTTAAACCATAGTTTTTTTGTTACTGAATGATTTTATAATTTGTGATACTGCAAAACTAACAAATAAACCTTACGTACCTACCCATCTGCCAATAATGAGAACATAACTTAAAAGTGCCATTCTGGGTCAGATCAATGGTCCATTGAGCCCAGCATCCTGTCTCTGACAGTGGATAATCTTGGTCACTTCGGAGAAGTATCCAACAGGTCATCCACCACCATGATCCATGATACAATCCCTACTCCACCTCCATGTTGCTGTCATCTACCACCCTGTAGGCTCTCACTCCTCTTTTCTCTCCGACTTTGACGCATGGCTTACTTTCTTCCTTTCCAATGACAATATTCCCACTCTCATTCTTGGGGACTTCAATATCCATATGGACACCCCCTCAGACCCTGTTGCTTTGTGCTTCCTTGCTGATCTCTTCTTTTGACCTTCATCTATGGACTGACTGCCCAATGCATCATGATGGTCACTCCCTTGACCTAGTCTCATCAAACAACTGTTCTCTCTCAGATCTCACCTTTGATGCCCTTCTTGTCTCTGACCATCACTTTGGTTCATTCCATCTCTCCTACTCTCCTCCTCCTCCCAACCTCTTGCTCTTTACGTAACCTTCAACCACTGACTCTCTTGACTTTGCTTTCTCCTTCTTCCCACACTGCTTCCCCTCTTTGTGGGAGTTCCCCAAGGCTCTGTCCTGGGCCATCTTCTCCTCTCCTTTTACACTCTTTCTCTGGTAAACTCATTGAAACCCACAGCTTCCAATATGGTATGCTGATGACACACAACTCTCTCTCTCTCTCCACTCACGCACTCTCCCTCTCCATCCAGTCCTGTATAGCTGACTGTCTCTCTGACATCTCTGCCTGGATGTCTCACCGCCAACTCAAGCTTAATACGGCCATGACTGAGTTTCTCATCTTCCCCGCAAAACGTTCCCCTTCTACTTCCCTCTCATCTCTCAGTTCCATTGAGGGATTCACCATCCAGCCAGTCCTTCAGGAACATAGCCTGGGATTCATCTTTCCCTCTCCTTTATGCCTCTGATCAAGGCTGTTGCTAAAATCGGTTGCTTCGCTCTGTATAATATTGCTAAAATCTGGCCCTGTCTTACTGTTGCCACCACACAAACCCTAGTCCATGCTCTAGTCATCTCTCACCTTGACTACTACAACTTCCTCCTTGATGGTCTTCATTGTTCTGATCTTGCCAACTCTCCCCCCGCACCCCCTACCCCCCCGCCACCACCTTATCTCCATTCAACGCTCCGTTGCCAGAGTCATCCACCTTGGCTGTCACTTTGGCAACATTCTTCCCCTCCTCTCTGCCCTACACTGGCTCCCTCTTCATGAAAGCATTCAACACAAGCTCCTGGTCTTCACCTTTAAGGCTCTTCATGGTCTTGCTCCCCATCTCTCTCCACTATTGTATCCCATCACACTCCTGTCCGGACCGGGAGCTTTGCTCCTCCTCTACCTCCACCCTCACCTAATTGCGATCCTCTTGCTCTTCTAAACGTCTTCTCCCATTCTCTCTTGCTGTCCCTCATACCTGGAACTCCCTCCCTGGTACATTCGCTCTGCTCCTTCCCTCCCAACTTTCAAATCCCTCCTGAAAACTTACCTTTTCTGTCAGGCCTTCCCTAGCTCATCATGAGTGAAACTGCGTCCTCTTGTAGTTTTGGTTTTTTAGTAATGCCTTACTAGGTCAGACTAACAGTCCTTCAACCCCAGCATCCTGTCTCCAACAGTGGTCAATCTCTTTCTCTTGGGAGAAGTACCCAACAGGTCACAATGGGCAATCTATTCCGTTGTTCCAGCCCTCAAACAGTAAGAGGTTATGCCCCCTGTAACTAAGGGAAGCACGTACACCTGCAACTTCTCAACCTCAACCTGCATCTTTTCTCTCCCGATGTTCACCACTCCCTTATCTCCCCCTCCCTTGACTCTTAGACTTTAAGCCCCCTGGGGGTAGAGAACTGTCTATAACTATTGATTGCACATCGCCAGGTACACTGCTGGCACTAAATAAATAAATAATAATGATAATAAATAATAATGAGGCAATCCATTCTCTGTTGTTCAGTCCCAGCTCCTGTCACAGTTTACATCCCCCAACTTACTTGACTAATGGCCATTAATGGACCTATTCTTCGAGAACTTATCCATTCCTTTTTAAAACCCACCTTGATCACCTCATCTGGCAACAAAGGGTGAAAACAAACATGACGCTAACCACCTTTTAACCACCCTTGGTGGTCATTTATGCATGTTGCAGGGCTGCATAGGGCACCAATACAGCCCTGCAACAAAAATAAAGAACCACCAAGGATGGTTAAAGGGTGGTTAGCGTCATGCCTGTTTTCATCCAAATACTACAAATTGCAGTGGCCACCCAACCAGCATCTCACTCTATGATATATTTTGCACCGTTATTATAGCATCCCATCAGTTATCCTCATTCCGCGAGATCTCTGAAATGTCTACTATATGTCAGTATCTTCATTTAGTGCCAAATATTCTACTCTCCCATTTTACTTTTTAGACTTCCAGCATTTATGAACATTTAAACATGATTTTTATTCTTATTCTGCATGTTCTAAGTGACTGCTTCAATTAATTTGGAGTAATTCATATAATTTAAATTTGTCTGTTTTACACCGATTTTCCCGAGCTTGCTCAGCTTCTTTCCTATCCTCTACATTAGGATACACAATTTCCCCTGAATTAATGGAATGCTTTGGAGATTGCCCTAACCTATACCATGCACTCATTAGCGCCTGCTGGCTCCTCCCTATCCCAGACAGTAAAACTGAGGCTGTGCCACCTGCAGTGGTTCCAGTTTTTTTAAGAAATAGGCACTTATTGTCCAGTCTAGCAGATAGTTACAGGCAGAGTAAAATGTTATACCTTTCTATTTTCCAGTTTTGGTATGCCCACTGGATAACATTTTCAAAAGTGTCCAAGTCCCATTTTTTCAAAAGGGATTTATGGACTTAGGAGCCAAAAATCTCTTTGGAAATCAATGGGACATGGGCTCCTAAGTGCATGAATCACTTTTGAAAATATGACTTTGGCACTTTGGAAAACGTTACACATTTTTGTTTTCCATAACATCATTAAACGTGTTAACATCACAAATGTGCTTTCGTCTGTGACTGCACCATAGATATTTCTCCTTAAAAAGTAAATAAAGAAAAATTATGCTAAAGCTTTCTCAAGAGATCACTCGGTTCACAGCTATTAAGTTGGTGTCAGACCTTTAAAAGGAGGAAGAGAAAGGATAGGAGCCTGAAGAAATGTATTATGCATTAAGAAGGGGAAGGGATGGGGGGCAGGGGGTGTAGAATAGCAGGAAAGGAAGTAGAATAGAAAATTATTAGCTTGCTTAAAACGATCTTGATTCAATCATGAGCTCATTTTGTATCCTTCATAAGGCACTTGTCAGAATTGTTTACATACCTCATATGTCCAAGTAATCCAAAATATATATACTTTTCAGTTCTTATTTTTCCTATGACTATGACATTCAATTAAGTCTAGCATTGCTGCAAAGTCTAACTAAATGCATAAGCGAGATGTGGTAGCTTGACAGAGTCTTCTTATGTGTTATTTTCATTATCATGCAGGCCCCATAACAAAAAAAGATGAAGAGAGGGAGTGGCACACCTGCCCCTTTCCCACCTTCAAATTCCCTTGGTCACTGATAAGCAGCAGCTCATACCATGTTTTCATACGTGATGGGGGCTGGCTTTAACGCGCTTTACTCCATGGGCCACCGTCATGCTTGGTTGCCCCCACCAGACAGATGTTAGTGTGGGATGGATCCTGACCATTGTGAGGGCTAAACCCAGCCTGTGACTCGATTGGGATCCCAGTGCCTGACCAGGAGTTAAGTGGGCCCAGAGTGCCGCTGGGTCTGGGTTTGGGTCTGGGTGCCATGGCAGCGGTCACTGGCCAGCATGGCCGGCCATTAGAGAGGGTGGCTGGCCACTGGGAGCAGCGCATGGGTGGGATCTGGTGGATCCTCTGGGCCCTCATCACATCAGTTCGAGGTCCTGGCCAGATTCTGGCCATGGCCGTGGTCATGACCCCACTGTGAATTGGGTGAGACCGTGAGTGCCCAGGCACCGTCACGTTAGAATAACACCCATAGTTTGACACTAGGGGGTCTACAGGAATTCAAACGAGGTAGCCCCTAAATTGCATTACTGCATAAACAATTCTCACCAATATTTGTTAAAACACTAATATTTTTATAGAGAAAGTGAAATACATGCTGCATTATTGTAGTGTGATGTACATTCAGGGTAAAGCCACACAAGATGGGACCAGCTGAATCCCTTCCCCACCTAGGCAGGGTGAATGCAGCTGCTACACTCTGGGCTGGCGGGGAGGGCAGGCCAAACGAACTGCCCCCCCTCCCATGGAGAAACTGGGTAGGTGGGTCACCATCACAAGCCCCACCACTCCTCAGGGTGGACCGAGGAGCCATCCATATGGACAGGTGCTGAGCTTAGCCCCACCCCTTCCGGTCCACCCACTATATTTCCCCCTCCTGTGACATGGACATACACAAATGGCAAACTCCACCCATGGCTCTACAGTGTCAGCAGACCTCACCATGGCGCAGAGCAGAATGGGACCAGCCTGACTGAAGGTGGCCCTATCCTGCATTAGTCTGGGTGGGTTAATGGTAGCACATGATGTGTCACCACCTTTCCTCAGTGGGCGTCTCAAACAGCAGCTCGTCACTGACACCCATCCAGGGGTGGAAGTGGGTGATCATCTGGCAGCTGACGGGCAGATGGTCAGCTGGATCATGGGCTAATGTGGGGTAAAGTGCCATTTTGT
Organism: Sphenodon punctatus; assembly: GCA_003113815.1. Lineage (NCBI taxonomy): Eukaryota > Metazoa > Chordata > Lepidosauria > Sphenodontia > Sphenodontidae > Sphenodon > Sphenodon punctatus. The sequence goes on from QEPC01013957.1 coordinate 1,237,201, forward strand.
CCCCCCTCCTGTTTAACATCTATATGCAGCCATTAGGGAAGATCGTGAGAGGGGTGTGAGGTATGCAGTATCATCAGTACGCAGATGATACTCAGCTCTACCTCTCCTTTTCCATCGATCCAGGTCATGCGGTCTCCTTATTTTCCCAGTGCCTGTCAGCTGTGGGGGCTTGGATGAGGTTGAGCCATCTGCAATTGAATCCTGACAAGACACAGGTGATGTTGGGGGGACTGGGGGTGGTGGCATCTCCTCTTGTTGGGGGGGGGGG
>QEPC01013957.1:1240818-1252629 GCA_003113815.1 Sphenodon punctatus
CCCCGGTACACTCGTGTGCCCCCGTGCCCTTCCCCCCTCCCACCATCTCAGTGGTCCTGGATGCCCCCTCCCCACCCCATCCCCTATGCTGCCCTGCCCCTCCACGTCCCCTGCTGCCCCTAGGCTGTCCCCATCCCCTGACAACAGGGATCCCTGAGGCTACCAACCCCCCTCGTCCGAGGAAAAGATGCTGTCAGCCGGAAGGGCTGGGGACCCTGCCCCCCGACTGCCACCCCCGGGGGGGGGCCCAGTCCGCCCCCCCGTGCGCTGCCTGGCGTCCGAGCTGTGGGGGCACGGGTCCCCGGATCCGCGGTCCCAGATGCTGTTGGGGTGACGAGGGTTGCGGCGCCGGCAGAGCCTGTGGTACGGCCGGGGGTGGTGGTGGAGGGAGCACGGGTCCGGGTGCTGGCACGGCACCTGGCGGGGCTGCTGCCAGTATGAAGGCACTCAAGGCCCCGGCCTGCAGGAGTAAGGATGTGCCCTGCTCCAGTGAGCGGTCCAGTTTACGGTCGAGCTCCTCGGACCAGCGGTCCTGCCGGTCCGAGTGGGCCTGGAGTGCCTACAATTGGCGGTCCATGTCCTGCTTCATCAGCCGCCGGTCCTTCCGTATCTCCGCCAACAGTACCCAGTCCCTCCCCTCCACCTGTTGCAGGGCCCTCGTGGTCCTCTCCTCCAGCTGGTGGACAGCTTCCATCATCTCCTCGGTCTGCCACGTGCTGGTGGTGACCAGCTCCTGCGCTAGGTCCTCCCAGCGCCTGCGTGCCTGCTGCTCCCGCATCTCAAGCCAACAATATTATGCCTGGTGTGGCTCTGTAGTGTGATAAAGGGGTCGGTTAAGCATGTGGGGTGCTGTTCCCCTGCCCCCACTCCTGTCTCCGTGCTATGGGTGCTCCTTCACACCAGGATGGGCACCACCAGCCCCTGTGCGGCTCCCTCTGCCCGTGCCCCATCCCAGCCTCCGGGACCGCGGGGTGTGTGTGGTGTGTGGATGCTCCCATCCCATTCCAACCCATTTGGCACCCCTCCCCTTGGGGTCCGTGCATGTGCCCTGGATTGCCCCTACCTGCTCCATCCGTGTCCGTTCCCTCCGAGGCCGGTTGGTCGCTGGGGCTGGTGTCTGCCTGGTCCACAGGGCGGCATGCCGTGAGGTGCAGGGTGACGGTCTCCTCCTTGCCCTCCACCTCCTCTGAGTCAGCTGGGGCGTGCGTGCCCTCGCCAGCGGTTGGGCTGGGAGTGTGCCAGGCGCACATGCCCGAGGTCCCTGGCAGCTCCTCTGGGGCTTCTGTGACCGGTGCCTGCCCGTGCCCGGGGCTCTCCGGTTGCAGGGGGGTGGGTGCTCATCTGCAGGTCGCTCCTCCCGGGCGCTCCCTCCTAATGGGCGCCAGGCGACAATGGAGCCCTTGCGGTGGAGCACCCGGCTCAGCGCATCCAGGTAGGGGGAGGCCCGTGTCGCCTGCCCAGAGCGCCGGTTGTTGTCCATTATGTCCTTATAGCCCTCCTTGATCTTAGTCCGGTGGGCGTGCGGTCGTATCTGGTCTCCCCCATCTCTGTGGCTATCTGGGCGAACACTGGTTCGTTCTGGGCGTTGATCGCCAGCTCGGCCTGCATCTCAGGTGTCACCCAGATAGCAATTAGGTCGTGGGTCTCTTGGAGCCCCCACTGACCCCCCCCGTGGTACCGGCACCTGGGTGCCGGCCCCTCAGCTGCCTCCTCCTCAGCCCCCGCCGCCTGCCCCTGGCTCCCTCCAGCCTCAGGTTCCTCCAGGGCGCGTGCCCTCTTGCTGGTCTGTGTGTGGGTACAATGGGGCTTCTGGTTAGGCTCCTGGTGGCTGCGGTCCCTCTCTCCTTCCCCTTCTCCCGCTCCTTGGCCCCAACCCATCCGCTCCCGGCTGCACCCCCTACCTTCTTCCGGGGTTCCCCTGGCTGCTGCTGCGCCTCCTCCTCGCCCTCTCGCTCCATCCTCCGCACATTTTCCACCTCCCTCCTCTCCATCGACTTCTCCATCACATTCCCCTACTGCTGACTGCCCTTTAAATCTCCCTCCGTGTGCCACTTGTTGTTGGTTGCCTAGCAGCGATGCTGCGTGCCGTCACCACGGCACGTGGTCATTTCCTTTCACCGCGGCCAGGGGTTTCCCTTCAGACGTTACATTTCTTTCACCCCTGCCATGGTGAACATTCACCACACTTCTAGACCTCCTCCCGCCCGACCTCACGAAGCGTGGTTAGATTCACCCCGGGCCGCGTTTGACTGTGGTGAACATCTGGATGCAAGCAAACAGACGTGCATGGCTCTTTCACCACCCCCTGCATTTGACTGAGGTTGACTGTGGTGAATGCTGAAAACGTAACGTCTGAAATCACCCTTAGTGTCATTTCCCTCCCAGGAGTGGATGGAGTGTGTAGTACATTCCCTACACACATGGGAGCGTTTCTGAAGGCTGCAGGAGTCACCACATGGCCGGCCAATATTACGACTCCCACCCCTGCTCAAAACATTCTTCAGCTTGCCACATATAGCAACCACTGGCCTGCCACCCACCCACCCCCATTTTGTTGCATCTGCCCCTCATCCACTCCTGGCCCTCCCTCACTGTTCCAGGCCCTGCTGCCATCCTGGACCAGTCCTCTTTGCAGGGTGTGTGTGTGTGTGTGGTTTAAGACACAACGGGCTCTGGCGTATCGTCAACTTCTGCTGGTGCATCTCCCTCACAGAGTGTCAGAGCTGGATTGGGGTCACAGTATGTTGCGCTAACTAACCCATTGTTAGAGAGAGATGTGTCCTTACCAGAGCATCAGACCTGGAGGCTTCTGGGAGCAGGGAGCAAAGGAGAAGGGGTGTAGCAATGCATTAAATATTCCATGTCCACAATTATTTCTCAATGTGAACACTCACTCACCTTTAGTCTTACAGGAATGGCAGATCTTCTGAGGTGAGAATTTGCTACATTGTACAATGGTACACTAAAAAAAAAAGGGTGGCAAGAAAGGGCATTCCAAAATAAACAGTGTGTCAGGACCTGGTCTGAAACCCTTGTCTTCTGGGGTCATAGAGCGGTGGATGGCTAACAGGCACTACCACTTCAGCCTGCTGGGGACTTATCCACCTTCCTATGTTTCCACCTTCCTATGTTTCCTCCCTGCTCTGTCCTTGATCACGCCCTGCTCTCTATCTAGACATCGCCCCCTGGTTTCCTGATTGGCTCCCAGCAGATATAACGGCATCCTGGGAGTAGCAGGAAGCTGGCAGAACAGCTTTCTTGCTCTCTCCCTCTTTGTTCACGCCCGACTCAGATCTAGGCTTCTTCCCATCTAGTCTTGGGTCTTGCTTTAGTTACTATCTTGTTTCCCTGCCCTACTTTAGTTCCTAGATCTCCATTGCTTGCTCTACTTCCTAGTTCTTTCCCCCCTCTCTGGCTCCCAGTTCCCTGCTCTGACACCTTGTTCTCTTGTCTCCCCCGACTCCTTGGTCTTGCCTCTCTAGCCATGTAGTGCATTGCCTTGGCCCTGCTCCTTCTTTGGCCACAGCCTCCCTGGAACCCCCTGGCTGCAGCATTCCTCTTCCTAGTTCCTCTAGCCTTGTTCCTCCTTGCCTTGGTCCTTTCCTTCTCCTGCCCCAGCCTCCCTGGATCTCTCTGGCTGTCGCAATCCTCTTCCTTGTCTCTCTGACCATATTTCCCCCTGGCCTAGGTCATGCCCTTTATTACACAGGCCTCCCTGAAACCCCTGGTGGTAGTGAATCGCTTCCTTGTTCCTCTAGTCTTGCTTCTCCCTTGCTTGGGTCCTGCCCTTCATCTGCCATAGTCTTGCAAAGTCCTTCTGGTTGCTGCTTTGTTTTTCCTCAGTCCTGGCTTCCTTGCATCATAGTTCCTTTCTATGTCTCTATCTAGTCTTCCTTACAGCTGGGGGACCTCTGATTATTCATACCCAGCAGGTAGCCAGAAGCTAACAGCTGATATGTAAACAAAGCCTGCAGGGAAAGAATTGCCGGTGCTTGTGAGTCACTCTGCAAGGGGAGCAGCAGGAGGGGACAAACATCCTCCTCCTGCTGCTCCCTCCAGCTTTCCACTCACTGGCCAGAGAGCCAGAGGGAGGTGGAGACTTAGAGGACCTCCCCAAGCCTTCAGGGAGCAGGCACTGGGTGCCGGGACCAGAAAAGTAGTGCTTTCTGGGGGATTGGGGAGGGAGTGGGGGAGGTGCCAGGTGCTCCTTGGCTGGGTTCCTATGGAGAAACCCAGCCAATCAGCAAGGCCTGGGGGGGCGTGTCAGGGCATCTTTTCTAAATGCTCTGGCCATCCCATAGCTCCTCTTTCTCCCCCTGGCCCCTCCCCTACAAGAGTGGGAGGAGGGAGGGGAAGAGCTCACTCCTCCTTGCTCCTTCCTCACTAAATTCACTGGAGGGGAGGGGGAAGAGAGAGAGAGAGAGAGAGCTCCCCCTCTCTTTTTTACGAGAAGGGAGGGGCCAACCAGGGACTTGCTTGGAGTCCCTGGCCTCACTGTTTGGAGGGAAGAACAACAGAAGGTGGTTATCGGAGTCAGACTAGAGCAATCAGGAGGACTCATCTTTTCAGAAACCTGGTAAGTTTTGAAAAAAAACAAATCCCCTGCCCTGATCTCCTGTACATTGTTTGCTTGTGTTTTCTTTTGTCTTCTTCTCCTTCCCACCCCCAGGCATGCATTACAGGCAGTGGTAATTACTAATTTTGTGAGCCCAGTTGGAAGGGCTGTGCTGCCTCACCTCCTATTCTTTAAAATATTGTCTTGGTTCTTGCTGTTTTTCACCCTGTGTGAAACCCTGTCACTCTAATTGTCTGCTTTCTGTTTGTTGGGTTAGAGGGGGCTTGGATAGAAGGGTTTCTAATCTTTGCTGGAATGCTCCCTGCATTTAAAATGACCCCCTTTTCAGTGCCAGTTTCAAGGCTTTTCTGCTGTAAGAAGGCCACCATACCACACGTTGGCTCATTAATGGATAGTCTTTGCATGAATGTGTGTTCCCTGTCTGATTGCAGCAACAGCTGCCTTTTACATTGCAAGTTTAGTTTACAACAGAACTGTTTAGCATGTTCTGGGGGACAAGTGGAACTTCATGCTGCTGCATTTGTGGTGTGCTAAAGACTTAACATAATATTGTTGGTTTGAGATGGTTTGCTTTACTTGCTCTGTATTTGCATGTGCACTGCTGGAGTTCCCCCTCTTCTCCCAAGCATGTGCAAAGGTGGTGGCCATTTTGTGGAGGCCTTCCTTGGCCACGGCTACTCTTAGTTAAAACGGTCCCTTTGCTGTTTTTCACCTCAACTGTCTGCTTTCTGTTTTTGACTGGGGGGACCACAGGGCGTGGATGGAAGAGTTTCTAATCTTTGCTGGAATGTTCGCTGCACTTAAAATGACCCTCAGTTTCAAGGCTTTTCTGCTGCAAGAAGGCTACCATGCCACATGTTGGTTTGCTAATGGCTAGTCTTTGCATGAATGTTCACTCTCTGATTGCAGCAGCTGCCTTTTACATTGCAACAAAACTGTGTAGCATGTTTTGGGGACAAGTGGAACTCCATGCTGATGCTTATGTGGTGTGCTAAGGACTTTACATAATATTGTTGGCTTGAGATGGTTTGCTTTGCTTGCTCTGTTTGCGCATGTGCACTGCTGGCTCCGCGTACCATTGGCTAGGCCCCTCCCACTTCTGGCCCTGCCCTGCACCCCAACAGGGTCTTGAAACCCACCAGCCGCCACTGGTACTGAGTCTAAAGGGTGACTTTGAGAGCCTAATGAGTAAGAGGAAGTATGGGGGAAAAGGGTAGTATTTTTAGTTACGCTAAAAATGGGTGGCAAGAAAGAGTATTCCAAAATAAACAGCTATACTGAGTCCAAAGAGTGATTTTTCTGAGTACCTAATAAGATGGAGTATGGCGTTAATGAGAGTTAGTGCAGGAACAGGGGAAACTGACCACAAGGAGCAGTATTTCTATCAGTTCTCCCACACTCACAATACAGTACAGTACCCCAATGCATGACATAATAGGGCACATAGCCCTCTACTCGTCATTACCTGTGAAGTGAGCAGGTGTGTGCTTGAGCTGCTGCCTGAGAGAGAAACTATAAATGAAGGAGAAATTGTGGCCACAACGAAGACAGAGATCAAGTACATAATATTGGGACAGAGAGAAGCTTGTTGTCCCAAGCGTCAGTGTTGGTCCCAACCTGCAGAGGGTGAGGATTGGGGCTGAAAGACCAAGGCAAAGTGTGGGTGGCATGGAGTCTAAGTTGTAAGTGAGCACAGTATGCGAGACTGCACCACATCTTTACTGCTTAAATGGCACGCATGTTAACTTACAATTTCCATGCTTTTTGGAATAAGTGAGTTTGTGAAGAGCCTTAACTCTCCTCTTAAAGCAAAATTGTGTTTGTTTTTATCAAAACTACACATAAGCATAAACACCTTTTCTAAAGTGATTGGGAAGTGTTGTAATTGCTGACACCTAGCTAACTATACTGTGGGGTTTACTGCAGTAAATTATGCTGTAGAAGACTAGGCTAACAGAAATACATATTTGCAAGCTGTATCATTCTGGGCTGCTCTGAAAAATACCCTAAGCTTTGAAATTTTGGGATGTGTCACCTGTACCATAGAAGGCTTTTCTTCCTCTTAGGGGTACATTTTCAAGGGCAAACACCTGCTAGATGCCTAACTTCTGTTGATTTCCAATGGAAATTACTCCTCCAAATAAGATTTTTGCCTTTGAAAATCTTGTGTCTCTGAAAAGCTTCCCAGTTCATAGAGAGCCATCACCAAAGTAAGTCAAAGGGCCTTTTCACATGGGCACCACTGACACCGCACATGTGTATGGTGGGGGGTGCCCATGTGAACACTGTGGCAGGTGCAGGGGGGATGGGTGGTTGCCTGTAGGAATGGTGCCTGTGGTGGGTGGGGGTACGTGCGCACTCCACCCATCTCCATCCACCTCCACCCATGACCCATGCACAGAGCAACGGGCTCCAATGCCGGTTGCTCTGTGTGTGGAGATGGGTGGACGTGGGTGGAGATGGGTGTGCGCCCGTGGGAATGGGCACACATCCATCTCTACACACCATGGATGCACACCCATCCCCACACCCACCCCAGCCCATTTGAAAAGGGCTAAAGAAAAGCTCTGGGTTATATATTGCTATAGTGTGTCTATGCCCCAGAGGTTCCATGCTTTATATGAATAATTCGGCTTCCTTTTCATCTAAAAGCCACATTCCTAAAAATCAAAAGCTAAATGAGCTTGGGTATCTATCACAATATTTTCCTAAACCATCTTTCCTAAGCTCTCTGGTTACCCCACCACAAATACTTATGTGGATAATAACTAAATCCTTTTACAATTATGCTTCCCACTTTGTATGCTCTCCGTCTTCATGAAAGTACATTTTGGTTCTAGTTTGGTTGTAAATGTAGCACTTTCTTAATGCAAGATCAAAAGGTCCCTTTAGCCAGTTAGCAAATCATTTCAGTAGTTCCTTCTCAAATCATGGGTAAACAGATTTTACCCATCTCCTCAATAGCCAGCAGTAAATGCATAGAGAAATCACTGAGAGCTTAAAGAACTGTGAGCTCAAAAAACAGTACAACCTCATATCTCACAATTTCAGATACAACTATCTAGCCCAAAGGGACTGCATTTACATCCTCATACAGGTGGAAAAAGCAGGAGACACAAAGATAAACAGAAGCCCCAGAATGGTCGTGTGTAAGGATGTTTAGTGAATGTCCCTGATATCTTGCCCTTTACAGTTTCGCTCACTAGAAAAAGGAAGGTATTCAACTAGCAGTTGAAAAAACCAGGGGGAAGTTATGGAATTATTAAAATGTTGTTTTCACATATATTATCCTTATTTTCTAGCTACACTTGTACTTTCAAACTTACAAGAGATTTTAAGTTGCTTGCCTCTTACAACTTTCAACGGTGGGAAGGAAAAAAAAGTTCATAGCATACTTGGTAGAAAAGGGAGACAGGTCATCTGAGTAAAATTTAGATGTTTCGGATCATAAAGAAAAAAAAGGATGAAGCAAACCGTTTCCTAGTTAATTAATTCTCTAACCCTTCCTTTTTCAGAAAGGTAAATAAAAGCAACTGAGTATTAAACAGTCACATAAAAGGCGACAGTCTTGATTTATGTCATGTGCCATTTAACACCAATCATAATGATGTGGTTGTGTAGTTTTCAATGCTGTGAATTGCCTTACTCAGCAGGTCAGTATCAGGAGAGAAATTTTACATAAAGTGAATAAAACATGTTTCTACAGAAAACAGGAACCATTAGGAACTGCTGAGATGACACGGAAGAAAAAAAAATTGCTGTACATATCCAGAACAACTAAATGAAATGTACCACAAACTAAAAAGACTGAGATATTTGTTTTCAATTCCAAGAATGTCCTCTGTTCAGATTTTATTGGAAAGTACATGCTGCATGCAATACTTAACCATTTGGAATGGAGAAGGACTACAGTATGCTCGAAGTGATCACAAAGAATGACCCGGAGGCCTTCCCCTCTATAATGCTGTGTTTTTTGTGTTCAGCTAAGACATAATTGTTACATTCTATGCAACTGATATTAACCTCACCTAAGGCACATTTTCCCCATAATACTAACAATATTTTGATTGGTAAGTAAAAAGAATAGGACAAACTAGCTTTTCATTTTCAGAACAAATTGAATACTTTATCCTCCATCTCACGGGCTTGCTGAATTTTTATTCCTGTAAACATGAAATAAGTTTGTCATTTCCCTGCTTTTGTGCTGGTTTATGGGTCCAGCTGTGTCACCCTTGGAACTCTGGATAGACTGAAAGCAGTGCAGAGAGAATGCTAAATGTGGTATATTATTATAGAGGCGCCCTAGTGGCTTAGTAGTTAAGGCTGCCTTGAGTTCTCCACTTAAAGTGGGGCGTGAATCCCTTAATTACAACATGAAAATTCAAGGGAATCGTTCACAAACATGGGCTTTTTCAAGAACTGTAATTTCCTAAGGTACTTTTCACACTCTGCAAGCCGCCTTGATAGAAATCAAAAAGCGTTACATTTGCTCTTTTTTGAAATTTTCAAAAAGACTATATTTGTCTTGGTCTGATAACATCACAGTCTCAAAAGATGCAGATGCAAATATCAAATTTTACAGAGGGCCTCAATCAATATTAAAGATAAGTTATTTGTGAGGGGAGACTAAACATTCTTTTAAAAGGAAGTTGACGTATAAAATATATATTTAGTCACAGAGGTTCATAGAGCTTTGAATCTCCACAGTCAACATCATCATCTGTCATTTCAGTCTTTCAGTCTTCACTCCACAGCACTCCAATTCTGTGGTTTATTAGCACTTACGCCCTGTTTACCTGCCTAGGCTGCAATCCACAAAGCACATACCCCGGAGTACTCCCGTTGAAGCCCAGAGGCTCAGAGCAGAGAAGGCTTCAATGGGACTACTTCAGAGTAAGTGGTTTGTGGATGGTGGCCCTGGTTTCCTGGTGCATATTCCTTATCACCCCCTTATCTTTAATTGCCTGTACACTTCTCCGCATCAATATTTCACTAAGCTTTCTGGGAATCTGAGATGATCTGTCACAGGCATCCACACACTCTGATTCCTGTAAGAACAGATCTCCACCACTTTAGTCCTTGAAGGGTCCCAGAGAAATAGAAGTTGTCTCCTAAACTAAACCAGAAGCACTATTTCTCATGCATCTTTGTCTGAATGTCCTCCTCCTTCCGTGATGTCTGCATAACCATGCCTTGCTGCTAGGTGACTAAGAGATCAAGCTATAGGTTCAGGTTAGGGGAATGTAGGGCTGCCTGCAGAGCAATAGATTAGATTTAAGATTGCACTGGTTGTTAATGCTCTGAATAGCATAGGCACTGGCTATATTCAAGACCTGCTCCCAGAACCTCACCCTACTGGCTGTCTGTGCTCAGATGTCACCCACTGTGTGAGGATCCCGCCATCGTGTCTTAGGTCGATAGGTGATTGGGTTCTTGCTGTGGTGGTCCCCCAGTGTGAAACGTGCTCCCTCCGGATGTTCGACTCAGTTCCTCCTTCCTCACCTTGAAAAAGCACCTGAAATATTTTTTTGTTCTACATGTGCTTTTAGAGGATCCACAACTGGTTTCTTTTCATGCATTTCCCCCTCCCCTTTTTAAACCATTTGAAATTAATTTTATAAAGTTAACAACAACCACTTTATTTTTATAGTGCACCATCACCAGCTGGCGCTCAGAGCACTGTACAATGTAAAAATATAACATAAAATCTATTTAAAATATAAATCTATACAAAAACAATTTTAAAACGGGGGTGGGAAGGACAACACACATTAAGGGAAACCTGCAGAGGATCCTAAAAGCACCTGGAGAATATTTATAAGTCTTTACACTGTGGTCCCTTTTATACGAGGCGCTGAAAAGCTGCTCCTGAGTCCCATGTTGAAAAAAAAGCCGCTGCGGGGAGTGTTTCCATCCTCCCCACGCTGCCGGAAGTGATGTGTGCCCTCCTGTTGGCAGCGGCGGCAGTGGCTTTTCTCTGAATGTGGGATTCAGGAGGTGCTTTTCAGCACCTCATATAAAAGTGGCCTGAGGAACCCACCACAGCATGGTGTTTTATTGTATATTTAATGTTTTGAAACAATCTGAGTGCCATCCAGCAGAGAGAGTCTATACAAATAAAACTGATTACTATTATTATTGTTATACATACAAAGCTGCTTAAGAAGATGAACTCTGAAGGTCATGAGGGAGGAAACTTCCCAAGTTGATGATCCAGGTTCTTATCCCATACCATTGTATTAGCTAAGCAACCCCAAAGCATGAGAGGAGTGGCATGCTCATTAAATTAACTCAGCACACCATTCCAGGATTTTCCGTGAGAATCTTTAATAGATTTGCTCCAAACTAAAGTGTTTATAGACAAATTTATTTATTTAATTATATTTATATGCTGCCCCCCATGCCTATGGTATCTCGGGGCGGCTTCCAGCACAATATAAAACAATTTTTAAACATAAAAAATCTACAATATCATAATTAAAACAAATTTAAAACACCCCCCACAAAAATTAGCCCCCCCTCCCCTCCAAAGGCCTGGGAAAACAGTCAAGTGTTACAGATACATCAAAAAGCCAACAGGCCCGGGGCCAGGCGAGCCTCCTCTGGGAGGGAGTTCCACAACCGCGGCCCAGCCACTGAGAACGCCCTCTCCATTGTGGGCCCCTGTCTTACACGGGGGACCTCCAGAAAGGTGCCCCTGGTGGACCGAAGGGATCACTCTGAGGCGCGGAGGGCGAGGCGGTCCCCGAGATATGAGGGGCCCAGACCTTGCAGGGCTTTGTAGATCAATACTAACACCTTGAATCTGGCTCAGTACGCTACAGGCAGCCAGTGCAGAACGCGGAGTACCGGCGTTATGTGCTCACGCCGCCCCGTCCCTGTCAGAAGACAGGCTGCCGCATTCTGCACTAGCTGCAGCCTCCAAACCAGAAACAAGGGAAATTCCACGTAGAGCGCGTTGCAGTAGTCTAGCCTTGAGGTGATGAAGGCATGGACGAGTGGCCAGACCGGGCCCGGAGAGGTATGGTCAAAGCCCCCGTACCAGATACAGCTGGCGAAAGGGGGCTTTAGCCACCGCCTCCGCCTGCCGATCCAGACGGAGGCCCGAATCCAAAACCACCCCCAGACTCCGAACCTGAAGAGCAACAGGCGGGCGAACCCCCCCTATCAGGGGGGCCAGCACCTCCCCCGCCCTTCCCACCACCATCACCTCCGTCTTATCGGGATTGAGCTTC
>QEPC01013957.1:1258493-1387349 GCA_003113815.1 Sphenodon punctatus
GGGAAACAGCCTTGGGGGGTGTGGGGTGCCTTGGGGGGTGCGGGGTGGGAAACAGCCTGGGTGTGTGTGGGGTGGGTGGGAAACAGCCTGGGGGGTGCGCGGGGTGAGAAACAGCCTGGGGGTGTGTGTGGTGCCTTGGGGGGAGTTGCGGTGGGAAACAGCCTGGGGGAGTGCAGGGTGGGAAACAGCCTTGGGGCGTGTGGGGTGCGTGGGGTGGGAATCCTCCTCCCGCACCCCCCAAGGCTGTTTCCCACCCTGCACCCCCCAAGGCACCCCGCACCCCCCAAGGCTGTTTCCCACCCCGCACCCCCCCAGGCTGTTTCCCAGTGGGTGCGGGGTGGGAAACAGCCTTGGGGGGGTGCGTAAGGAGGATAGGATTAGGAAGTAATCTTATTCTTACCTGGTGCTGGGAGTTGAAGTGGCAGCCATGTTCTTCTTTGAGCATGTGAGGCAGGGACCAGCGCGCATGTGCGCTGCTCCCTGCCTCAGGCCCCCGGCATCTCGCCAGGGCGCTTTCAACAAGTGCCCATGTGAGAGCTTTCCTTGCGCCCATTGAGTGCAATGGAAGCCCTAGCTCCTCCCTCCACAGCACGTCCTATACATGCTGTGTAGAGTGGAGCTCAGCCGGGCTGAGCGCTCAGCCGCCCAAACTGCGTTTTCCAATCGAAAACGCGGTTGGGCTTAGCATTTTTGAGCCTTCTGGAACCCACTCCTCTGGAGTGGATCCCAGAAGTCAACTAACAGCACCGCAGCAGCCTCTGCCTTACCTTTGTTTCAGAGCGGAGGCTGCTGCAGCACTGTTGTCAGTTTCAGTGAAACTGAACCCAGTTTCAGCGCTGTTGTCAGTGAAACTGACAACAGCGCTGCAGCAGTCTCCGCTCTGAAGCAAAGGCAAGGCAGAGGCTGCTGCGGCACTGTGGGAAGCGGCGGCGAGTATTTTTTTTTTTTTAAAACGAGCGGCGGCCGCGGCGCCTGGCGGGGTGCTTGGGGGGTCAGTGCCCCAAACGCCCTGGGAGGCCAGCCACGCCTGCAATAATAAGTTGATCTCTAGAAAGCTTTTGCATATCCTGAAAGTAGGTTGTAATGCTTAATTAGTTAAAACCCTAAATAATGCAAGCATCCACATGGTCACCGCTTGGGAGTGAGGGTGGTCCGTAAATGCCAAGGGCACTTACTACACAATGCAGCAATATATAATGGAGCGGGATCTCCTAAAGTACGGGAGAGTGGCAATGGGGTTAGAACTGAAGCGTGTTGGAGATGGGAGGATGGGAGGAGAGGGTTGGGTATGCTTTTGTGGGGATTCATGTGTACATGGGAGAGTGTGAGTGTTTTTTCAGGGGTGTGCGTGGGGGGCTGGGGGGAGCGCATGAAGGAATAAAAGAACTGGGAAAAAGCCCGGAGAAGGCGATCAGTTCCCACTGGCCCTGATGTCTGTCACCCAATCCCAATTCGTTCAAAGCATTCACGGGGGAACAGCCTTTATTTCATGGGATCCCCCATCGATTCCCTCATAGGCAAAGATGAGTCGTAATCAATGGAGGGCACATTTTCATGAACCACATCTCAAGCTATTTACAGAAATTAATAAATGACACACTGTGACAACCGCATTCAACAATATTGTTAATCAGCTGCTGCTCTGGCTGGGAGTGCACAATGCCTGGGGCAGGGTCCATTCCCCCGGGGCCTGTTTCCTTAAAGGGGTTGGGCAAGAGAAGCCCCAGTAATCTGACCCGTTCGGAACCACTACTGTCCCTGTTCTCCACCTTTGGAAGCAGAGACAAAAGATCCAGACTGACAGGGAATGACAGACAGTTCGAAGTCCTGACCTGACCTGGACCAGACGAGTTGCAAGCTTGTGGCACCTGGGAGCCATGGGGGATCAGTCCTTAGCTGAGTCCATGCAGTCAGGCCCTTGGGAAGGCAATGGGGATGGCATCCCCATTTATCCACAGCTCTCTCCCTCTCAGTCAGACCTGCTAAATCTGAGGGCTCTGTGGCATGGAGGCATGTCCAAGGGCAATCAGATAGTCCTGCCCCTCTGGCATCCCAGTCCCGGGATGTCATGAGGGGCTCAGGTTGAATGGATGTTAATGGGGTCCCACGTGGCAGGCAGTGGGTTTGAATGCTCTGCCTTCAGTAGTTTCAGCTGTTAGCAAGCCCCTCCCTCCCGGATGGTGAGCTAGCTGCCAGCTCTCTTAGGAGCGGTGTGTCGAAAAGTGATAATTGGGAAAGTGGAACCCAGAAACATTGGTGGACAGACCCCTCCTCCCTCAATCCCAGAAGAACGACTGCATCCCTGAGTCCTCCCTCTCCCCCCTGGAAGATACTCCAGGCCCTGCCCTTCCCCCAATCTCCAGGGCTTTGTTGGTAGGTAGAACATCACCATGAGGTAAGGATCCTTCTCCCGTTAGATCCCCCCTCCCACCAGCAACTCAGCCCAGTATCCTCATCCGCAGGGTCCACTCCCCAGAGCACCTGGGATGTCTGTGTCCGGACGCAAATAGCAATTAGGGACTGGGTGCCTTACCTGGAGAAAGGACACCAAGGCAAACTGGGTGGGCCCATAAAACCACAAATGTCCAGGGCACCAGAGTTCCACAGGGCCTCTGAGACCTGCTGGGCTGAACCCGGAGGGGTACCAGGCCCTCCACCCCCTGCCTAGGCACACTGGATGCTGATCCACTTGTGGAACCTCCCGCCCCCCATCATTGCACTGAGCCCTTCCTTGATGTAGCCACTCCACATTTCCCTTTCCTCTGTGTCAGTACAGCCAGTACCCTTTATTCCTGGTGCTCCCCGATACCCTTCCCTGTCATTCCAACACCCCTTGCCCATTCCAGCAGTTCCCGGAAGCCCCTCCTTCATCATACCATCCACTCACCCTCCAGTATCTGTCCTCACTGTGGCCTTCTCCCTGTGTGTATGTGTGCACCTGACAGATAGCCAGTAACTACTAGTGTTGATGCGGCAGCAGCTGTTACCGCGCCGCAATTCCATTCCACCATTTCGGAATTACCCGCACCACACCGCGGTTTTTCTGCGGACATTCCGCTAATTCTGCCGGCATTCTGCAACTTTCAGGAATTGCGGAAAAATTGCGGAAACTGTCGGAAAACCGCTGTTCCACTATTTTGTGGCGCTGGCGGAATGGCGGAAGTAGTTAAATTTTATGTTTCCGCTATTTTGTGAAGCCTGTGGAAGTAGCGGAATGAAATTAGCGAAACTGCGGAAGTAGCAGAATTAAACTAGCGGAAGGAAAGCCTCTGCCACGCCGTACCACTAATTGCAAAAACGCTGTTTCCGGCGGAAATAGCTACCGCTGCGACATTCCACTACAGCCCTAGTAACTACAGTAGCTACATCACAACAACATGGCCCAGGAATGCTGGGGGAAATGGGTACATGTTACCGGGGCCTGGGCTGCAAGACCGTTAGCATGAGATATAAAGTGAGGCTGAATAGATGCTTGAGGATGCTTATGCAAACATATTTCCCTGTAGCTATGTGTCTATGGGCCGGTGTCCAGATTGTGTGAGATCTTGTGAGATTTCCTGGAGCCAATCAGAAGCAGCATTAGAGCAGAAGAAGTAAGTCTAAACATTGAGCTACTGGGCCAGCCCTTCAGAGACAATGACTGTGTGCATATACAGGAAACTCTAGGACCTGGGACAGAGAAATGTGTATCTCCCTGTGGGACACGCTATCACAAGAACTACATGTCCCAGAGTTCCTTAGATCATGGAATTTCCTGAGCACAGGCAGGAGGAGACAACAGGCTGTGGCAGCAGTGGCAGCAAGAGGGAGGGACAAGCACCATAAAAATTGCCAGTGACTGTGGCAGAAGCAGAAAGATGTTTCAGCAAGCAAGCACTCATTAGAAACTGCAGGTGTTCTGCTATCCCTCAGGAATGCTTATGTCACCTTACTGTTTTGTCTACGGATTGAAAACGTGCAAAACAAACAGACTTTAGTGAGGTCATTCATGATTTTGCCAGGGAAACGAGGCTGTAAAGCAATATGGTCTATTCTTGTCATTTCAGAACTGAATAGGAATGTTCCTTTCATACCTCTTGAAAGTGTATGGGATGGGATCATGGCAGGGGGCCCATGTTACATGTTTGTACTGGGCCCAGAGCAATGGTGATTTGGTCCTGCACAACATCACACCTCATTAACTCTGTGACATTTAGCCCTTTACTGTGCATGAACATATTATTACTCTCTCTACGTACTTAACTGTGGAGCGGGCCGCCATGGCCTTGTGCATGGGCCCAGTGTGAGGCATGGAAGAGTTGGGGAGTGTCTGACACCCTCGCCCTGGCTGAGGGGCAATGTTCAGGGGCTGTTTGCTGAGCCATCCTGCAGGGCAGCTGACTATGGACTCATGAGACGGTACATGCAGGCTCTGGGTCACTGAGCTGGGCTTCCAGGTGTTGGGGGCTGTTGGGGGTGATGGGACTGTGGGATGCGAATGAGAGCACGGCTTTGCAGGAGATTTATGAACTTTGTGAGTTTTGCCTTTGTTTTGCCACGGGGATGGGCCCCTCTCTGCTGTTTTCCTTTGCCACTACCCACTGATCGCTGCTTGTTCGGATGATGGAGCAGAACCTCCTTGCGGGTCTGCCGAGAACTCCCTACGTTCATGAGGAGCCCAGTACAGCTGAGCTCTGTGCCCTGAATGAGGTGTGGACACGGCCTGAGGTCCAGTTGGCTCTGGCCCATGGTGATCCTTTTGACCCCTCCACTATACGGTGGATCAGCATATGCTTGCGAGGGGATACCAGAGGGTCATGCATCAATGGGGGGTTGTATGCGGAGGGAACTGGGAGTTCCCAGTCCCCACTCCCCCTCAGTAGCAGGGACTCCCCTAGGAACTTTGCACTTTGGACTTCCAGTTGCTGTAAGTGACCTGTAGTGGGAGGAGGCTTGCTCACACCCTGCCCCCCAGCTGCCGTGAGCCCCCTTGGAACTTTGTCCTTTGGACTTCCTGTTGCAGTGATAGCCCTCTAGTGGGAGGATGCGTTCCCACCCCCTGCCACGACCCACTCCCCCTTGGAACTGTGCCCTTTGGAATGACAGTGAGTGATCTGTGACCTGGGTTATATACAGCATGCAGACAGGACTGAACTGGCAGCCTGCTAGGGAAATGGTTGTTTGGGCCACATCCGGCTGCTTTTATATATGTCTCCTTTCGGGTTTTTCCTTCTTTTCCTGTTATCATGGGGGGGGCGGGGGTTGCTTTGCAGCTGGCTTTTTCTGGGTGGCAACTGGTTCCCCTGGTGGCTGCCTGACACCTCCATGTGCCAGCAGGGATGGCAGGGCCTGCTTCCCCAGCCTTTGCCCTCCTGGAGTACTGTGAAAGGCAGGTGGAAGTGACTGCTGCAGTTTCTTTTCCCCACAGTCTGCCATGTCTGACTGTCATGACAGAGCATGTGGTCAGGGGCGTAGCTAGGGTGGAATGGGTCCCTGGCCAAGTAATCAAAATGGCCCCCCATCCTGCTCCCCCCCCCCCAGCACCCAACCCCACCTTTTCCAGTCTGTGGCAAACTTGTAAATTTGGTTGGAGCTCTGAGGCACACTTGTTAATTTGTTTCAGCTTTGCGCCATGAAAAATTGAGCTCTTGAAATAGCTCTGGGGCCATTCTCTCTAATTTTCTCTTTTATCTACTATTACCTTTCCCCCCAGTAAAGCTGTTTATTGAACCGAAACACCCATCTCAATGGCAAAATTCACAGATATGAAATCCCACTTTTCCCTCAGTAGGGAGGGCTTGAGATAGCACAGAAAGCAAGACAGCTCTGGGTCCATTCTCTCTAATTTTCTCTTAGCTACTATCATTCCTTCCCCAGCAAAGCACAATCTGCTATCTGCAAGTGTCTTCTAGCCTCACAAAGACCCCACTCTTTTACCCCAGCCCTCTCTCTCCCCCAAGCCCATGCCCCACATAGATCCCCCAGCCCTTTCTCCCCCAAGCCCTACACAGACCCAGAGACGATGTGTGACCCACCTCCTCCCCGCACAGACCCCCCTCCTCCTCACCTCTCTCCCCGCTGAGCTGAGTGAGCTCACCTTCTCCAGGTCTGGGAGCGCCTCTCTCCCACCCTCCCACTGCAACAGGGGCTCTGGGCAGGCACAGCGGCAGTGGGGACAGTGACTCAATCTGACTCACTCACCAGCTGCAACTCGGCATCTCTACATGCTGCAGCCTGCAGAAGCAGAATCAGTTGCAGGGGAGAGTGAAGAGACGACGACATGGGGAGCGGTGCCAGGCGGGGAGGAGGAGAACTTAGAGGGTGAGGGGAGCTGAGCTGCTTCTGTGTACTGCTCCCATCCAGTCCCTCTGCTTCCATATCACTGACCCAGCCTCTCAGTGTGGGGTGGGTAGGTCAGCACCCAGGGGCCAGCCAGCCAGCCAGCGTGGCTCACAAACCCGCACCCTCACAAACCATTGCACCCTGGAAAACACGAGCATTTTTGGTGGGCACACAGTGTGCACTCCCATCTACCACCACTTTCAAACTTAGCCACATGATCCATCACCTGGTGGGGAGGAGGGAGCCTGATTGGTCAGCCTCCCTCCTCTATTTATTTGTTATTATGATCAGCTGTTGAGCTGGGGCTATCAGCTGTTGAGCTGGGGCTATCAGAAAGCTACTGAGAGTGCAAAGGGACTCTGCTTGCTCAGCTCAGGGGGAAGCAGCAGGACAAATCCATCCCAACACTGCTGTGGCACAGAGAGCAGTCAGTCATGCAGGCTAGGCAGGCAGCACGGGCCTATACTAGCTTCACTAGTGCCACCAGGAGGCAGCAGACTGGGAAAACCCGGAAAACCGGGCTCGCTCAATGGACGCTACGCCACTGGATGTGGCGCTGTGAGCAGGGTGGAGGTGGCCTCCCACACGTGTTTGGTTCGTCCGCCCTACCCAGGGTGTGTGAACGGTGGTTTGACTCTTCAGCTACCAGGGGTCACAGGCACGTTACCTTTCCAAACTGTGGGGGTGACGGATGCATATTTTCTTCTTGGGAAGGGGAGATGCTTTGCCGCTGTCACGTCTGTTTTTACCCATTGTCACTCCACCTATAATGCCTCTTTTGAACATATGGGCTAGGAGGCGCACAGCTAGAAAATATGCCTGTCAGGAAGATCTGATTGCTCATCCTTTCTAAAAGTTTCCCCATTGAGTGGGGATGCATTGCTTCTCACACATAGTTTGTTATGACAGCTGGCATTACTTGGCAACTACAGTATTTGAAATAACCGAAAATAGTAATTTCCCCAAAATTAAGCACTTACTGTAATCAAATAGATTTTTATTCATATTGCAGGCCTCTGCAAATTCATTATATAGTGGATATAACCAATCTACAGCAATTTTTATAATTGGACATGAATGAATAACAGAATCAATATGCTCAAAATGTAAATGATTTCACTGTTCTACCAGTAAAAAAACAATGCTCTTAAATGAACATTTTTACTACTAGCCCTGGCACGCATGACTGGGTCAATAATCTGTTAATAAAAAATAAGATAAAAATAATAATAATAAAGAGTTCTGTATAAAAGTATTCTTATTCATTTCAGAAGAGGACCGAAAATGGACAGAAGTTCAAAAGGACTAACTCAAAAGCCTCTAGAAGATATAGAGCGCGATCCAGCTCCATACAAGTGAATGAGAGTTTAGTCTTTGACTTCAATGGGAGCTGGATTGCACTCATAGTGTACGCTTCTGGACTTAACAGTAAAACGGACAACAGTACTTAACAGCAGAAAAGCCAACAGCTAAGAAATAAACCAATGGTCACTGTAGGGGATAGAAATAAGACTTTCAAGAGGCTTATTTCAGTACTACACTTTGCTACCTAATTACAGGTATTGCAACTGGGTTGTGCTTAGTTTGAACAAGTGCTTCTAGGTTACAGATATCTAACAAAACACAAACAAAGAAGAAAAGCTATAATATATAATCATTGAAACAACCTAGACAGCAATCCTCAAACCATTTATTCCAGAGGAGTCCCACTGAAGGTCAATCGGCGACAGTCCTCAAACAACTTACTCCAGAGACCCAGTGAAGATGAACAAGCTGCAATCCTCGAACAACTTACTCCACTTACTGCAATCGGTTGTACTTAAACCGCAGTGGGCTGCAGCTACTAAACTTACTGCAGTGCAAACCGCTTACTCCATTTCTCAGACCACTTACTCTAGAGGAATTGCTTTAAAGTCAACGGAGGAAGGATAATCCTCAATCAACTGGAATTAGTGATTTGAGGATGGCAGCCCATATGTCTGCTTTTTGCTCTTATGCCTCTTCGGGGTGCTGGGGAAGGCTCATACTGGGACAGCCGATTATTAGGGCAGCGTGGTAGGGGTTGTTTTGGGGGAGGGTGGATTAGGGTGGGATTGCAGCGCCCAGAAAGCCCCAGCAGGCATTGCAGCGCCCAGAAAGCCCCTCCAGGTGAGCAGGGCCCCACCCCATAGCCACAAGCCAAAGGTGCACGCCCGCGCCCAGCGGGTGGCAACAAAAGGGCGCTGGCCGTTTTGTGGCCGTTGTGTGGCCGGAGTGAGGACATGACAGCACGCACGCGCTCACCCGACAACCGCAGGTCTGGCATCCCTCTGAGACCAGGACATTCAACACCTATGATGCCTCCCAATATCTCTCTCACTCCCTCGCCCTCTATCACCTCCCTCCTTCTAGCCTTTCTCACGCACCCCCCTCCTTCTCCCTCGTCCATCACCAGCAGCCTTTCTCCAGCCAACCTACCCCTTATTCTCACCCACGCCCATCCCCCCTCCCCACCCTCATCCCCCCTTACCCATTCCCCCTAGGCCCAAACCCGCGACACCCAGGTGTTCCACAGACCATTGTGGCCAATACGAGGCCGGTGCACGACTCCCACCCCGCAAACCAGGCCGTTCCCCATCCCCCAACCTCATCCGCATCCCCTGCCTTCCCAAACACCAATTGCCTTTTTCCTGCTCCCTCTGGAACTGCCGCTCGTCCGTGGCTAAAGCTCCCTTCATCCACGATCTCTTCCTCTCTCGCCCCTTTCAACTCCTGGCTCTTACGGAAACCTGGATCACGCCCTCCAACTCTGTTACCCCGGCTGCTCTATCCTCCGGGGGCCTGTCGTTCTCTCACCGCCCCCGCCCTGAGGGCCTGGGTGGTGGTGTGGGCTTGCTCCTTGCTAAGCACTGCCAATTCAAAACCCTCTCCCCTCCCCCCTCCTCCTCCTTCCCTTCCTTTGAGGCCCACTCTGTGCGCTTATACTCCCCTCTACACCTTCGGGTTGCTGTCATCTACCGCCCCCCGGGTTCCCTCTCCTCTTTCCTCCCGGACTTTGAATCCTGGCTCACCTTCTTCCTCTCCGATGATATCCCCACTCTTATCCTTGGTGATTTCAACATTCACGTTGACACGCCCTCCGCCCCCTCTGTTTCCCGCTTTCTCTCTCTCGCTTCCTCCTTTAATCTCCGACTCTGGACCGACTCCCCCACTCATACTGACGGCCATTCCCTCGACCTCGTCTTCACTCGAAACTGTTCTCTAACTGACCTCTCCTTTGACCCCTTCCCTAGTTCTGATCACTTCCTCGGCTCCTTCAGCCTTTCCCACCGACCCCCCTCCGCCTCCCCCTCTATGCGCCCCTTCCGCAATATGCAGGCCCTTACTCCCTCGGAGTTTGCCGCACATCTTTCCCCCCTTCTCCCCCCCGTTTTCGCCTCCTCCTCCCCTGACTCTGCTGTCTCTGCTCTCAACGCTTCTCTCTCCTCGACCCTTGACTCTCTTGCCCCCCCCTCTGCTCGCCCCGTCCGCCCCCTCGACCCCCGCCCCTGGCTTACCCCTGCCATCCGCTACCTCCGCTCCTGCGCCCGGGCTGCCGAACGCCTCTGGCGCAAATCCCGCTCCCTCCCTGACTTCCTCCATTACAAATTCTCCCTCTCCTCCCTCTCCTCGGCTATCTCCCTAGCTAGGCAGCGCTATTATGCCTCTAGGATCGAATCTTTCTCCCGCGACCCTCGCCGCCTTTTCTCTACTTTCGACTCCCTTCTCAAACCCCCCTGCCCTCCCCCGCCCTCTTCCCTTGCTGCTCGGGATCTTGCGTCGTTCTTCACCTCCAAGATTGACAAGATCCGTCGGGATATTGCCTCCCGCCCCCCTCCGCCCCCCGCTCCCCTCCCGCCCCCTCCCCCGCCCCCCTCCCTCCTCGCATCCTTCCCTCCTGCCTCTCTCCAGGAAATCTCTGCTCTTCTCTCTTCATCCAACCCCTCCACCTGCCCCCTTGACCCGATCCCCTCCCGCCTCCTGACCTCTATTGCTCCCACTGTCGCTCCCCCCCTTCTGCATGTTGTCAATCTCTCCCTTTCCACAGGCTCCTTCCCCTCTGCCTTCAAACATGCCACTGTCTCCCCCATCCTCAAAAAGCCTACCCTGGACCCTTTCGATCCCTCTAGTTACCGGCCGGTCTCCCTCCTTCCCTTTGCTTCGAAGCTCCTGGAACGTGTCGTCTACTCCCGCTGCCTGAACCTCCTCTCTGCCAACTCCTCCCTCGACCCTCTCCAGTCCGGCTTCCGCCCCCTCCACTCTACTGAAACTGCCCTGGCCAAGATCACCAATGATCTACTTGTCGCTAAATCGAAGCGCCACTACTCCGTTCTTGTCCTCCTTGACCTCTCTGCCGCCTTTGACACTGTCGACCACTCGCTCCTCTTGGACTCCCTTTACTCTTTGGGCTTCCGTGGCTCTGTCTTTGACTGGTTCTCCTCCTACCTCTCTGACCGCTCCTTTAATGTCTCCCTCCCCGAGTCGACCTCCCCCTCCCTTCCCCTCTCGGTTGGGGTTCCCCAAGGTTCTGTCCTTGGCCCTCTCCTCTTCTCTATCTACACCCGGTCCCTTGGTGAAATTATTGCCTCCCACGGGTTCCAATACCATCTCTATGCTGATGACACCCAACTCTATCTCTCTACCCCCTCTCTCTCCTCCTCTGTCCGCTCACGCCTCGTCGACTGCCTCTCTGATATCTCCGCCTGGATGTCCCGACGCCAACTCAAACTGAACATGGCCAAGACTGAACTCCTCATTTTTCCTCCCTCCCCCTCCTCTCCCTCTGACCTGACCGTCTGCATTGATGGGGTCACCATCCGTCCTGTTCTCCGTGCCCGCAGCTTGGGCTTCATTTTTGACACGCACCTCTCCTTTAAACCTTACATTGACTCTGTGGCCAAATCCTGCCGATTCGCTCTCCTCAACATTGCCCGCATTCGCCCCTTTCTATCTGTCTCCTCGGCCAAAATCCTTGTTCATGCCATGGTTATCTCTCGCCTCGACTACTGCAACCTCCTCCTTGCTGGCCTCCCTCGCTCCCACCTGTCCCCCCTTGTGGCGATCCAAAACTCTGCCGCCAAGGTCATTCACTCTGCCCGTCGCTTCGACCATGTGACGCCTCTCCTCCTCTCCCTTCACTGGCTCCCCCTTCCTGAACGTATCCTGTTCAAACTCCTGGTTTTCACGTTCAAATCGCTCCATGACCAAGCTCCCCCTTACCTCTCGGACCTAATCGCCCTACGCGCTCCTGCGCGCGCTCTCCGCTCTTCCGCTGTCCCCTCCCTCGCTCTCCCTCGCTTCTCCTGCTCGCCCAACCGCCTTCGTCCCTTCTCCCTCGCTGCCCCGCATGCCTGGAACTCCCTCCCTGCCGACGTCCGCCTCGCCTCCTCCCTCCGCTCCTTCAAATCCCTCCTCAAGACCCACCTTTTCCATGCTGCCTTTCCCAATGCCCTCTAGTCTTTCCCCTTGCTCTTACTGTCAGCCCTCCTCTGCTGACTGCTGCTACCGACCACCTTGTAACCAAGCCAAGTACACGCACCTGAGACTTCGCATCCGCCTGAATGTTTGTTTGTCTTCTCCCATGTCTCTCCCGCTGTCCCCTCTCCTTGTCTCCCCCTCCTTGTCTTTTAGATTGTAAGCCACAGGTAGGGACCGCATCTGATTGTATGTTCTGTACAGCGCCAGGTTGCAACTGGCGCTTTATAAATGTTTAATAATAATAATAATAATAATTCTTCAGGGAGGTGGATAACACCGGTGATAAGGGACAGGTACTTGGTGTCTGTCCCTCTCGCAGGCCCCCGGACAGGTAATGCGGTGATTGAGAACGGGAGGGCACCTGGCGCATGACTACTACTGCTTAATGCGAGGTCAGTTGTTAATAAATGTACAACGATCCGGGAGCTGATCCCGGATCAAGCAGCTGACCTCGTGTGCATTACAGAGACCTGGCTGGACACTGAGTCAGGGTCAATTCTGGCTGACCTTGTTCCAGCCGGCTACTCTGTACAGCACCAGCCTAGACCAGAGGGGTGGGTAGGCAGTGTAGCTGTTATTTTTAAGGACACCTGGTCTGTGAGGCGGTATGAAATGCAGACTATCTTGGGCATGGAGGGTATCCATCTGGTGTTCGATTTAGCTGGACACAAATTGGGGCTGCTGCTTATATACTGTGCACCGACCTGTACGGCAGCATCCCTACATGCCCTAGCTGAATTGGTGTCGGAGGTGGTCTTGCGATCTCCAAGGACTTTAGTCCTGGGAGATTTCAGCATCCATGCTGACGCCAATCTTGGGGGAGCAGAGAGTGAGTTCATGGCCATCATGACAACCATGGGACTGTCTCAGAGGGTTGTGGGCCCGACACATGATGGTGGACATACCCTTGACCTGATATTCTGCACCGGCCTTGAGGTGGGGGATCCGGTAGTGGGGGATGTATTAACTATGCCCTTGTCATGGACGGATCATTATCTCCTCCAGGCCGGTCTCCTGGCGCATGTCTGCCCCCTGAGAGGTGTAGAACCAGTTTGGTTAGTTCACCCCCAGAGACTTATGGAACCAGAAAGATTCTGGAATGCTCTACGGGAATTATCTCCCGATCTCGATGACTGTTTGCTCGATGACCTCATTGTCTTCTGGAACAATTTGTTGACTGAGGCCACTGACCAAACAACTCCCAGGTGTCCGCTTCCGGAATGCCGACGACGCAGGTCCCCTTGGTTTACAGAAGACTTGTGCTGGATGAAGCGGGAAGGACAGCGGTTGGAGTGACGGTGGCACTGGGCTCGTGCTGATGCTGACCGACTGCAGCATAAAGCTAGTTTAAAAGCTTATGCTGTAGCGGTGCGGGCAGCAAAGAAAGAGTGTCTTCTTGGAGGTCCCCCATGTTAAGCGGGGGGCCACAATGGAGGGGGCAGTCTCGGTGGCCGGGCCGCACCTTTGGAATTCCCTCCCGGAGGAAGCTTACCTGGCCCCGAGCCTTTTAACATTGCAGAGAGCTTGTAAAACCTGGCTGTTCGCCCAGGCCTTTGGGGAGGGTGGGTTAGTGGGGTTTTATTCTCCTACCCTTCTTTATTATTTTTTATAATTTTTTGTCCTTCCCTGTTTTGACTGTTAATATTTTTTTATTTTTTTTATGATGTTTTTAAATATTTTAAATGTTTTTATGTGAAATTTGTTAGCCGCCCCAAGCTGTTTGCAGGACGGGTGGGGTATAAATGTATTAAATAAATAAATAAATAAATAAAGTCCCTTGGGTTTCCCGGGTGGCAACAATGGAGAGGGCATTCTTGGTGGCTGCTCCTAAGCTGTGGAATTCCCTCTCGACAGAGGCCCTCTTGACCCTGGACCGCCTCTCTTTCTGAAGACAGTGTATGACCTGGCTGTTCCGCTGGGCCTTCGGAGAGGGAGATGGGTAAGGTGGGCTGGGGGGGTGTTCTGCCCTTTTTATATTTTTAGCATTTTAATGAATTTTAAATTGTGTATGCTGTGTTTCTTTTATTATTATTATTATTATTATTGTTTATTATTGTTATTGTTGTAAGCCGCCCCGAGCTGCTCTGTGAGCGGGAGGGTGCGGGGTAAAAGAGCAGCGAAATAAATAAATAAATAAAAACAACTACTTTCTTCGCATATTTCCTTCTATCTGTATAGATAGACCTCTCTTCTATCTGTAACAAAAAACATGTTCTCTGTCTACACTCAAAACAGAACTGCTACTTTTTAAGAATCAGTTTTCAATCATTTAATTTTGTCTCTGTTTTGTATCTACTCAGTGTTGTGTTCAATCCTTCGTCTCCCCTGCTTTCAATTAAACCTTTTATTTAATCTAAGAACGCCTGCTCTCACTGACCACTGAACTTTTTATTTGTGGATTTATGATAATCTAATGCACATCACCCTGAGTAGAAGGGCTGCCTTATTTATCCCCATTGTTCTTTTGCCAAAAGAGACACTTACAGAGAAAATGAGCTCTTGCTGAAGCCAGGAAGGAAATCACATTTGTTTAACACAGCAAGAGGCCTTTCATTACCTGCCTGATGCCCTTGACCAGAACACTATCGTGGCCTCTCAATGTGCTGGCCGCCCCTTTCCTAGCTGCTCTGTTCTGATAAGAGATGCCTTCTCCCTCAAGTGCCATTCAGAGCTGGGAGAAAGAGGCAATGGACCCAGGAGAATTATTTTCAAAGGCTTATGAAGGAAATAAGACATTTACATGCATTCAGTATTCTTTTCTGCAAGAACCTCTGCAGGTTAAAGAGCAATATTTTGGCCTTGCATAACTATTATTTGACAGAAAGTTATGAAAAAAAGATGCCTCACTGTTTATGCTTATACTTTATTTTTCTTCCAATAAAAACCTGGACAATTTAAAAAAACAATGCAAAGATACCACAGACACTTAGGTGACAAGTTACTCAGTGAGGAGCTCTACAGATTATACTATACTTTGTGGTCAGTAGACAGTAATCCTAATGAAAACAATGCTAATTGCCAGGTAATGCACATACAGAGATAGAGTGTGGTTGCCATGTTGGTCCCAAGTGACAGAGAGACAAAGTGGTTCAAATGATATCTTTTATTGGACCATCTGTTGTTGGTGGAAATAAGGAAGCCACACAAGGCCACACAAGGCCCTTCTTCAGGCATGTAGCGTAGCCAGTAGAAATATATAAACTGAGCAAATGTAGGACAAGTACATATGAGGGGGCATGGAATGGGTGGGAGTGAACAGGACAAAGTAGCAGGTGGGAGGAGGGTAAAGAGAGAGAGATGCGCCAGATATTTAAAACCAGAGATGTAAAATTATATATTGGTGTAGGAGACAAAGAGACAATAAGTACTGGTAAACACACAGAGGGCAAACACACAGAGAGGGCAAACATATGGATTGGAGGGGGGGTTAAAGTAGGAAACAGCTTATAAGGTGAAGGGAATACACATATCAAAAGAACTGGGTTCACAGTGTCACAAAGACTGAGAATTCAGCTATCAGAGTCAGTTACAGAGAGGGAGACAACGTAGTTAGAACAATATCTAGGAACTTGGTATGAGGACGCCCAAATGCAACCTTGTGACGACGTGATAAGTAACTCAAACCACTAGAAATTGGTGCAATAAAAGATACCATCTCAACTACTCAAATCAAATTATTTTAATATGCGTGGCCAGCGGCCATTGCAAAAAGAAGAAAAGCACATACAGATAAAAACAGCCAATATTAATATTAAAAGCAATTTGGTAAACATATTGGAAAATGCTGGTATAAACATACTATAAAAAGGAGGAGGGCAGGGTATGAGCTGTCAACAATATCAGCCATACATACTGCAAAATAAAAACTCCAGCTCATGGCTACTACAATCAGCGTCCCGCATAACAGAAGCCTTCGGCACAATAAACAAAAACACAACCAAGAGTTTGGCTAAATAAATAAACTCACCTCTCTCCAAACTAATTAATGAAGTGTTACACATTTATCACTTGTCAGATGACACTAAGGAACAAAAAGTGGCTCCACCCTTTCTGTTGCTATTTTCCTGGATAACACTGGATCATCAACTAAGACTTCAAAACTTTTTGCCATTGAATTTAGCAATAAACTAGTCTCATCTCTAGATCCTGCAGAGTTTCACCCAATGAGGACTTTGATCTGAGATCAACTGATCTATTTAAAAAATCCAAACGATCTACCCTTACAGTCCTTTAAGGGCTTTGAGTCTCAAATGCCACCACATCCTGATAGAGCCAACTACCATAGAAGGGAAGAGGTATTGGCTACAATCCCGTTGCATTCAGGCATGGAACAGATGGGGAAACTCCACACACCTCTTCACTCAGATTTCTTAAGCAGTTTGGAAGGCCAGTTGAGTTTAGCTAACTTTGTTCTACATGTCAAACGTTATCTGTGTTGCAGAGTAATAACTGATTCGCAATCAGTAAGGACAAATGCAGCTGATGGTTTAACAACAGAACTTTACTTATGACTTTCCAGGCACAGATCCTTCGTTGCATCTAACTAGTAAGAAGACAAAATGGAGACTGAGACAATGAGAGAGAAGGGAAGAAGGAGTGGTTACACAAAGGAATTCAACTGTAAAACCCCATCTCCCTTCCATGTATACATAAACCTAGCAGTGCCATCTGGTGGCTCTATAGTCAATTACTGTTCTTAACTGTTCTTAATTCAGTAACTTTAACTTATGCATGTTGCATATATCAACATCCCTTCTCAACAGACAGAAGTTAACCTACTAAACCCGTTTTACTTAGTAGCTTTCGGTGGCGCTCTCCTGCTAAAGGTTTTGTGAGGGCATCTGCTACCATGTCTTCTGTAGTTTCCTTTGTCCATTTGCTGTGTTCCCCTTCTGACGTTTGTAAGACGTCTTCCCATGTCGATGGCTCAGACAGTCTGTCGGTGCTTGCTTTGTTGGACAGGTGAGTGGGTGGTTTGCCTTTATTTTCCCTGGTAGATCTTCTGATTTCAACATCTGCAGGTGATTGGGTTTGTTCCTGCATCTCAGTTGAGCTTGTACTGATCTCAACTGTTTGTTCAGGATGCTCTTCTCCTCCTGATTCAGGACACGCTTCTCCTCCTGATTCTTGTAAGGACATTACACTGTTGCTTGGGTTTTCTTCGAAAGTCACGCTATTGCTGATAGTTACTTTGTCTGTGTGCGGGTTGAGGATTCTGTATCCTTTGGAGTGTTCACTGTATCCAACAAGAATCCCTTCCACAGCTCGGTTTTGTAGTTTGGTGCGTTTCTCTTCTGGAATGTATACGTATGCCTTGCATCCAAACACTTTGATGTGTCCCACACTAGGCTTCTCTCCATACCAGAGTTCGTACGGAGTTTTACTTACTGTTCTTGAGCAGAGTTGGTTCTGTAGATATGTCACCGTAACTACTGCCTCGCCCCAAAAAATTTCTGGCAGTCCAGAGTCAGTCAACATGCACCTGATCATTTCTGTTAAGGTTCTGTTCTTTCTTTCAGCTACCCCATTTTGCTCGGGCGTGTATGGTACCGTCTTCTGGTGCTCTATCCCATGGGCTCTCTGGAAGTCTTCAACTTTCTTTCCTGTGTATTCACCTCCGTTGTCAGTTCGGAATGCGAGTGGCTTACGTTGGAATCTGTTGCTTGTCATGGTTGTGTAGTCCTTTAATTTTTCCAGTACTTCATCCTTATGCTTCAGGAGGTATGTGACTGTTTATCTTGAATGGTCGTCTATGAATGTCACTATGTATCTGTTCCCTCCAGGTGTGGGTACTTCCTGGGGCCGCACACATCGCTGTGTATGAGGTCAAGTGGCTTGGAGGTTCTAGTCTAGCTTACTTTGGGGAGCGTTGCTCTGGTGGCTTTAGCTTTGATGCAGCATTCACATCTTATGGTCAAGGGACATGCTGTCACTCTCAGGTCTTTTGTCAGCTGCTGTCTTTGCAGTTCCTTTATACTTTCTGGGTGCCTGTGACCCAGGCATCGATGCCACAGATGAATGCTGTCCTTCTGTTGCTCGTGTGCAGTGAGTTTTGCTTGTTCCTTGGTTGCAGTTAAGCAATACAGGTGCTCATCTGCATAGGCTCTGGCTAGGACCCTTGTCCCCTTTTGGATTGTGCATTCATTACCCCGGAACTTGGCAGTGAGCCCTTTCTCTGTTAGGCGTTTAACGGATAGGAGTCCTCCCTCTAAGCCAGGTACATAGAGCACATCCTTTACCGGTATTGCTAGTGTGCCTGCGTATGGCTTGTTGCAACTTAGAATTCCTTCAGCAATACCTTGTGCAGTGATACTGTTTCCATCAGCGAGGTATATCTCTTCTTTGTTGCATGGGTCCAGTACCATGAAAAAGCTCTTGTCGCTGGTCATGTGACTCGTGGCTCCAGAGTCAACACACCTGTCGTGTGATGAGTTGGTCTGTTGCTCTAAAACATCCTCTCCACTGTTCTGTGGTTGTGTCACTGGTTGTGGCCTTGGCCCTTTGCTTAGACATTTGTGGAGATCACTTTTGTTGTTCTGCCTTCCATATGGATCAGTCTTTCTTTAGGTGTCCTTCTTTCTTGCACCGAAAACATGCCCTTGTTTCCTTCTTGTGCAATCTGTTGTCTGCAATTCTCAGGGCAGTTTCCTTATCCTGGTCCTGATTATCTTGCATGATTTCTTTCCTGCGCTGGAATTCATCCATGAGTCTCCCTTTTACAAATTCCAGTGTTAGGTCTGCCTCAGGCCTTGTCTCTAGGGCATTTATGAGGGTGCTGTATGATTCAGGCAGGCTGCAGAGAAGTAAGGCTGCCACGTGTTTGTCTTTTATCTCTTCACCGATGCCTCGCAGTTTTGCTGCCACTTCCAGCATTGAATTTATGTGATCCTGCATCTCCTTCCCTTTACCAGTCTCATCTGGTACAGTTTCCTTAGGAGAAACAGCTTACTGTTCAAGCTGGTCCTTTCATGCAGCTTCTGCAGTGCATTCCACATGCCCTTTGCTGTAGCCTCACCCCTTATATGGATTAACTGGTCATCTTCTACTAGCAGGCTTATGGTTGCCTTTGCCTGTCTGTTCTTCCTGTCCCATACCTCAGGGTTTGCTGCAGGTCTGTCTGTGGTGATCGGAGGTGATCACTGGTCATCTTTGGATAGGAGCATTTCTCTTTTGAATTTCCACAACTGGTAGTTTGTGTTATTCAGCTTGCAGACTGAAAGCTTTAATTCAGAGCTGCTGACCATGCTTGCTTCCCTCCCCTCAGATTGGGATTCTGGTTCTTCTGCTCACTTACTGTTAGTAGGCCTCCTCTGGGAGTTTCCTTTGGGCCTCTTTTCCTTTCAGCTCACTTCCAGTCTTTAGAGTTGTTCTGTGCTGTTCTGAAGAGGTCTGGGCCCATAACCTGTTGCAGAGTAATAACTGATTTGCAATCAGTAAGGACAAATGCAGCTGAAGGTTTAACAACAGAACTTTACTTAAGACTTTCCAGGCACAGATCCTTAGTTGCATCTAACTAGTAAGAAGACAAAATGGAGACTGAGACAATGAGAGAGAAGGGAAGAAGGAGTGGTTACACAAAGGAATTCAACTGTAAAACCCCATCTCCCTCCCATGTACACGTAAACCTAGCAGCACCATCTGGTGGCTCTATAGTCAATTACTGTTCTTAACCGTTCTTAATTCAGTAACTTTAACTTATGGATGTTGCATATACCAACAATCTGGAACTAAAACTCCCCAACCCCAATGATCACTACCAAACCATAATTTCATTGGCACCCAGTATATATAAGATGTGGACATTCATGGAAGGAAGATGGGAACCAAACCACCCGTACTGCTTTGATGATGAGTATTTTGCTTTCATACAACAGCAAAAGTAATCTCTGCTAGTGTACTAGACTGCCAAAATATAATATGAAAGAGATCAACCTGGCTGCCCAGATAAAGCGCTTGTCATACCAATGTTTACACTCCATCACACTTAATACCACTGCTGCCTGTCTAGCCAAGGTGTTCAACTTCATCTTTTTATCTGAAGGAGTTCTAATACAGTTGTATCATCCCTTAGTGACATATGGGAATGGGGTGGTGGGGAAATGGGAATTCCTATCTCCTCTGCAGTCACCAATCACAAAACATCTTCCATCTGGCAGCATTAATCTACCCGCAGACCCATCTGGAGAGGTAACACTTCCTCTGAATAACCCAAAGCTCTCAACTTCTCCTGTTCAACCTCCATGTAAGGGAAGGATTTTGTGCCCTGACATGCGTGAGAGAAGCCGCAGCAGATCCCCATTCACACCGGCTCTTTTCCTGCCCACCGGCTCCTTCATGTTGCCACGTCTCCCCCTCCCGCTGCCGCCACTACCGCACGTGAGAATGCAGCCTTATTCTTTTGAGAAAACCTGGATCATATAGTACAACTAGATTTGCTCAACCTGGCAAATCATAACAAATAAGGAATCAAAGAGGAGAAGCCACTTGCAGTTGAATCAGGTCAGAAAATCACGAACACCACATGATAGTGGGCCAGAAATGGGTCACTATCATCAGTTCTGCCTCCATGTGTAACAACTTCTTGATCACGCTGATAATCATTAGGAATGGAGGAAAGGTCAAGAATAGGAAGCAAAGAGTGGGACTAAATGGCCAGTTTTCACAATGGAGGGATGTAAAAAGTGGTGTGCCCCAGGGATCTGTACTGGGACAAGTTCTTTTCAATGTATTCATTAATGATCTGGAAAAGGGCGTTAAGAGTGAGGTGATCAAATTTGCAGATGACAACAAGTTATTCAGAGTAGTTACAACACGAGCAGACTGAGGAGCTGCAGCAAGATCTTACAAGACTGGGTGCATGGACATCTAAATGGCAGATGAGATTTAATGTGGACAAGTGCAAAGTGATTCACATTGGGAAAAATAATCCAAATTATGAGTACACAATACTGGGTACTAAGCTAGGAGTTACCACTCAGGAAAAGGATCTGGGAGTGATTGTGGATGATACACTAAAATCCTCAGCCCAGTGTGCTGCAGCGGTCAAAAAAGGAAATAGAATGTTAGGAATTATTCGCAAGGGAATAGAGAATAAAACTGAGGATGTCATAATGCCTCTATACAAATCAATGGTGCGACCGCCCCTTGAATATTGTGTGCAGTTCTGGTCGCCCCATCTCAAAAAAGACATAGCGGAACTAGAAAAGGTACAGAGAAGGGCAACAAAAATGATCCAGGGTATGGAACAGCACCCGTATGAGGAGAGGCTTGATAGGTTGGGGCTCTTCAGCTTGGAAAAGAGACGGCTGAGAGGAGATATGATAGAGGTCTATAAAATCATGAGTGGTGTGGAACTTGTAAATAGGGAATGGTTATTTACCCTCTCAACTAGTACTAAAAGTAGGGGACACTCCATGAAACTCATAGGTGGCAGAGTAAAAACAGACAAAAAAGTATTTTTTCACTCAGCATACAGTTAGGTTGTGGAATTTACTGCCAGGGGAGGTGGTCAAGGCCAGCAGTATAGTGAAGTTTAAAAGAGGTTTGGACAAGTTTCTGGAAGATAGTTCCATTAGCAGCTATTAGCCAGATAGGATTGGGGAATAAAACCCTTTACTGTCGGGAGCCTGGGTATGACCCACAGGGAATGGATAGCATGGCGACCTGTTGGGTGCTTCTACCAGGCCCCCGTGACTGGCCACTGTTGGAGGCAGGATGCTGGGCTTGATGGACCATTGATCTGACCCAGTATGGCACTTCTTATGTTCTTATGTAGCACTCATGGCCCTGGTTGTAAGACTACAGCCATCCACAGACATAACCTCATCTCCATTTTCCTAGTAAAGGATATGGGTATCCTATGGTTGGTCCTGTTTGCAAAGATGGATGTCTATCTCCAAGACTCTAAACATTGCAGTAAACAAAAGGAAAAGTTCTGGAAGCAGAGCCCACACTCCCTACTCGGTATTTTGATGATGACTCAGCCAGTCAGTCTTGACGTTGAGAGCAATGCACATCAAAAGAGGAGACAATGGTGGGAGATGCTTCTTTGCCCAGGAAAAAAGCTGCATGGCCTCTCTGTGAAGCATAGGTGCCATACTGAATCAGGCCAATGGTCTTATCTAGTCCAGCACCTCATCTCTGGCTGGAAGCTTTGGTTGCTTCAGAGAAGTGCACAACAGGTCATAATGGATCAGTCCATTTCCTGCTTGCCACTCTCATCCCCTAACAGTCAGAGGTCTCATGTTCTGATCAGCTTACAAAGACAATCTCAAAGTGGGAGGATTTGCAGAGCTAGCTGAATCACCCTGTGTTCCAACACATTGATTCTCAATAACGATTCCTCTGAACAGCGTTCCTGCGTTGTCTGATGACGGCCTTGGACCGGTGTAGAAGGGGGTGCCCCAAACCCCTAGGAATGCTGAGGAGTGGTTCAGATTCTGGTTAAGTACGTGAGTCTTCTGCACAACACAGTGAAGCGTTGTTTGTTGCACTGACCTCCGACCACCCTTCTATAGCCAGGCTTACTCCACCAGGTCTCAGGACTGTTAGCACAACCCAGTGTCCTATAGGCATTCACAGTCTATCAGTTATGTAACACAGTCTCTAGTATACAAAGGACTGATGCCTCCTGGATCCATGAGCAAGGTTCCCTGTACCCTAGTCCATTCATGTAGCTCGAGCGCTTCCTGGAGTTGCTCCTCTTTGTCCTGAGTGCACCTTTACAAGAGAGCTCTCTGCAGAGATCCTTCTGTTACAGCCACCTCTGGCAACTGAACCCTTTGAGCTTTTATAGTCCTTTGGGCATACTCAGACAGGCCCACTCCCACTGACACCATAGCAGTGTTCACTGAGTATACTCATACTCAGGGACTCGGACGACATTCACACCTGCCAGGCTGGGCCGGTTTGTGAAGATTTTGGCTCCGGCAGAGAATCTGGAAGCCGAAACTTGCACACAATTTGGCCAGTGCAAAAATCACCCCCCTCGCCCCCGTGGCTTTGCCAGTGATCACCTGGAAGAGTGCAGATCAGGAAAATCCAGCTGTGTACTTTTCCGGGTAATTGCCAGCAAAGCCGTATGGGGGGTGGACTTTCGCACTGGCCAAGCCCCACACATTTTTTGGCTTCTGGATTCTCTCCTGGAGCAAAAATCTGTGAGAAATGGCCCAGACCAGAAGGTGTGAATGTGCCCCTACTTGCCTGCAGCAATCCAAGTCCCCAGGGAGCATGGCCAGGGATTTAGTCATAAGAACATAAAAAATGCCATAATGCGTCAGACCAATGGTCCATCAAACCCAGCATCTGTCTCTGCCAGTGGCAAATCCCAGTCGCATGGAAGAAGTACCAGCAGTCACAATGGGCAATCCATTCTCTGCTGATCACTCCCTGCTCCCAACAGTAAGAAGTTACCATCTCATAATCTACTTGGCTAGCAGCCATTAATGGACCTATTCTCCAAGAACTTATCCAGACCTTTTTTGAACCCAGCCATACTACAGGCCCTGACAACCTCCTCTGGCAACAGATTTGTCAATTTGCTGTAGAACCTCTTCCAGAGTCACGTTAATTAGTGACAGTTCTTCCGATACATCACCTACAAAGACTAGCTCTGGTGTGGGTATCTCTCCAATATCCTCTGCAGTGAAGACTGAAGCAAAGAATTTATTCACATTCTCTGCAATATTCTTATCGTCCCCGAGCGCCCATTTACCCCCTAGTCATCTAATGGCCCAACTGACTCTCTAGCAGACTTCTTGCTTCTGATGTACTTAAAAAAGTTGTTATTATTAGTTTTGGCATCTTTAACAAGTCACTCCTCAAATTCTCTCTTGGCCTGCCTAATTAACTTTCTATATCTACTATGGCAATGCTTATGCTCCTCCGTATTTACCTCATTGGGACTAGCTTTCCATTTTTTAAAGGATGCCTTTTTGGCTCTAACAACCTCTTTCATCTCACCATTTAGCCACACAGGCAGTCGAATGGGCCTCTTACTGCCTTTTTTAATTTGTGGAAGAATACATTTAATCTGGGCTTCCAAGATGGTGTCTTTAAATAGTCTCCACGCCTCTCGCAGACATTTAATTTTTGCACCAACTTCTTTTAGTTTCCCTCTAACTAGTTCCCTCAATTTTGCATAGTTCCGCTTTTTAAAGTTAAATGTTACTGCAGCACTTTTATTTTGCACTCTACGTCCTGTAAGTATGTCAAATTTGATTGTATTATGATAATTATTGCCAAGCAGCTCCAGCACCGTTATCCTTTACACCAGATCCTGAGCTCCACTTAGGACTATATCCAGAGTAGCTCCTTCTCTCGTTGGTTCCAGGACCAGCTGCTCCAGGAAACAGTCATTTACTATGGCATCTAGAAATTTTATCTCCACATCCCTCCCCGAGGAAACATGTGCCCAATCAATATTAGGATAATTGAAATCTCCCATTGTTACTGAGTTTCCAACTTTAGTAGCCTGTCTAATCTTCCTTAGCATTTCAAAGTCAGTCTCACTGTCCTGGTCAGGGAGTCGATAGTATAGGCCCACTGCTATAACACTTCCCCGTTACACATGGAATTTCTATCCATAGAGATTCCAGAGTACAGTTTTCTTCCTGTAGAATTAAAATTCTACTTGACTCAATGCTGTCTCTTACATATAGCGCCCTACCAGCTCGATCTACTATGTCAATTTGATATATTTTGTACCCTGGTAATATTGTGTTCCATTGGTAATCCTCATTCCACCAGGCCTCTGAGATTCCTATTATGTCTATACCCTCATTTAGTACCATACACTCTAATTCTACCATCTTACTTTTTAGACTTCTAGCATTTGTGTACAGACATTTAAATATATCTTTTTGGTTTTATTCTGTTTATTATTTCAGCTATCCTGGATTCAATAGAGTTCGACTGTTTCACACCGATTCTCCCCTGATCTCCTTGAGCTACCTTCCTATCCTCTATATTAGGACACTCTAGTGCCCCTCAATTAACAGCATCTTTTGCAGATGCCACAATCCCTGGAGGGGAGCTCCACGGCCAGTTCCAACACACTCTGCTACAACAGGTCTATGAATGATAGGAGATAATAATCAAAATTGATTTGAGCTCTTGAAGTGATAGGCTCTGATAAAGTGATGACTTGCCTTATTTAGGTTCAAGACCTCCCCTGCTTTCCCAATTTTTTGGGACACCATAAAATATTGGAGTAAAGACCTCTGTCCCTTTCATGGACAGGATGGACCTAGAGTCCTGAAGATGAGACACTACTAACTTCACAAGGCTCTTTTGATGGGTTGTTCAATATTGTTGAGACCAGAAATGTATATTTGGGTTCCTTTGCCATTTGATGAATACTCATTTGTCTGATGTGGAATTCCCCCAGGCATCCACGTAAGACGGGAGCTTTCCACCCAACTGGGGTTGTAGGCCCTATAGCTGTCAAAATTATTCCTGGTAACTGCTTTAAGGAAGGCTAGCAGTTTGGTTGCCTGAATGACATGTCCAGTTATTGCCACTTGGAGCTGAAAGGAAGTTTTGGGGGTATACACTCTCTCTGGGATGCAAGAGAGCATCTGCTGATAGGAGGGAAGGGTTATTTTATTTCATGATGTATCAGACAACACCTTGTCCATGCAGTCCCCAAAGAAGTGAAAGCCTGTATAAATGGTGGTTCCTAGAAGTGACTTTGCTTGAGTATCTGCCTTCCAAGGGCAAAGCTACAAATAATGTCATGCCTCCATGCTGGCGGCTATAGCTCATGGTGCAAATTTCATGGTCTCCAGGGAAACAAATGCCACAGCCAATGTGACTTATTTACGCTGAGCGTGATCGGAAACCCCCACACACAGCCAACGTGCCGCAGAGGATGGAGGAAACTGCATGGGAATTGGCCAGGTAGCCGCAACTGGGGCCCAAAACACAATGGGTGATTTCAGACGTTACGCGGTCCCGATTCACCACAGTGGATTCCCAGCGGGGGTGAACTGAACAACCATCCCCAGTGGTCAAAAAAAGCCCTGAACAGATGTGACAGGACTGGGACCACGGCAAGGAATCGGACCGGCAGTTCACGGGCCAGGGCAGCGCAACAGACGTGACGCCGATTCCCGGCCGTGGTCAAAACACCCAGAAGGCGCCGGGTCAGCCCATCCCGGCTGCTGCTATCCCTCCACCGCCTCCAGGTGCAGCACAACCGCCTCCTCCCCAACCCGCGGCTCTACTGCTGCCTCCTCCACCTCCCTTGCTCTCTCGCCCTCCACTCGCCTCTCCCTTCCGCCTCACTCCATCCCACCCGTCCCGTCCCCCTGCTGCTGTGTGTCCTTTAACTCTTCCTCCGCTGTCTGTGTTGTTGCTCGTTGCCTGGCAGCAACGCTGCATGCTTTGTCCCTGGCTGGGAATAATTTCCTTTGATTCCAGCTGGTGGTTGCTGGCCAAACGTTACTTTTTGTTGGTTCCCGTCGGGAATTTCTTTGACCATGCTTTCGGAGATGGTCCGGCGGGGAGCTCCAGAAGCTTGGTTGATTTTGACCCCATGTGGGTATTGACTGTGGTGAACATCTGGCGGCCGCTGAACAGACGTTCAGGGCGCTTTGGCCCCACCGCGGGATTGACCGTGGTTCACTGTGGTTGAGCGTGATCTCGTAACGTCTGAAAATACCCAATATGTGCATGTTTGGGGCATGTGTCACCTGGTTGCTGCATACCGTGCTATGCAGGGGCTCCACAGCCTTTGGGATCGTGGCCTCTGTCAGTGATGCTGTTCCTTTACCAAAGAATTCATGTAGAAATAGTACCAACATATAAAACCTTTAGAACATGCTATCACAGATCAGATTTAAAACCATGGGCCTCCACCTCAGTGGGAAAACAGTTAATTTCTGGGGTATTGTTAACACTGACATTCGATGAACCATCATTTAGAACCTATGCATATTAAATTTTCAGATTTTTGTCTAGAATGAAGACTAAATTTTGTCTAAAATTCAAATAATCAAACTGTGGGTATCAGTATTTTTAGAGGAAATAATAGTTAAAGCTGGATTGAAATCTGACCCTCTATTTTCCTGCAATTAAAAAAGGTGTTTAAAGTATAAAGTAAGCATTAAAAAAAAACAAAAAAACACCACCATGTTTTGAATGCTTACAATAAATAGGACAGTATTTCAGGCTAGCTAGAAGCCCTCCTTCTGGTTCAGGATTCCAAGGTAGAGGAAAAAATTAATTAGGGACAGGGTGAAACAGAAGGTAATCACAACATGGTGAGTGGGAAAGAAATCTTAATTGAACCTGCCTCACACCGTACCTCCCTCCATTCTGTGTAAGTGTAAGTGCAAGTGTAAAAGAGAAAATTCTGAAGTTAAAGATCAATACTTACACCTTTTAGCATTAGTTACAAAAATGCAATGATTTACACCCCCTCTGGGGATGAGGGAACATGCAGAAAAAACAGACACATGATGATCACAACTGAAACCGATGATTCAAAGCTATTTTTAAAGGAACAAATGAAATGGGGGGGTAGGGGAAGGGGAGGCTTACAGTATGTGTATCACTACGTCTAAAAATAAAGGAAAATGCATCTTAACCTTTTCAGTGCTTTATTATTAGCGACAAGTTTGGTGAAATGTCACTTCTCTGTCTCGGTGTATATACATCCTGTACCCTGGACACTCATTAAAAATAACAAGAACATCTTTTTAAAAAGCAATGCCCAGGGAATGCACAAGGGCATGGTACAGGAATGGTTAAGTAGCAACTGTTCAGCTAAGTAATTTGCTTATGTTACCAGCATGAAGGAAAAATGAGTCTTAGATCATTAGAAAGGAGTGCAACCTTAAGATTACACATTTTTTCAGGGATGGGAGGAGGAGAGAGAGACATGATCAAAACTCCATGTATATTTTCAGAATCTGACCAATGCCCATGGTTTGATGTGTTCCATTTACTTTGATAACAGCTGGAAAATCCAACCCTGATCAGTTAGCCAGTTTTTCCTCCTAATCTTTAAACATCTCTCAGAAAAATCAACACACTATTGCTAACATAGCTTAAACTCAAATGTACCTTATAGAATGCACTAATCACAGGCCAGTCTGTAGACTCTGGTAATTAAGCAAATCAAGATCATCCCCTGAGTTTTGTAACCAGCTCCTTATCCCAGCTGTTACATTGTCAACAGCTGGCATAAATTACCAGTAACATTTGGCTAACTGGATAATAAGGAGGACAGCCTGTGGTTGGGTCTAATTCTGCTTTACTGATTTGCTTCAATAGAGAAATCTTGCAAGGCCCTCTTATTTCCTTTTAAGCAATGACAATACCTCAAAGAGTATGTTTTGTGTTTCATTTCACTTATAACATAAAAACAATGTAAATCACATGGCTCTGATGTTAACACTGACAGGGTTGGTATAACTAAGTCCCAATACTCTCTAATCCAATATCATCCCATTCCCTACAATATTATTTCACCATCACCCACACAAAATCAAGAGCAAAAATGAACTACAAAAAAGGTTAGTGCTGTGAAGATCTAATGTTTATATCTAAATAGCAATTTTAGCAGCATAAAACCAAGATGAGAAAACCGTCAAACAACACTTATTTTAAATTTAATTGAGGTAAAACGTTCCCAGGAGGGAGCTTTAAAAAATAGGCCTTTGTGCTACCTTTGATAATGTCTTATACTACAAGAATCCTTTTTGTTGTTTGTTGTTATGGACACATATACCAGAATGTCATCCTTTGTTGCTATTTTAATAATTTCCATAGGATCCAATGCCAATGCAACACATGCATTATTTAGAGAGATTAAAACAAGAACATATGAAACGATGAATACATGCTTAAGTGTTTAAACGTAGGTTTCAAGAACAAACATTGCTAACGTGAATTGCTGCAACAGGAAGTCTAAGAAAACCATACCATTACGGTATTTCAGGATCATCTCAACATCCAGGACTCTATACTCTATTCAAAGTTATACTGTATGCTCAAGTAAAAACAAACATGAGCCGCAACACCCACAACTGCTTACTTTAGATTTAGCATTGCAACCTTGATGTTTAGCAGCATTTACTTTGTAGTAAAGCTGGAATTTTACTTTATTTTTAAAACTTTGTCACATCTTGCATACAACGTATTGTTGTCACCCATAGCTAAAGTCAGACAGAGAAAGAAAACCCTTGATTAGCCATGCCTGAAACACCTTCCCTTCCCGCCTACAAAACATAAAGGATTACTTTAATGCAATATTAAAAATGAAATTAAGGCTCAGCTAGTTCCGAGGAATTTTAAAAAACTCTGCTGAGACCAATTCCTGATGTCACATGGTTTCAATCAATCATCATTTTAATATCAACATCTGGTAGCCTGATTGTAAAATAAGCTATAATTCTTCAGTAAACTAGGAGATTATTCAGAGTCTGCCAAATAAGTAGGACTTGTTTTACAAAAGCAATTATATCTCCAATACACAGCAAGCTACTGAAATATTTTACATGTTGTTGGATGGGCTAGCAAAAACTACAGTACTGTATTAGGATTCACATCCATCCCTATTGTTACAAGGGCCACCACCTGTGTATCACTCTTACAGAGAGAAAGCAATCTAACTGAAGGTCAAACCAGCACGATAAATGTGGCTACCTTTTGGATCTCAATCAAGCCAGTCAGGAGTAACTCACCCCCTTGAAAAATTGTTAATCTTGCTGTAGGGTCTTGAATTTAATAGCAGACAAGCTTGGCAGGTAGAAATTATAAATACATTTGAAATTTCTACAGCTTATTTTACCCACCAGGGGTTGCTGTGATTTCCAGCATAATTTGGAATAAGACAGCAAAGCAAAAAGTTTAATGCTGAGGAAGAACGGAGGGAAAAAATGCATTGTACAGTATAATACATTTTCTCTATCAATAGCATTTCCTACATC
Organism: Sphenodon punctatus; assembly: GCA_003113815.1. NCBI lineage: Eukaryota > Metazoa > Chordata > Lepidosauria > Sphenodontia > Sphenodontidae > Sphenodon > Sphenodon punctatus. The sequence continues at coordinate 1,288,247 of QEPC01013957.1, forward strand.
AATTTTTTTCCTCCTGTTTTTGGGTTATGTTTATTGCTTTAAACAAACTGGGGTACTGAAGAGGAAGAGATGCTCTGAGACCCCACCCTAAGTGTATCGGACAGGTTTGTCACACTTGTTTAAAACCTTTCTGGCTCATGCTCATCTGGACATTGAATTTGGAGCTGTGGGTCTTGTGACATCACCAAGGTAAACATACCCTTTGGGGAAGTACTAAGCATATAAGCTCTAACCCTAGGATGATTTTGAAAGAATCCTCCCAACAGAAAGCCAGCATCTCCAGTCCTCAATTACCTGATCAAGCAAAATGGAAATTAAAACGAAAATAATCCAGGACATTTTACTTTGCTTTGCCCCAGGAAAAGCAGCACAGGATGCAGCAGTTAGCAGCTGTAGAAAGATGGAGGGTCACCTGACAAAAACTAAACTACTCCAGGACTTCTGATTGCCACATTCTTTGCCAATACAATTATGCACAACACTGGCCAAGTGACAACAAGTAAGTGAGGGGGAAGTGTGAGAAAATAACACCAGGTGTGGATTGCAAGAGAAGGTACTGATAACCGGGTAACAAAGCAAGGGTTTGCTTAACAAAACAGAGGAAGATAGTCCTTGAAGCAGGAAGACAATGAAGGCAGTTTGTTTTCTTCCAAAGAGATAGAACAAGACAAAGGCAGGAAGTGCTGTCCTTCCTTTATCCTGCTGAGTTATTAATCAAAGGCTCAACTATATGCATCAATCAAGATAAGGGAGAGTCAAGACCAGTGAGATGACCCTTGAGAGAGGTAGCCCAAGTACATATTCGATAAGTACACTTTCCATTAATGTACTACTTCTAAGATAAAACATATATATATCGTTTCTTATTCAAGGCATCCCCAACCAATTTACAAAACATTCTGTGTTGTGTAACAATAGGACACTGCCTGGGCAGATTAATGTGAACATATTACACATTCTACAAATACTCTCTCATATTAGACTCTATTTCATTCAACTGAAAATATTAGCTGGGGGAAAAAACAAGGTTATCCACTTTTGTAACTGAAAAGTGCTATGGATTTGCAGCGTTCACCTCACATAATCACCATTCAATTTGGGCCAATTTAGGGGTTGATGAGTACTGCATCAACAGCGCTGTATAGAGAAGATTTGGTTCCTGACAGTAACCGGTTTCTTTCATAAAGCAGTGACATTCCCCACATGCATTCAGAACTTTAAAGTAAAACTTTAAAAACAAGTATAATTTATTTTCAGTCATGTTCCATGTTCTAGTTGCATAATCCATTTACTGTACTCCCTTGTGAGTTATGCCTATGATGTCAGTTCTGGGATGAAAATCAAATTTAATAGAACTGTATTGAATAATGGGCAAAATTAAATATAGATACTTCTTGAAACGCGATTCCTAAGCAATTACCCATCTGTTGGCTTCTCAACAGTGACAGTTAACTTAGACTTCTTTGGCCTGTTTTTAATACACAGAAATGTTGGCATTTTCTGTTGTGGAATAAATATTACCAGCTCTCGAGGCAGAAAGGCTTCCTCCTGTCGAACTACAATCAGTGAGACGGTCTCCCCCTGTTTAGTGCTCCTCAACATAGCAACTAGCTCTTCTTGGGTCCTACCAGTGATGTCTCTGCCATTCACCTAATGCAATTGACAAAATAAAATAAAATAAAATAAATAAACAAACATTCACTCTTACAAATATAGGTTACATTTATCACTTTAGAGAGAAGGTGATTGCTCTGCTGGTTTAAAATATAAGCAATGGCGACAAACTAGTTCAGATGATGGGACCATTTAACACGTTGTCTCTAATTTTTTCTCCACTTCAGAACAAGAATGTTAATCATTTAATTTTTGCTCATTTTCATCACCAGTAAATGCACATTTGTAATGTTTGCCTAACTTGCAAGAAGGTTATGACAGATCCTTTTGGGGGAGGGGAATAATGGGGACTATTGCCCCAGGCCTCACACATGGGGGGGGCGCACATTATCAGTGACAAACATTACTGTTTTTGAATTATCAGATCCCATTTTTCCTTCCAAGGCAGTAACGCTTGTCAGTGAAAAGACAGAGAGAAAACTCTGGTGTCAGGGCACTTGACCCACACGTGTTTTCATACCCAGAAGACATTTCACCCCATTCCAAACAATGCTACTGTAACCCTGTGAAAATACCCTGGTGGTTCCAAAGATCTTTTCAGAAGAGATCAGAGGAATACAGGAGGGTTTCTTGTCTCAAGGGAAGAACTGTAGGAGATTGTCACTCTGTTAAGATTGAGGCAGTTCTGAAGAGAGATGGAGCCTGGGGAGAAGCAGTTCTTAAGGGAGAAGGTGACTGAGAAGACTCCAGTGCTGGTACGAGTCATCTCAGTTGGAGCTGTGAAGAAGAGACACTATCCAAAGACAGACTGGAGGATGAGGCCTACTCCTCTGCCTACATTCAGACTTACCACAGCTCAAGGTCTTGATAGGCCAGAGTGGCTGAAGCAACTGGGGCTTACTCATCCAGTCTGCATCTAGTCTGAGGGACACAGAAGAGTAACTAAGGTGGGAGCTGGGACAGGATTTACCTTCCTGAATTGGCCTCATAGTCACTTTAGTGGCAGAGGTATTTCTGCATTGGATTGCCCTATTTTGTGGACACTACCTATCCCCTATAGTCTCATTGGTAGCATCGTGTCCACAATGTCTTCATGACACTTTGAAAGTGGAGCTGCCAAAAGAAAGGTAGAGATTGCAAGTAGCAGCAATCAAGAAACACCCAAAATGTACATATTTTTTAATGTCTGTCTCAGAAGGTATACTAACAGGCTCAGGAGAAGACTAGATCTCCTCAGGGGCTCATCCTCCTCTCAAAATCATGTATGTGTTGGTGGCCCATAACTCACTAAGTCTGGAACCAATGAAGAGTCTAACCATGAGCCGAATATACTCACAGAACATCTCATCCCAGTCAGCCTTCTTTAGGTGGACAGAGATCCTGCATATTAATATATGGCCTGCATATATTACTGAAGAAATGCACAATTTCTGCATCAGCAAAGGGTCTGAATATTTTCAGACCACTGATAGAAGATCTGAAGCTTCAGCCCAGGTGTATTCAAAGTCAACGCGCTTTCATCCTCGTCATTTGTGTGACTATTAGAAAATGGACACACACATTGTTGAAAGAGGCTGTTATATTCTGTATCAACAGGAAATGTTTTCTGCAAACTCTCACTCATCCACAGTGATGCAGCTGCTATATGGTTCCCACCTCTGGGCTTTGGATAGGCTGAAGGCGTTGGAGCAATTTCAGGCTTCCTTTTTAAGGACCCTGCTGGTCGCCCCCCCTGGTACTCCAGCAGTCGTTCTGCGGGTGGAATGTGGGCTCCCCCCAGTTAGACAAAGAATCTGGCAGGGTGCCTTTACTTACTGGCTTCGTCTAGTTTTTAAGATCGCAGTCCCTTTGTCACTTAAAGTTCAGAATGACAAATCTAGAAGCTTGTGGACGGCCCGGGTGGAGTCCAAACTGAGAACCATGGGAATTGATCCCCGAGTGGTGGAGGTTTTGGGGCATAAGGGTGCCAGAAAGCTGCTGCTAACTAGGCTGTCAGACATCACTAGTCAGGAGGAGAGGGCTGCCCTAGGGGAGATTAGAATATTAGGGCCGTACAATTTGCTGTTTAACAATTCGGGTGCCCCAATGCCGTACCTGAAGCATGGCTTTCCTGCCAAGGTCAAGAGGCCATTTATGCTCGCAAGGTTTAGTATGTTCCCGTCAGGGCCGGCCCTAGGGTTTGTGGGGCCATGTGCCAAGTCTTGGTGTGGGGCCTAATTTGCATAATTACACCACACCCACTTATGCAAATCTGCATAGTTTCAGAGGGAGGGGTTGGGGAACCAGCCCACTTAAGGGGTGTGTGGAAATCAGGGGATGGATGTCTGCTCCTGGCAGTGACACTTCAGTTTTGGAACACACCCAATTGCCCACCATCATGGGAAAGGAGGGGGCAGTGCTCTCCCATAATGTTCTCTAAGGACGGAGGGCAGCAGGCAGGTTCCTGCTGGGGGTGGTCCATTCAGCTGGGCGTATGGGTGCTTCCACAGCTGCTTTTTCCAATATCTCTCCCCAAGAGATCTACAGGGCTGCAACCTGTAGCTCCCTGCATACTTTTATGAAGTATTATGCTTTGCATTTAAACTCTGAAGACTGCTCTAGGACTCTTTATATTGGGTTCTGCTGTTCACACTTAAAAACCTCTTGTTACTTGTAAAAATAAAATAAAAACAATACAAAGCTTTCAAAGTGTCAAAATAAATGACACTTTATTGACTGATGAAACATGTTAATTTCGCAGTCATCTAGGCTTGGTACTCTCCCATTTGTGCGAATGGGAGGAGCCACTCGAAGAAGAACAGAAGCTTGCTACCTTGTAAACATGGCTCTTTGAGTTGGTTCCGAACAGTCTCACAAATACCCACCCTTCCAACTCCGCAAAGAATTTTATTCTTGCACACTCAGGGTTAGAAGGAACTGTTATATACTGCAGGGGCTCAAGACCATCACATGGTTTTTCAAACTAGTGAGTTTGGTATCTGCCCGCAAGAGAAGGGCATTTGTGAGAATGTTCGGAACCATCTCAAAGAACCCTTTTTACAAGGTAGCAACCTTCTGATCATCCATGTGGGGAGGAGCTTTTTTTAAACAAACAGCTTTATCTCCCCGATCATACTGCTGCTGTGCACAGCTCCTAGGAAGCAAAGGCAAGTGAGGAGCCATGGAAAGGCAATTCAGAGAGGCTCGGCGAGAAAGTGCCTCTGGTGGAGGGGAAGCTTCTACCGTCAGCAAGCTTGCTCTGCCAGCTTAATGGAGCAGGCACAAAGCGGGCGGTATGCAGTAGCAGAAGCAGCAGCCCTCAGCAAAGCCGAGGAGTGCGGACTGAGTGCACAGGGAAACCCAGCTCAGGGAGGTGCATCCAAGGTGGGACTCTGCCGTGGGAGGAGGTGAGCGGGGCTCAGGGTCTCTGACCCTCGCTTGCCTCCTCCCCGCGGCAGCTGTTGCTTTAGCCTCTCAAGTCTCCATTTGCTCACTATCCTCAGCTCCGCCTCCACTTACTTCCTCCTCCTCCTCCTGAGGCTGGTGGTGGTGCTGCTGCTCTCTCTCTTCCTCTCTCCCCACCCCCTCACTGAGGGACTACAGCTGAGCTGAACTCAGCTGATTGGGGATGGCTAGCTAGCAGCTCCGGCGGCATGGATTTGAATCAGGCGCAGCTGACAGCAGAACAGACCAGGCGCCAGGAGCGAGGCCCCAAACTCCTGCGGGGCCATGTGCAACCGCACATGTCGCACATGCCTGGGGCCGGCCCTGGTTTCCGTCTGCCATCACTGAGGGTCGTTATAGGGGTGCTCGGATGGCGGAGCGTCTATGCTCTTGCAGAATGAGCTATATTGAGTCCTTGGAACATATTATTTTCAATTGCCCCCTCTATGCTTTGTTACGGGATAAATATGTGCACTCCCTGATTGCTAATTTCCCTGGGAGAGCGCCAAGAGTCCAAGTTAAATGTCTATTGGAAGATTGGTTTCTGGAGGTGTCTAGTAAAATTGCCAAATTTCTCTGGAAAATCTATGCGCATAAGCTTAGCGTGAAGTCTATAGTTAACCCTACGAATGGGCAGGCAGTGACAAGGACCCTCTCCGGATCCTGCTAAGGTACCTGTATTGAGTGGGCTGAACTAGCCACGAGGCGCCTAAGCTGAGATTACTAGTATCACTGGTATAAATATGTTGGACATGCAACTGCTGTGTCATATCTTTCCCCCCTCAGTCCTATGGGCCAGTTTTGCTTATTTCTGACTTTTTGATGGATATTATGCTAGGGAATGGGTGCGCATGTGTGATGCTGTATTTTTTTGGGGGGAAAAAACCTAGTCAGGGCGGTCATATATATATTTTATAGTATTATATAGGATTATGCACTAATTAGTAAACTGTTAATTATTATTATTCTGTACAGATTTATGTATTATGTATTGTGTATGATTTTATCTATTTTAAATTTGTTATTGTGCGCTCTCCTTTGCAATGACTTCACTGTCATGCAATAAACCATTATTAATTATCATCATCAACATCCACAATGATGAAAAATGCTTTGTGGAAGGAGGTTTCTCAAAACAGAAGAATGTGAAGAAAAAAATCAGGAAGCATGAAAACCGCTCAATACCACAAGTATATGACTTGGCTTTAATGGAACAACAAAATAGGTACAATGGATGAACATTTTAAGAGACAGATATGTGAAGAAATCAGATACTGGAAATAAATACTCAAGTGCATTGTTGCTGTTGGTCAGTTTCTTGCAGAAAGAGGACTTCCATTCTATGCTTACAATCAGACTTTGGGATCACCCTACAATGGAACTTATCTTGGATCAATGGAATTTATTGTCCGTGTTCCGAAGTACTGTTTGCATTGAGTTATATTGTTATTATCATCAGTTCTTATCATTATCATAAACTGACAAACATTATTAACGAAAAACACGATAAACGGTAAGCGGGTAAACACGGTAACCGGTAACCCGGTAAATCAAGTCTCATCTGAGAGCTCGACATGGAACCGAGAAAGCTGCAAAATCTCTACAGCAATTCTCGGTTATCACGATATTGCTGCAAGAACCAATTTGGTTCTGGTTTCAGCCCTAATGAAAATAAAGGAAAGGGTCATGTTTCATACATTTCTGCGCAGATATAGGATGAACTGATTGAGCTGATTGGGAATGTAGTTTGTATGAAAATCATTCAAGAGACAAAGTACTTTTATTGTTGACTCTATATCGGACATTTCTCACAGTTATGCATCGTTTTTCGGTACTGCCTGAACGGAGAAGTGAAGGAGCAATTTTTGTGCTTTGCGCCAATTGACAGCCACACTAGAGAAAACTTATGTGAAACTGTCATCAAAGTTCTTCAGAAGTATGACACTGACATAAAGAATTGCAGACGACAGATATATGGCAATGCAAGGAACATGACTGGTCAATATCAGGGACTGCAAGCTCACATAAAAAGCATGAACAACCAAGCTGCGTTTGTACCTTGTGTTGGATATTCCCTGATCCTGGTCAGGCAAAACAGAATGAACAAGAGTCTTTATGCAGTGAAGCTATTCCAGTTCCTTGAACCTTTATATCTTTCTTTCTATTCAGCATCTAACCACAGATCAAAGTACTTCAAGAAAGTATTGATCACTGTTCCAAAGCAAATGGTACACCAAGAATCACCCTGAAAAATCTGTCACAAACAAGATGGTCTTACAGAGAAGCTGCTACACAAACACTTGTCCTCTATTTGACTGTATTCTGGAAGCCTTCATCAAGAAGCCACCCTCATCCATGTGTTCATCACCTCGAAGCTGGATTACTGCAACACGCTCTACGTAGGGCTGCCCCTGGTGACAGTTCGGAAGCTGCAACTGGTACAGAAAGCAGCGGCCCGTCTTCTGACAGGAACGGGCCGTAGGGAGCACATAACACCAGTGCTCCGAGCTCTGCACTGGTTGCCTATAGCATTCCGAGCCCGATTCAAGGTGCTGGTTTTAACATTTAAAGCCCTATACAGCTTGGGTCCCTCCTATCTGAGAGACCGCTTCACTCCTCGGGTCCTGGGGTGATCTTTGCGGTCTGCTGGGGGCGCCTTCTTGGAGGTCCCTCGGGTTAGTCGGAGGGCCACAATGGAGAGGGCATTCTCGGTGGTTGCACCGCGGCTGTGGCACTCCCTCTCGGAGGAAGCTTGACTAGCTCCGAGTCTGCTGGCCTTCCACCGGGCTTGTAAGACCTGGCTGTTTGTCCAAGCCTTCAGGGAAGGGGTGGGAGAGACGGGTAGTGGGCGGGGGGTTGGGTTGGGTTAGGGAGGGTTTGGGTACGGGTTATGTTAATCTGGGGGTTTTAGGTTGTTTTAATTGTATTTTTAGATGTGTGTGTCACGGCGGGGAAGAAAAGGGACAAAGAGGACGGGGAGGGAACTAAGATAAGTAGGAAGGAGAACAAACACCACACAAGGAATAAGGGGCGCCCTCCTTTCTCGGCGGGCTCGGTCTATCGGGGTAGAAATGTCCCTCAGGATATTGGGTGGGCTTTCCCTCAAAGACAGAAGGCAACCCAAATCATCACAGGGACGAGGAGAGGAGGGGTATTGCCCCAAGGGGGGAATAGATACCACAACAAAGGTACAACTCTTGCACAGGGAATACTCTGGGGCCCAGGGCACCATGATAAAGGAACGTGGGGGGAAGAGGGAAACGGTCCTGGGGGGGGGGAAATCGAACAGAGGTTCGAAAGGGGAAGGGGGGACGGAGTGTCTCGTGGGCAGGGCTGTCATGCAGGAGCAAAACCTGTAAGGGGAAGAAACCGCAGGAAGAGGGGGAGGGGAAGGAGGGTAGCAGTACCAAGGAATCCCCACACCTGACCCAACTCAATTTCTCAATGACAGGGACAGACAAACTAAGCCTCTCACACGCACACGTATCACCACAGGGAGGGGGGAACGAAGAAACACACTCACCCACGCAGACTCTCCAACTATGATAATAAACAAGAAATGCACCAAGGATATCAGGGCCAGCCTCTCAAATGCGATTACCGGCTGCGGTTGTCAGCCCCGCCAGTACCTTATGTAGTTTTGCCTCTGGCCTGCCTTGGGCGGAGCCCCCGTCCCCCCTCCCAATCCTACGTCGCGCTAGGCCTCTTGCGTGTGTGGGCAGAGCCCTGGCCCTTCTCCGGCCGTAATGGAGTACACGCCCCCTCCCGTGACGGCCCCAACGCTCCCTAGCCTTCCCAGCCTCGTGCTGTTGCTAAGCAACAGCATGCAGCCGGTTCTGCAGTGCCATGGCGGCAAAAGCCCTGACAGTACCCCCCCGTCCAGGCCCCCTCCCACCCCCCACCAAGGTCCGAAGACCAGGGCGAGAAGGGTGGCGGCGGTGGAAATCTCGAACACAGCGGGGGGCGTGGATGTTCATGGCAGGTTCCCAGGAACGTTCCTGGGGCCCATAATTTTTTCAGTCTATTAAATAATAGAGATGGGGGCCTATAAAACGGGAGTCTAGGATGGCCCGCACCTCGTACTCTGATCCACCAGGGAGGAGCACTGGAGGGGCCGGGGTATTTTGTTGAACTGGATAGCTAGGAAGACGGGCCTTCTTTAACAGAGAAATGTGAAATGCGGGGTGTATACGCATATGGGTAGGTAATCCCACTACATATGTGACTTCGTTGAGTTTGCGAACAATGGGGAAGGGACCCATATAAGCATCGTCTAATTTACCTGAGGGACGTAGGGATGGGTAATGCCGCCAACGTACCCACACGAGGTCCCCTACCTGTAGAAATGGCCCTGGGAGCCGATGTTTATCGGCGGCTGCTTTGTATTTCCTACAGGCATCCAATAGGTGGCATTGGGTCACGCTCTGAGCTTTACGAATGATGTTCACCAAGGCGCCAGCTGCTGGTACAGATGAGAGGGGCGCATCTGGAAAGCAGAGAGGGGGATGAAAACCATATGACACATAAAAAGGGGAATTGCCAAGGGAGGCATTTGGTCCATTATTATATGTGAACTCTGGGAGGGGTAGATGCTCGACCCAATTGTCCTGTAGATAGGCACAAAAGCAACGTAAGTATTGTTCAATATGTTGGTTCGCCCTTTCTACCTGTCCGTTTGCTTGGGGATGGTATGCGGTGGTAAGATGGAGTTTCACTTGTAACAGAGTAAAAAAAGCCTTCCAAAATCATAAGATAAACTGGGGTCCTCGGTCTGACACTATTTCCTTGGGTAAGCCATGTAGGCGAATTATTTCTTTCAAAAGCCGGTGTGCTGTAACTGGGGCCGAGGGCATTCCTTTACAGGGAATGAAATGTCCTAATCTTGTAAAATAATCAATAACAACCATGATAGTGTCATGACTTGAGGATTTAGGGAGTCCGACAATAAAATCAATGGCTATTCTTTGCCAGGGGCCTTTGGGTAGATCTGTGAGTTGTAATAAGCCTACCGGGATGGTTCGGGGAGTCTTGGTTCGTGCACACATGGAACATCCTTGAACGTATCGTTGTACATATGTCCTAAGAGAGGGCCACCAGAAAGACCTCTGAATCATGGACAAGGTGCGCTGATATCCGGGATGTCCAACAAGTGGTGAATCATGATGGGCCCACAATACCTGCGGATGGAACTTGGGAGGGATAATGATCTTTCCCTGATATACAAGTAGTCCGTTTTTCCGCGGGAGTGCTAGGTGCGATAGTTCCTTTTTACTTATGGTTTGTAACTGGGCAACTGTTGGGAGGATAGTTGCGATGGTTCGAGGTTGAAGTATTGGCCCTTGAAGGTCACCGTCCTTCTCTATATGAGGATAACATCGCGAGAGGGCATCAGTCATCGTATTTTGGGACCCTGGGCGATACTGCAATGAAAAACAGAAACTTGCGAAGAATAATGCCCACCTTGCATGCCGGGGATTGTTTATCCGGGCGGAGTGAAGATAAGCTAAGTTCTTGTGGTCCGTATACACCAGAACAGGATGGGGACCTCCTTCCAAGAAATGCCTCCAGGCCTCGAAAGCCGCCTTAATAGCTAAAAGTTCTTTATCTAGAATAGGATAATTTCTTTCAGCCGGGGTTAGTTGGCGGGAGTAAAATGCACAAGGGAGCCGACGTCCTGAAGGCTCATGAACTTGAGTTAATACAGCCCCAATGGCCACGTCTGAGGCATCGGCCTCAATGATGAAGGGCCGGGAAGTGTCCAAATGTTGTAGAAGGGGGGCCGACATGAAGGCTCACCTTAACTGCGAAAAGGCCCTTGTTTGTAAGACCCCCCAGGTAAAGGGCACCCCTTTTCGCAGTAACTGGGTAAGGGGTTTGGTAAGGTCCGCATATTTAGGAATATACTGGCGATAATGGTTGACGCTTCCCAAGAACCTTTGTAGGGCCTTGACCGTGGTAGGGGCCGGCCACCGATTAATGGCTTCGAGCTTGCTTGGGTCCATATGTATTCCTTGGGAAGAGAGAATAAACCCCAGGAAAGGGACAGAAGAGGCGTGAAAAATACATTTGTCCAGCTTGCAATACAATTTATGACATAAGAGACGTTGCAACACTGTCCGGACATGTGACACGTGCTCCTCTAACGATGAAGAAAAAATAAGTATATCATCAAGATACGCTATCACGTATAGATCGAGTAAGTCCCGGAGGATATCATTAATGAAGTGTTGGAAGGTAGCCGGGGCATTAAACGAGTCCATATGGCATAACACAATATTCAAAGTGTCCAAACCTTGTCCGAAAGGCGGTTTTCCATTCATCCCCCACCCTGATTCGAACCAGGTTATATGCACCCCTCAAGTCCAGCTTGGTGAACACTGTGGCCCCCTGTAGCTTCCCCAGAAGCTCAGGGATGAGGGGAAGGGGGTAACGATTTTTAACCGTAATCCGATTTAGTCCCCAATAATCTATACAAGGACAGAGCTCACCCCCCTTCTTGGGGACGAAGAAGAGGGGGGCTCCGGCAGGGGAAGTAGAATGCCGAATGAACCCTCATGCTAAATTATCTTTAATATCATCTCGGAGAGTTTCAGTTTCCCCGGGGGACAAACTATAGATCCGCCCATAAGGGGGTTCCGTGTCGGGGAGAAGTTCAACAGGGCAATCATAAGTCCTAGGGGGGGGGGGGGGGGAGCTCTGCGGCCTCTCGTTTACTAAAGACTCCGGCCAAATCCTGATATTGTCGGGGAACGTGGGGTTCCATAGGTAAGGAAGGGACATTAGAAACTAGGGCTAGGACCTGGGGCATAGGGACCTGTTGGGAATGGCAGGCAGGAGAAGTAAACCCGAGGGTTTGTTTAATCCAATCACTAGTGGGGTTATGGACCCGAAGCCAAGGTAGGCCTAGAATCACGGGGAACAAAGGGGATGAAATTATGTCAAATTGAATAGTCTCCAAATGAGAACCCAAAGTACATTGTAAAGGTATGGAGCAGTTTTTTAAGGGGCCTGAAACAAGTGGAGACCCATTGATTGTTTGCACCACCTCAACCGAGGTCCGGGTCTGTTGGGGAATCCCGTGGTGCCTAGCAAAAGAAATATCCATAAAGGTCCCTGAGGTCCCTGAATCCACCAACGCCTTCGTCATCAGGGAGTTATGGGGTACCCATTGCAGCGTAAGGGACACGTACAGCTGCGGGGTTATGGTCACCATCCCTTTGGATCCCTGGAGGGAGCTACAACCAGTCACCGGGAGGTCCCCCCATTCTCCCGGCCACTGGAGTTTCCCGCCTGGGTGGGGCGTAATGGTTTTACAGGGCATTCCCTGGAAAAATGTGTCACCGCCCCGCAATAAAAACATAGGCGGAGCTGGCGGCGTCTTTCTCGTTCATCTGGGGTAAGGGGGCCTTTGATTGCACCAATTTGCATGGGCTCGGGACTCCCCGACCCGAGGGAAACTGGGGCGGGGTTCACTGGCCTTCGGGGGAACCCCGGCCCCCATCCCTTACCTTGGTCCATGCGTTTTTCCCGTTACGTTCAGTAAGTCTTTCATCTATTTGAAGAGAGAGGGTGACCATTTCCTCCATGGTGGCGGGCGTGGTAGTGGCCCAAGCTAATTGGTCTTTAATTTCATCTGTTAAGCCTTGTCTAAACAAGGCTCGAAAAGCGGAATCATTCCAATCCAGATCAAAAGCTAATTTCCGGAATTGTGTGATGTAATCCAATAGAGGAGTTCTCCCGTCTCAAATGTAGGATAGTATGTTCAGCATCCCTAACCCTGTGCGGGTAGTCGAACAGGAAGCGAAATTGCTTTAAGAAGCCTTTATAATCTCGTAAGAGAACATCATCTGCAGCTAGCAGAGGGGTTGCCCAATCCAGAGCCAGCCCTCCTAATAATCCTATAATATAAGCCACCTTGGCCTGGTCGGAGTTATACGTGAGGGTCTGGGTCTGGAAGGGGAGGTTACAGAGGGCCAAGAATCCCTGACAGGCCTTTCTGTCCCCATAAAATTTGTCTGGTCGGGGGGCCTTGGGCTCCCTAGGGATAAGCACGACCGAGGGGGGGGGGGCGGCTGGAAGGGGGGCCACCGCGTCCTCAGCCGCCCCCTCCCTGTCTTCCATAAGAGAACTAGGGTCAGGTCCCATGGACTCCTGCAATAGGCGATACCTATCCCTGAGTTCTCTATTTTCGTTTTTTAAATCATGGACTTCCATAGTCAGGGACTGCACATCGTGCAGTAGCTTCTGTACCTGGGGGTCTGGATCCATGGTAACAAAAGGGGGTGCCGGTAATTCTGTCACGGCGGGGAGGAAAAGGGACAAAGAAGACGGGGAGGGAACTAAGATAAGTAGGAAGGAGAACAAACACCACACAACTAATAAGGGGCGCCCTCCTCTCTCGGCGGGCTCGGTCTATCGGGGTAAAAATGTCCCTCAGGATATTGGGTGGGCTTTCCCTCAAAGACAGAAGGCAACCCAAATCATCACAGGGACGAGGAGAGGAGGGGTATTGCCCCAAGGGGGGAATAGATACCACAACAAAGGTACAACTCTTGCACAGGGAATACTCTGGGGCCCAGGGCACCATGATAAAGGAACGTGGGGGGAAGAGGGAAACGGTCCTGGGGGGGGGGAAATCGAACAGAGGTTCGAAAGGGGAAGGGGGGACGGAGTGTCTCGTGGGCAGGGCTGTCATGCAGGAGCAAAACCTGTAAGGGGAAGAAACCGCAGGAAGAGGGGGAGGGGAAGGAGGGCAGCAGTACCAAGGAATTCCCACACCTGACCCAACTCAATTTCTCAATGACAGGGACAGACAAACTAAGCCTCTCACACACACACACACTCTCACAGTATCACCACAGGGAGGGGGGAACGAAGGAACACACTCACCCACGCAGACTCTCCAACTATGATAATAAACAAGAAATGCACCAAGGATATCAGGTTCAGCCTCTCAAATGCGATTACTGGCAGCGGCTGTCAGCCCCGCCAGTACCTTATGTAGTTTTGCCTCTGGCCTGCCTCGGGCGGAGCCCCCGTCCCCTCTCCCAATCCTACATTGCGCTAGGCCTCTTGCGTGTGTGGGCGGAGCCCTGGCCCTTCTCCGGCCGTAATGGAGTACACGCCCCCTCCCGTGACAGCCCCGAAGCTCCCTAGCCTTCCCAGCCTCGCGCTGTTGCTTAGCAACAGCACGCAGCCGGTTCTGCAGTGTCAGGGCGGCAAAAGCCCTGACAGTGTGTTTTAAAATGTTGTTAGCCACCCCGAGATGCTTGTAGCAGGAGGAGGTGGCATATACATTTTAATAATAAATAAACAATAATTAATAATAAATAAGAAGATTGGGAATGATTCCAAAGATAAACTGGCTGTTAAGTTAAAAGCAAACTCTTTGTTGGCACATGCCAAATGAGGCATGGACACAAGATATGGGTTAATAACAGCCGCACTCTTTATTGACTTCATATCTGGGTGCAAGAAGAACTGGGTGGGGAAAATTGTCCTAAAGGCAATTTGGGTCCAGACAAGTTTGATAATGTTAACATCAACTAAACTAAGGGGGGAAACAGGTCCTGATGCACCCTCAAGTACTAGTTCCCAAATATCTATCAAACTATGACTCCCCCTCCACCCTATGATGCAGATTATGGGTGAAAGAGGACAAGCATGTACTTCCTAGGGGACCGTAGCAAGGAGTAGGTTCAGAGGGGGCCAAGGCCACATAGACCCCTATGGTGCCCCCCGTTACCTCTCCCAAGGATATGATTCCAGTACTAGCTGCACCCTGCTTCTGCACTGGGTCTCACCTCCCCACCTCTTAAGGAGATGTCTCTCTCTTTCATTTTTCCTTCCCTGTGAACATATCTGAATTGTAACAGTACTGGACCCCAGCAAGTGTATGACAAATGTTCTGATCCACACACCTGGCCATGAAGGCCCTAACAAGCCAACTGAAATCAAAGCAAGTCACACTGTGGGAAAGGTGAAAAACAAAATGCCCAATTGCCAATGTGGGTTTTCTGTAAAAAATCCTTTCTGTTCCCAAACAGATGACAGGCGACTGCTCACAGTGTGTGAGGGTGGGTGGGTGACACTGATTGGATCCAATGCCCAAATGGATAACTTCTTGTGGGCTGGCGTTGGAAGGCTCTCAAATCTTGCCTTGTGAGATTCAGATTTGTGCCCCTTCAGGCCCAAGTGCCTAGCAACCCTGGCCGGGGATAGCTCACTTTTCATGCCTGCGAGGGTGTTGCCAAGGCAGCCCCTGCCTGCGCCTCTCCTGCAGCTGCCCTCTCAGGCTGCAAAGGTTCTCCTTACTTCTTCTGCCATAGGAAACCTGACAAGAATCCCTTCGCCGCACCTTAACTTTTTCAAAGGGGGGATTGCAAAGGGTAATAGATTTATTTTTTTTAAAAAAAGGAAAGTTGAAGACATTTGAAATAGCTTTTATGGCAATATTCTGGCACAAAGCCCTTCACAGGTTTGACTGTTTCAACAAAATCCTACAAAAACTAGGTCTTGATACTGTAGCAGGAAAGATTTTGCTTTCTTACTTCATCACCTTTTGTCCATGACGTGGAACAAATTTGATGAAACTGAAGAAGACTCAACGAATATTAGTCCTCAAGTGGAAACCACATATTCAGATGAAATATCAACAGCACAGAGACACAAATCAATCTCCCCAGGTGGACAAAGTGACTGTAAGGTAACTGTCAGGGACAAGTTCAGGGTGGAAACTTACAACATTATCTTAGATAAACTTCAAAATGAACAGGAGAAGTTGTGAATTTATTTGGTGTCCTGACAAGACTGTACCAGGCTTCCCAAAATCAGAATACACTAGAAAGGTATGCAGAAGCTTCAGTGATTGCTTACCCAAAAGATCTTCAAATTTCTCTCTCCTCTGAACTAAAACATTTCATTCACTTCTTAGATAATACAGATGGCTGTGATGGAGTTGCGCAGAGTGTTTTGAAGATAATTTACAAGAAGGAAGTGGTTGAAGCTTTCCCAAATATTACTATAGCTTTCCACCTTTACCTAACTGCCCATTTCAAATTGTCAAGGAGAAAGAGCATTCTCCAAATTATCCTTTATTAAAAATAAATTACAATCAAGAAATGCTGCAGTCAAGATTGTCATAATTATCTGTTCTCTCTATAGAATGGAATCTTCTGAGCGAAATCAAATTACTTTTGATGATCTCGTATCTGAATTTGTTGCCAAGAAAGCTAGGAAAAAGAAAATAACGTTTGCAATAACCTGAATACAGTGTGTCATTATGTGTAAACATTTTCTTTAACTTTGTATTTGATGTTTACACTAGTTGCTGAAACATTAAACAAAGATCCCATGTGCAGGAGCTGCTGTAAATTGCAAGTGAATTCAACAGTATTTTATTTTTTTTGTATTTCAATTTTTGAAACATAAAATCTTATCTTACTTGTGTATTGAATTAGGATGTAAATTATAGATGGTTTTCATAGATGCATATCTAGGTTTTTTCCCCACAGGTGAGAAAAAAATTACATTGACACAGGGTGGTAGTGAGAACAAAAAGGGGGTGGAGGGATGCTTAAATGAACATTCTGTCCCAGCCTCTCGGAGTCTTAAAAAGGCACTGGGTTATGAAGATTAATTAGATCAAATTAGGTCACAACTCTAGAAATACGCATACACACATACTGCAACCATGTGTTAAGTGCAACTTCAATGAATAGGGCAACTGGTCCTTACCTTGTGAATTGCCCATCTGTCGGGATGCGAAGGATGGGAACTCTTTACTCTGGGGATGATTCCCGCCTAGTCCAGTAGGAGGCAGAATTAAAAAAGGATCCAACTAAGCATGTGCAGAGGGGATCAGTCCCTCCATTTTGCCAGTTGTTCCCAAGCTGTAATGAGAAACTTTACAAAAAATCTTCAAGTGAAAGAAAAACTGTTCCAATGAGTTAGCAGAATGTAAAAGTATGGGCTTCCCTGAATGAGGATATAGGTTTCTGAGTTTTCCTATTAGGGAGCCTCTATGATTGACTGATCCAAACCTGGACCCAGAATTTATGTTGTCAAGAGTCCTCCAAAAGATCATGAGAAGTAGCCTCCACAAACAGGGTGTGCTGAGTTCCCGGCCTTCGCATTCCAACAGAAGGGCAAGGTAAGGACCAATTGCCCTTTCTCCTAGGATGCTCAGGACGAGAACTCTTTACTCTGGAGATTTTCCAGAGCAGTAATGAAAACGAAACAGCTGGGTGGGAGTAGAAAAGGTGGATCAGGTCAATGACAGAGGGTACTATTCGAATACTCCCTGCAGAACTCGACGGCCAAAGGCAGCATCTGCACAAGTCTAGGACATCAATTTAGTAATGCCTAGTGAAAGAGTGGAGACTCGCCACTTGGGTGAGTCCCCACATATCTCGAAGTATGGGACCCTGGCCCTGAAAGCCCAGAACGTAGCAGCCTCTCTAGTACAGTGGCTAACTATGCCCTGTGGAGGCATTAGATTGGAGGCCTTGTAAGCCTCGGATATGCAAGACAAAATCCAACGACCTATAGGGGGCTTGGAGGCTTTCAAGTCTTGTTTCCTCAGAGAAAAATCCACCAGAAGGGCGGACGATGTTTTGTCGGCTGTGTTCTATGTAAATAAACTTTAAGTGCCTGTCTTACATCCAAGGTATGCCATACCTTCTCCAGAGGATGAACTGGATGCAGGCAAAAGGAAGGAAGTGGAATTTCCTCTTGTCTATAAAAAAGGCATAAAGGCCTTTGGCATAAAGGCCAAGTCTAACATCAGAACAACCATGTTCTTCTTGAAGGCACAGAGAGAGGGGTCCATAGAGAAGGCACCCAGCTCAGAGATCTGCCTTGCTGAGGTGATTGCTATTAGAAAGGCGACCTTTAAGGTGAGAAACAACAAGGAGACCTCCTGAAGAGGCTCAAAAGGTGGTTCTGTTAGTGCCTTGAGTACCAAATTAAGCCTCCATGTGGGGAATCTATGAACCACAGGAGGTGACAGGGTCTTGGCAGCCTTTCAGAAGTGTTTAATATGGGGGTGACGCAATATGCTTTTGCCTCTGATCACCAAAATGGTACTGTTGAGAGCTGCTACTTGTCTAACTAAGGTATTGGACCTAAGGCCCTTGTCCAAACCCTCCTGCAGAAATGATAAAATGTCCACCATTTTAGGGCACTGAGCGTTACGGTGCCTATCCATGCACCAGGTAAAGAAGATTCACCATATACATTGGTAGATGCACTTTGTAAATTGGTGCTTAAAGGCCATGAGAGTCTGGAGCACTGTGTCAGAGTACTCAAACTCTTTTAGGGCTTTGAGCTCAAGAGCCAAGAAGTCATGTGGATGAAGTCTGGCTTCTCATATCGCACCGGGTCCTGTTTCAGAAGGTCTGGAGTCACCTGCAGCCTTAGAAGGTCTGCTCTTGCCATGTTTACCACATCTGCAAACCAGGGGCGCCTGGGCCATTGCGGTGCCACCAAGATGACTGTGGCCCTTCCTTTGCGGAACTTGCTGATTTTTACCCAGTAGGGGGAAGGGTGGGAAGGCGTACAGTAGACCCTATGGCCAGGGTTCATTGAGAGTGTCCATAGACTCTGCTGACAAGTGATGACTCCTGGTGAAGAAGCGTCTGCACTTGGTGTTCGTCGTGGACACGAACAGGTCAAGGACGGGTTGGCTGAAGGTCTTCTGAATCTGTCTGAAAACTTCCTGGGATAGGGTCCACTCCCCCAGATCTAGCGGTCAACTGCTTAGCCAATCTGTGGTGTCGTTTGTGGATCCCCTTAGGTGGAGGGCCGACAGAGATAAGAGATAACAGGTTCTGTTCCACCCAGTGTAGCATTTTCATGACCTCCTTGGTGAGAGCTGGAACCTTGGAGCCCCCCTGATTGCAGACATAGGTCAGAGCCATGGGGTTGTCCGTGTAAATGAGGACATGGGTCCCCCTGATGTGTTCTGCAAAGTGAAGGAGCGCCAGGTGTATTGCCCTGAGCTCCATCCAGTTCATGCTGTTGGACTTGTCCCTGAGAAACCAGGTGCCCTGGGAGGCTCGCGTCCGTGGTTATCACTTGCCTGGGGGGCTCAGAAAGGAGGATCCTCGGAGCAAACCTGAGAGGTTCTATTCACCAAACCAATGACTGACTGACCTTGGTGGTTAGAGTCAAGCGCACCTTGGTCTTTGCTATGATCCGTGCTTGCCATGGGAGGAGGAATCTCTGCAGTGGTCTGAGGTGTAGCCTTGCCCATGACAAGTGCTGTAGGCAGGAGACCCTGAGTCCCTGAAGAGAGACTAGGAAAGAAAGTAGAACCTTCTCTTGGGAGACAATTTTTGTTATCAGGTCCCTGATTGTCACCTGCTGAGCCAGTGGGAGAAAACCTCTGTCCCAGATGTTCAAATGATTTGGAGTGCGTAAGCTGGCTCTTTTCCAGATTTATGATAAACCCGTAATATTGTAGGGTCTGCACCGTCTTGGTCACAGCTAGGGTGGCCTCTGCCCTCAAGGGGCCCCAAATTAGAATGTCGTCCAAGTATGGGTGCGTGGACGCACCCTGGGTACGGTGATGAGCAACCACAGGAATGAGAACGTTGGTAAAGGTTCGGGGGTGTGTGTGTCAGAGTAGTCAGGCCAAACAAAATTGCCAATAAGTTTTTTTGTAAGTAAACCAAAGCCAGTGACGATGTGTGGGACGAATGGGCACATGTAGATAAGTGTCCTGCAGATCAAGGAAGGCCAACCATTCGTCCCTTGCTATTGCTAGGCAAACTGAGGCTAAGGTCTCCATTTTGAACCTTTTTATCTTGAGGTATTTGTCTTTAGGTCCAAAACAGTTCTCCACTTGCCGTTCTTTTTTGCTACTAAAAATAAAATTTAGTAGAGCCCCTTTCCTGTTTCTGAGTCTGGGACTGGCTCGATGGCCCCTATTGACGCCAGTCTGTGGATTTCCCCTTGCATTGCTTTTGGGGTTATAGACACCTTGGAGATATGCAATACAGTTGACTAGTGTGGCTGGAGAACTCTATCGCATATCTATTTGAGACTGTTTCCAAGACCCAAGCATCTGATATTACTTGAGAACATCAGCGTGCAAAAAGGAAAAGTCTTCACCCCACTTGAGGCCTGGTCTGGAGGGGCCAGGTAGTCAAGTGTCTTGCTTCCCCTGCTGAGCAGAGGAGTTCGATATGCTGGATCTGTGGCTAGGGTTGTACCTGCCTCCCTCACCCACACCCATCCAGTGCCATCTCCATCTATCTCCTCTGCCTTGAAAGGAGGAAGAGGAAGATAATTCTCTGGAGTATGCATTGAAGAGAAAAGGCTTAGAGAACGGTCAAAAGGACCTAGGCAAGTTAAATTGTTGCAGAGAGCGCCTTTTTTCTTTGTCCCCAGCTTCCTTAAGGATCTTCTCCAAGGAAACCCGAAGAGCTTT
Organism: Sphenodon punctatus; assembly: GCA_003113815.1. Taxonomy (NCBI): domain Eukaryota; kingdom Metazoa; phylum Chordata; class Lepidosauria; order Sphenodontia; family Sphenodontidae; genus Sphenodon; species Sphenodon punctatus. Next base: position 1,308,717 of record QEPC01013957.1, read on the forward strand.
CCACCCTGATAGGCCCCTGCCACTAGCAAATTCTTTGCATGAGCATCAGCCCTCCAAGATCTCAGCCACAATCTACGCCTGGAAGAAATGTAAGCTGCCATGGCCCTAGCCACCCAGGCCACTGCATCTGTGGTGGAAGTTGTGATGAATGAAGTGGCCATAGTAATATTGGCTGATAGTTTGCGAGTCACCTTTTCTGTAGCTGCAGGGCTTCTGCCCAGCTTGAACCATTTTAGAATGACCCTGGCACAGTAAGAAGAGGCGATTAACATGCGTAGTGTTGCTGAGACCCCCTCTCAAAATTTCTGCAGAGGCCAGATTCCACCCCTCTATCAGTGGGATCCTTTGGGTACATATCCCCTTCGCTGGGGAAAATTGATTTTTTGGTTAGGGAAGCAGCGGCGATTTTAGGTGTGCCAAAAACTGGGGCTTTGCTCTTGGAGAAGGTGTGTAGGGACTCTTGGGATTTATTTAGGCAAAGAGCCTTGTTAAGCTGTTGCCATTCTGATCTGATTATGCGTTCAAACGCTTTATCATGCAAAATCCCTTTCTCCTTGTTAGAGGACTTAGGGATTAAATCCTTAGGGACTTTATTGGTTTTATTGTATTAATGTATTCTATATTTATATATTGTGTTATTTATTGTACGCCACCCTGAGGCAGGAGGGGGCGGGTTATAAATGATGGTATAAACAAAACTTAATTAATTAATTAATTAATTAATTAATTCTCTATCAGAGTCCTCCTCTGATGACTCGAAGTGATCACCCTTAGGTCTTTTTTCAATGACATCTGTGGACTCTCTTAAAGAGTTTGGGTTTAGTAGCAAGGGCATTTTATCCAGAGGCCACAATTTTGTTAAGGGCCTCTAGATGGAGGAGCTCCAATTGAGAAAGGCCTGGGGGTCTACTTGGATCTGCTCTTGGCAGTCTTACTGTTTCCTCCGCTGGTGGAGAGGCGGGCTGCTCCTCCTGGCGCTGGTTGTTGTTGGTACTTTGGAGTTTTGGCACCATTTTGAATGCGGTGAGGCCTATAGTATATGTGCGACCCACCAGCAGGGGCTGTAAGCATTGATGCTATTGGCTGGGAGGAGGAGAGAACTGGTCCAGGTGGCTGCTGTGGCCTGTGGAGCTACAGCTGCACACCCGGTTGCCTTGACAGCAGTGGGTTTTGAGTCAGCGAAAGGGAGCACCCACACAGACTCCCCCACCCCTCCGGGAGTTCCATACCAGATGGGACAGGCTTCCAGGGACTTAAAAAGAGCCCAATTCTTTTGCAATCTTTTTCTTCTTCTTTTTTTTTTTTGTACCGTGCGGGCAGTAAAGTGCTATAGCCCCAATAAACAATTGTCCTGAGGGACTAAAGGTCCCAAGAAAAGCCTTGCAGGCCAAAAATCTGCCACGGTGTAAAGATCACACCAGATTACCTCCTGTCTGGTTAGAGGCAGAGAAACAACTGGCAAAATGGAGGCACTAAATCCTTTCTACACATGCCCAGTTGGATCCTTTTTGAATTCTGCCTCCTACTGGACTAGGCGGGGATCATCCCCAGAGTAAAGAGTTTCCACCCTGAGCATCTCAGGAGAAACTTAGTGCACTAATAATAAAGTTAAGCAACAAGTGTAAGTGGTTGCATAATTTAACTGTGGGTATTTTCAAAAGTGACATCCCAGCCTGTGGTCATGCTTACCCTAGCTCACACCATGACCTGGGTGTCATGTCTGCTCCCGCCCCGCCCGATGTTTACCACGGGCGGGAGCAGAAGTTACCCTGGACCGTGGTAGGGCTAATGCGGAATGTGTGCTGGGCTCACAGCCAGTTCACATGCCGTGTTAAGACCTGCCACAGTTTGCGGTAAGTGACCCCGAACTGTGGTAGAGAGGGCCATCACGTCTGATGACCCACTCTACCTAACCTCAACCCGTGGCTGGAGTGGTTCTGGGCAGGTGTGGCGGCCTAGGAGGAAAGAGGTGGGGTCACTCTGAGGAGCACCGGGGGGGGGGGCAGGGCCATGTGGACCCATGTCCACACCTCCCCCATCCTCTCCAGCCGTGGCTGCATGAACGTTTGTTCAGCGGCCAGGCAGACCCCCACCCCAGAGTGAGAGGGCTCACCCCAGGGTGGGTTTAAGTGTGGTAGACGAAATACCTGCCATGTGTAAAAACACCCTGTGTAAAATTCTGTGTTTCCCAGGTCTCCTAACCTCTAGTATCCTGTCTCCCGACTGCAGACGGCCATCTTTTACAGCTGCCCCCTTAGGCAAAATATTCTTCACAAATATAGGGCCAGGGCCATGTACTGAAGAGTCTCTGGTAACCACAGTGAAACCCAGTCCTTCAGGACCTAGAACACAGACAGAGAAGACTCATAAATTCGGACAAGAAAAAGACAACTATAAAAACAACTGGAAAGTTTGTCAGAAACATTAGCACTAAGGGAAAAGCATGTAGGTTAAGGCTGCAGAGTGACTTTTCAGGTGTCGCTGTTGAGCTTGACACACTTACTCTACTTTAATGGTGAATTTAGGTCATATTGCCTGCTCCCTCTGCCTTGCTGCTCACTCTTTCCCTTTCAGGCTTCTTGCCACTACAAAGCCATGGACACCCTGCATTTATCTGGTGCACTTTTCCTGAGTGGGGAGTGCAATAAACTCACTTATATGACTATTTTCCAAATCCAATTATACTGTCACCATCATTTTAAAAAAAAATTTAAAAATGGGGACGAGAAAAAACACTCTGCAGATGTCCCCAAGAACATACTGTGAACAATCTTGCTAAATTTGACTAAAATGCTAACAGTTCATTTTTTTTAATAATCATGTGGCCTCAAATTACTAGATAATGTACTTAAAGTAACAATAAGAACACACAGCCAGTCCAGCGTATCACTGCTAACAGCTAGACCATTACCTTTTTTAAGATCTATCCTTATTCTCTTTGCATTTTTCTTGTTGCCAAAGCCCATAAGCGGAGACAGTGATGGTGAAGATGGCTTTCTCCCCAATCTTGGAAGGTTGGGACTCTTAGTTTGCTGTAGAGCTGCGAGCATGCCTGTCTCCAGGCTGTTAATTCCAGATGACTCTACAGTCTTCACAGTTGGCTTTAGGTGAACAGGAGGTGGCACCTTTGGTTTCAAAACTCCTTCATCGTTATCTGAAGCACACAGGGGACCAATGACGGACTTTTCATATTGTTCACTGTTGTATGGAGGAACCACTTCCAAGATAACATTTTGAGATTTCATTGCCTGGCGGAAAATATCTTGAGCCCTTGGAAAAAAAGTCATAAGACAAACCTATCAAAACAAGAAAACCTGAGCAGAATTCAAACATGTCTTACTGTCTACATGGGAATCATTTATAAAGAACAATTTATCAGCTTATTCAACAGAACTCTGCAAGAGCTGTGAAAGAGAGGCATTTCTTTGGAAGGAGTGGGAGTTATGGAGACTGCGAAGGAAAGAACTGGCAAAAGTTGTTGCCTCACAGCTGGAGGCAGAGGCATAGTAGTGTGGCGTGCAGCATTTCTCCAACAAGTGGCTACTAGGCCTTAGCAGTGCAGAAATGTGCAGCTGCTTCCAAAGACAGATGGCTAGAACCCTGCAGCAGAAGCACATAGCAGGGCACAGACATGCATGAGAAACCAAGCTAAATATTTTATTTTATTTTATTTTAAGTAACTTCTACCCCACCCCTCCTGCCCAAGGCAGATCAGGGTGGCTTACAATGAAACATTTAAAACAGTATAAATATAAAAAATAACACATATATAAAACAAACGCAACCATAATTGGGGATGTTAAAAAAAAAAAAAAAAAATCAACCCAACTTAACCCCTCCCCCCAAACCCCACCCTTCACTCATCTCCCTCACTGAACGTCCAGCGGAACAGATAGGTCTTACATTGATAATGGAAGGAGTGGAGGTCCGGGGTCATCCAGGCCTTTGCTGGAAGGGAGTTCCAGAGCTGAGGGGCGGCCACCGAGAACACCCTCTTCATAGTCGCTCCCAGAACATCTCAGGGGACTTCAAGAAGGGTGCTCCCGGTGGACCGCAGGGGCCGATACAGAATGTGGGGGGTGAGGCGGTCCCGCAGATAGGTGGGACGCAAGCCATGTAGGGCTTTATAGGTTAGTACCAACACCTTGAATCGGGTCCGGAAAACTATAGGCAGCCAGAGCAGAGATCGGAGCACCGTTGTAATGTGCTCACAGCAGCCCACTCCCATGAGATGGGCCACCGCATTCTGCACTAACTGCAGTTTCTGAACCGTCACCATGGGTAGCCCCACGTAGAGTGCGTTACAATAGTCCAATCTCAAGGTAACAAATGCATGGATGATGGTGGCCAGGTCGCCATCTGAGACATACGATCAAAGTCAATGTACCAGATGTAATTGACGAAACGTACTCCTCGCCACAGCCCCCACCTGCACATCGAAGCGGAGCTGAGAATCAAGGAGCACGCCCAGACTCTGAACCTGTGGAACCTGTGGGGGGCGAATCCCATCAATGGGAGTCACTACCCCCACCGCCCTACCACCATCATCACCTCTGTCTTGTCAGGATTCAACCTCAGTCGGCTCGCCTTCATCCAGTCCCTTGCAGTCGCCAGACACTGGGTAAGCACCGAGACTGCTGGGTCTGTGTCCGATGAAAACGAGAGGTAGAGTTGGGTGTCATCAGCATATTGATGACACCACACCCCATACTGTCTCACGACCTCACCGAGCGGCTGCATATACATGTTGAACAGGAGAGGGGACAAAATAAAATCTTGCGGGACTCCACACATGAGTAGGGCATTTTTCTATTTGTGCAGAACCTAGACATGAAAAGAAAAGGTGACAATTCCATTAAGAAAAGCAACACCACTCCCAGACAATCCAATATGTTACTGGATCATAAGATACTTTGCATGAAGAGAAAGTAAAGCTAGAAATTTACTCCTACTACAAAAGTGGCCATGATTAAAAATCCCCTATTTGTTTAAGATAATTGTCTCCTGGTATTTAAAATAAATAGGAAATTGTGGGCAATTATGAATAGTAAGGTTAGGTGAACTAGTTACCAAAGGCATAGTTGGAAAGTGTTTTTAGCAATACTAGTTTATAATCAATATATTATGTACCAACTGAAAACTGTCAAACATGGTAAACTGGGCTTCTCTGCCCAAGATACCCCGATCTAAACTGATAATTTAACTCTTTCCCAGATTATCAACTGAACACACACAACATAAAACCTAAAAAAGACTTAACTACAGCAGGGAAAGAACTATTTCTCAAGCTGATTCCTGCAGACTTATTAGAATTATAGACTACGTCTGTTTCTCTACTGCACATGAAGTTTATTCCAGAATAGTCCTTTTTTCTCATCCATAAACCATCACCGCTAGAAATTTAAGACTATAATATCCACAGCTCATTTATCTCAGATCACTCCCTGTCCTCCTCTCATTGCAAGTAGCTATTCAACCATACACTATAGGTTGGCTTAATAGCTCATTTTTAGGAGATGTACATTTTAAAAATCTCAGGGAGACAGAAATTCAAGATCACCTACAGACCAAATATAATGGAGAGAAAACACCGGCGATCCTACAGAAAACTCCAAAAGTTGTCCTCAAGTGTAAAATAACTATCTTCGCTTCAGAATTAATGGGCAAAAGCTCCAACAGCCCTTTAACTGCATACCTGGAAAAACTCAGTGTGGAGATGTGCTAAAATCTACAGAACACAACTGTAAAGAATTGAGTAATATTAAATGGAAAAGTATATTGACTGTAGAGATACATACAACCGTTATGAAAATAGGAAGGGATAAACTGTGTTTCAGCTAAGGAAGAAGCTACCCTGCAGAGCACCATTCAAAGCAAACTAAAAACAAACTGAAAACAGCAAAGAAAAATAAATTACTACTGCCTTGACAATGACAGGATGAACCATGACCCTCACCACCAAAATGCAGAACTTCCCGATACTAATCCCTGTTACATGACAGAAGCACGAACATTTGTAACAGTGTGTGTAAAAAGGATATAAACTAGACCGGGGGTGGGGAACCAATTCCCTCCCAGGGTCTACTTTGAAAATTAGTATGAGTTCCAAGGGCTATATATAAGTTGCGGGGGCTTAAGCGGTACATTCTAGAAGAGGAGGGTCCAGTTCATGAATATGTGCCATGATCTTTACCCTATCCCTGCGTAAATACCCTTATCGCTGCTCATTTACCCTGAGCTCAGCCTTTTAGTGCTTGGAAGTAGGAGCTGGATCCAGGAATCAGATTTTAGGAATTGGAAAGAGCCGAGGCCAGATAAAGACCAGCCGCTGGCCGCATCTGACCCCCGGGCTCCATTTCAAAGACTCTTCATCCAGATTGATTGATTTTATATGCACTGGAATATGAGGCATACACCTCACGTTTGTGTTTTTCCACCCACATCTGACCTGATAACCAGATCTATCACCGCAAAATGTGAACTATCAAGCTCCTCAAAAATGAAATAAGAGAACATCTTCAAAAAGAGACTGCCAGCCCAATCCTTAAATCATTCTGTTGGCAGAGGCTCCATTGGGTGAAAGTCATGGAGCAGCACTTTCATACTGCACAGCACTGTGGAAGACTACATGTGACCTTGGATTCTCATGATGGGAGAATTTTGGTAAGTCAAAAAAACCAAAGTCTGGCTACATTCTAAATCCAACTGCCCAAACTAAAACATATATCATACCATGGAATAGGTTTCCCTTAACATAGCTAGACCATTAAAAACATCAAAAGGTCAGTCAGAAAAACAATGAAAGCATAAGGTTAAGAATAACTGCCATAGCACAATACTGTTTTTATTTAACAGAAATATTACATGCACATTATTTCCATGCAACCAAGAAGCCTTACTTTTGATTTTAGACAATAAACCTCAAGCATTTGATTTACAATTTAAAATGTTACGCATCAACCTTCTTGAGTCGTCAGTAAACTCCTTCTATCATATGATTATCAGTCAGCTGTTTAAATAGAGGGATTAAAAATAAATTACTGTTTAATTTTGTAAGCAAATATTTGTGTTTGCAACACTTAAGGGGCTGTTCACTGCAGCAAGTAAGTTCTCCACATTTTGAAGAACCTCTTGAATTAACAGATTACCAAAGAACCCTCTGTCACTTAAACCATTTTACATGAATGTCAACAGACATTAAAAATCAGAACTACAAAACTTATTATACTGCACTTCCGATCAGAAGTTAAGCTTGTCACTTAATTCAGCCTATGACGGTCGCCAAGGTAGCCGGCCATGGCAAAACTGATCCAGACCAGGCCACAGTGGATTATAAGAAGTGTTATAGCCCACTGTAACCTGCTCTGGCTCGATCGGACAGACAGTAGCCCAGGCTATGACACTGGAGGTATCTGGGATCAAGCCTGAGCAAACATCTAGTGGGGCTCCAACAAACATGATGGTGGCTCGTGGGCCACAGTGGCCGTAAGCAGACCGCTGTCACATTTGTTAACACCCAATGTGAAATTATGAATAGTGCACTGTCAGTTGCAACAGGTAGTCAGTCACTATTTGGAATGGCCACTAGGGGGTAGAGAACTCGTGCCTGAACAGGAACAGGAACAGGAAACAACGCATGCCTTCTACCTTCCAACTTCATCAATGTATAGAGTCTCACCTCAGAATATCTGATGAAGATTGACCATAGACCCAAATAACATGAAAGGGAAACAAACCAATCAACATTCCTTACTAAAATGACACTGCATCTGACCTTGGCTTTGTTTTGTTTTTCCTTTTTTGTCATCAAATATTATCTGTCGTGGTATTAGATTTCCAACTTGGGATGTCAACTAGATCATCAGAACATACGTAGTGCTATACTGGGTCAGAAATAGTCTGTGGAGCCCAGTATCCTGTCTCTGACAGTGGCCAATCTCCTGGTTGTTTAATGGACCAACTGACTCTCTGGCAGACTTCTTGCTTGTGATGTATTTGAAAAAGTTTTTATTATTAGCTTTTGCATCTTTAGAAAGTCTCTCTTCAAATTCCCTCTTGCCCTGCCTTATTAATGTTTTACATCTAATTTGGCAATGCTTATGCTCTTTCCTATTTTCTTCATTAGAACTAACTTTCCATTTTTTTTTAAGGACACCTTTTGGCTCCAATAGCCCTCTTCACCTCACCATTTAGCCACACAGGCAGCCGATTGGTCTTCTGGCTACCTTTTTTATTTGTGGAATATATTTAATCGAGGTTTCTAAGATGGTGTTTTTAAACAGTCTCCACACTTCTTGCAGACATTTAATCCTTGCAACTGCTCCTTTTAGTTTCCATCTAACTAGTTTCCTAATTTTGCATAGTTCCCCATTTTAAAGTTAAAAGATACCGAGGTAGTTTTATTTGTCATTTTACCTCCTGTTAAGTATGTAGAATTTTATTATATTATGATCACAATTGCCAAGTAGCTCCACCACCACTAACCCTTGCACCAGGTCCTGTATTCCACTTAGGACTAGATCCAAAGTAGCTCCTCTTCTTGTTGGTTCCATGACCAGCTGCTCCACGAAGTTGTCATTTATGGCATATAGAAATTATACCCCCGCATCACGCCTCGAGGAGACATTTACTCAGTCAGTATTAGGGTAATTGAAATTGCCCGTTATTATTGTGTTTCTCACTTTACTAGCCTGTCTAATCTCCGTTAGGATAATCAGTCTCACCGTCCTGATCAGGGGGTTGATAATATAGTCCCACTGCTATACACTTCCCCAATTCACAAGGAATTTTTATCCATAGAGATTCCAGAGTACAGTTCACTTCCTGTAAAATTTTAATCCTATTGACTCAATGCTGTTTTTAACATATATCACCACCCCACCACCAGCTTGATCTACTCTGTCATTTTGATATATTTTGTACTCTGATATTTCACTGTCCCATCGGTTATTCTCATTCCACCAGGTCTTTGAAATTCCTATTATGTCTATGAGAGCATTCCCATGTACATTAAAATGCTGCTTTTCCTAAATGCAATCAATTTCAAAATGCACTTAAATAAACCCATGCACTATTCACATTTGATTTATTTAAGCACATCTTGAAACTGACTGCATTTAGGAAGCAGCATTTTCACTACACAGCGCCCCGTTTCCCCAGCTCCCGGAGAGGGGAGAGGAGTGGAGCCAGAGCCTGGGAAGTGAGGTGCGGCGTAACTGGGGCTGGACAGGGATCGGAGTGGTGGCCGGCCACAAATCCTACTGGCGACAGTCTGTCTAAATAACAAGAGGGACTCGGGGAAAGCAGAGACACCCCTTCCCCTCCCCCAAGCGAAGTGGCCAGTGTCAGAACCAAAGTGCACACCTCGCTCGTCCCAAGGCAGCTTGAAACAACACAGAGGCTATTCCCAGTGGCAGGCTCCCTTTATTCGCTTGGGCTCTAGTCAGTTACATACACAGCACCTCGCTTCCCAGGCTCTAGGCTCTGGGAGAGGGGAGAGGAGCTGAGCTGAGAGCCAGGAAGCAAAGCACTGTGTAACTGACATGTAACTGACTAGGCTAGTCAGTATCGTGTCAGTTACAGAAGCCGGTTGCTTTGACCATGTGCAGCCTCTCCTCTTTCCACTGGCTCCCCCTTCCTGAGCGAAATCTGCACAAGCTCCTCGTCTTCACCTACAAAGCCCTTCACAACCTCGCTCCCCTCTACCTCTCTGCCCTGATCTCCCTCCGAACCCCTGTTCGAGCCCTCCGCTCCTCTTCCATCCCTTCCCTCACCCTCCCACGCCTCCCCTGCTCCCCCAACCGCCTTCGTCCCTTCTCCCTCGCTGCCCCGCACACCTGGAACTCCCTCCCTGCCCTCGTCTGCCTGGCCTCCACCCTTCGTATCTTCAAGTCCCTCCTCAAAACCCACCTCTTCTGCTCCGCCTTTCCTAACTCCTACTAATCATCCCCACCCAGGATTATCCCCCACCTGTTATCTGCAAACTCCCAATGTGCTGTAACCACCAAGCACGTGTACCTGAGCTCTCGCACCCTCAAGAATGTCGCATCCCTTGTCTCTCCCCCTGTTCCCCCTTCCCTGTCTCCCCTCCCCGTGTCTTTAGATTGTGAGCTCTCGGGCAGGGACCGTGTCTATCTTATTCTCTGTAAAGTGCCAGGTACATCGCTGGCGCTATATAAATGCTAATAATATTAATACAAATGGGTCCCAAGCCCAAAAGGTGGAGGAGGTTCCTCTTGCTCTTCCCCATTCATTTGATGTCCTTTGAGAAACAATCACCCCTTAAATTGGTCTAATAAAGAAAATCACCAGTTGCTTCCTTATTGAAACCTCTCACCCTTACTGTCTCTGCTCCAGGCGGCCTGGGGGATACGCAGTTCAGCTTCCGTTTCCGTCAGTCTGGAGGGCGGAGGACCGCTCCATTTGAGGATGACGGCAAGTACAACAGGGAAGCCCCAGTGACACTACAGGTCAGCTACTGTTCACCTGCAAAATGGAATGGTAGTGATGGGTTCACAAACAGAGGGTGTGCATTTAGAATTTCTGTTACTAATAATTTGCAAGAGTTGTCTGAGCCCATGGGAATAAGAGGTTTCCTGTTTAGATGAATATGAGTGGCGGTGAGTCCTGACATCTCTGTAGGTAAAACTTGTTTCCTGCAAGCTCCTGACTGACCTTCCCCACTCTCCCCCTCAACACTCAGCTGCCAGGGTTATTCACCACGTTCAACCCCTCCCCTGCCCACTTCACATGATCCAACACAAACACCCTTCAAGGCTCCTCACACAGCCTTGCTCCTTTTAACTTTCAGGCCTCATTTTGTCTTTCATTGTCATCTGGGAACTGCACTCCTCCTCTGCAATCTCCCCCTCATGTCCCAGGCTGCCTGGAACTCCCTCCCAGAACACATACTCTGCCCTCTCCCTCCGGTCTTCAAATCCATCCAAACTGAACTCTTCTGTCAGACTTTCTCGAGNGTTGGTTTTAACCTATAAAGCCTTACACGGCCTGGGCCCTGCTTACCTGCGAGATTGCCTCACTCCCCGGATCGGCCCCTGCGGTTGTCCGGGGGGGGGGCCGTGTTAGAGGTCCCCCATGTTTTCTGGGGGGCCACACAGAGCAGGGAGTTCTCAGTGGCGGCGCCGCACCTTTGGAACTCCCCCCTGGCGGGGGCCCTTCTGGCCCCGGACCTCCTGATGTTCCATAGGAGCTGTAAGACCTGGCTGTTCCGCCAGGCATTTGGCGAGGGAGAGGGGTAAAGGGTGGGTGGGGAGGGTGGGGGTTGGGGCTTTTTCCCCTGTTGTGTTTTAATGTTTTAAAATGTTTTACAAAGTTTATATTATATCTGTACTTTATATTTTTATTGTTCGCCGTTCTGAGTCGCCTGTGGTGGGAAGAGTGGGGTAGAAATGTTTTAATAAATAAATAAATAAATAAATAAATAAATAAATTATAAGTAACTGTTCCAGTTATTTTGGAACAATCATTTAAGTTTTTTGTGCTATCCTCTATATTAGGATACTCTAATTTTCCTGAATTAATGACATCCTTTGGAGATGCCTCAGACTGAACCATGTGCTCCTCAGCACCTGTTGGTTTCCCCCCAGTTTTTAGTTTAAAAACTGCTTTATCTCCTTTTTAAAATTTTAGTGCCAGCAGCCAGGTTTCCATTTTGGTTAATGAGGACTCTTCAGTATAGGCTCCCCCTTCCCCAAAATGTTCCCCAGTTCCTAATGCATTTAAAACCCCTCCTCCCTGAACCATTGGGTGAAAACAGACATGACACTAACCACCCTTTAACCACCCTTGGTGGTTATTTATGCACGTTGCAGGGCTGTATTGGTGCCCTATGCAGCCCTGCAACATGCATAAATAACCACCAAGGGTGGTTAGCATCATGTCTGTTTTCACCCATTGTCTCATCCACACATTGAGACTCTAGAGCTCAGCCTGCCTCTAAGGTCCTGTGCATGGAACTGGAAGCAGTTCCAAGAATACTACCCTGGAGGTTCTGGAATTCTATCTCCTACCTAGAAGCCTAAATTTAACCTTCAGAACCTCCCTCCTACATCTTCCTGTCATTGGTACCTACATGTATCACAACACGTGGCTCCTCCCCAGCACTCTATAGAATTCTGTGTAGGTGACGTGTGAGGTCCTCTACCTTCACACCAGGCAGGCAATTTACCATGCAGTCCTCACAGCCACCAGCAACCAAGCTATCTAGATTCCTAATAATTGAATTGTCTATTCCCACCTTCCCAGACAAACATCCCTGAAGATGTATCCTCAGTGCGAGAAGATACTATGACATCATCTGAAAGGCACCATAGCAGCTCGATGCCCTCATTCCCCAAGACCTTCATCCTCCAATGAAGCAGAGGGGCTGCAAGAAGGGAGGTGGGACTGCTCTACTAAGTCCCTGAAGGTCTCCTCTATCTCAGTCTGCCTCAAGTTCTCCAGCTCAGCCACTCTAGCCTCCAGAGACCGCACTTTTTCTATGAGAGCCAGGCGCTTTTTGCACCAACTGCACACATACAACTTCTCCCCAAGAGTAAGATATGTTAAACTGAGTGAAAAACACTGGATAGCTCCCACTCTGCTGCGGGACTTCTACCTGCATCTCCCTATTTACCTTCCCCTTAACTAGGTTTAAACTTAAGAGTTATATTGGTCAGGGACACTTTTTACTCTAACTTTTTTTTTAAAAAAACAACCAACAACTGTATAATTAGGTTCCTAAGGGTGTGGTACCCGTGGACATATAATAGCTTAGAGCCTACCACCCTGAGCTGCCTCTCCCTTTGGCCGAACTCTTACGGTTGCTGAACTCTGCTCACTCTGCCTGTGTATCTCCACTCGAGAAGGGGCTCTCACAGGGGAGTGTTAGGGTAGGGGGGTTAGGAAGAGAGGGAGATGGTACCTTGCAACCCAATCTAACTCGTCTAGATACGAAACCCGGGCCGGTGTAGGCAATCCCCTTTACGGATGATAAGACACCCCTCAGGTTCATATAGGGCCCAAAACCTCTGCACGAGAGGCGTGGCCTATGTCATCATAGGGGGGGGAACCAGCAAGGCCCTGAGGATTGCCCCCACCATCCGTGGGGCTGTAAACACAGCACCTATCCCCACTGTCGTCACACACACACCTATCACGTGTAGTAAGAGGGGGTAGCGGGGAACACGTGCACAAGATCGTGGAGGGACTCGGGCAAGACTCACAGGATGGTAGGGGGATGGGACGCCACCGAGGTTCACACACACGCAGACAGGTAGGAAGTCACAGGGGCCCAGAGGGGGATTGTGCTCCCAATTTTCCACACACACCACCCACACCTCTGACCTCCCCTTCCTCCTTACCTCCTTCCCCGCACTCGCACTCACACGCACACTCCACGCACACACCAACACCCACACTCCGTCTCCTTCTCCACAATACTTCTGAGCAGTCCAACGCTGGGGCCAGTCTCGCAGCAATGCTGTTCACCGGCAGCGTTTTGGCGAGACTGGCCCTCCTTAAATACCCTATGAAGGCCCCGCCTTCTGACGCAGCCGCTCTGAGCGTCTTCGCGCTGGTTCTGGCTCCGCCCTTACTCTCCCAGCTGTGCTTGGCCCCTGACGGGCTTCCTCGGAGCTTGCCGCTTCTGTGTGCTGCGGCAGCCTGCCCTCCACACGATCCGAGCGTGGCAACGTTTCCCCCACCTCTTCCCTGATGCTACATGGGGGCGTGGTCTCCTGTGGTCGCGGGGAACGCCGCGGCACCGCCGCCTGACTTCTAGGGCGTCCCCGCGCCCCTAGTCTCCTCCGTTTCGTGTCCCACCGCCGTGGGACCCTGACAGGGAGATCCCAAGGGTTAACAGTTGTTAAAAGCAATCTGCCACAATAATGAACTGAGTCACTGCAACAGCCTCCTTTAACTTACTTTATTTTCTAAACTTATTTTCTGAGATTTGTGGAAACCTACACTGGGTTTATGGTCTTTTCCATGGGTTAGTTAAAGGATTACTATGTTAGCTTTATATTCTTATTGGTCCCTGGCTTCTAGACACCTACACTATGTTATCTATTTGTTGTTAAACTAACCTTTATGAGCTACTGAACTCCCAGCTAGTATTTAGCTGTGATATAAGAGATTCCACAAAGCCTCTGGACTGGATTAGCAACGAGAGAAGAAACAAACCATTATTCTGCTGTATACAATGGGCCTGGTGGTGGAAGACATTATCATCTCTAGAAGTTTCTCGGCAGCTCATATAAAGCAACACAACACTGTTAAGGCTGAAATAGATAAATACTTCATGTTGTGCCACTATGTGGTTTTTGAGTAGGCATGATTGTAAAAACAGTCCTATATGATCTCATCCAACACTGGTTATAGGAAGATGAGATAATTATTTGCCTATATTTAAGACCTGTTAGAATAGTAAGGTGGTTAACATTCCCCTTATTTTAGCTCTTCTGAATACCTAGTTGCTAGGTACTAGACACTGGATGTTTGGTAAGTGAAGAGCTGTATATTTTACAACTTTTAAACACCCAGATGACATACTATAAATGAAGTTACTGCCTTTCCCACATTTTTGGCAACTGAAATGAAGCCAAAAACCTTACCACTTGGAAACCAATTAGACAAAGTAACTATTTTCCCTGCTTGTCTGTCTTGGATTGTACAGTATATTTAAGACCAACACAGCAACCTTACTTTCTCTGCACAGCGTATCATACACAGCCCATTGATAGAAACAATTCATAACAACTCTAAACACTAGAGGCAACCAAAAACATAATATTCCATAGTCAGTAAATAAAGAAGAAATAAGACTCCTATTTCTTACCGGGGGGAAATATCCCAGAAACAGTATCCCCACGCAGCAGTGTCTACACAAAGGGAACCAGGGAGGACTATGGAAAAAGGTGGTAGGGAAATGGTTGGGCTTTTCCTCCCCAAGATGTATAATAACTGCATCATGTTCTCTATAAAGGTGCTCTATAAAGAGTGTTTGTTTTTAAATAGATTACCTACTTAAAGTTATCATGTTTCCCCGGTCAGGAAGGAAAGTGAGGTATCAGCTAGATTATGCAGCACTACTATTCAGAGTGGCCACTAGAGTGCATGGGTCAGAGAGGTTAATGCCTGTCTGTACAACAGGAAAAAAAAAAGAATTAAATCCTTTCTCATCCCACAGCGTGCAGACTCTCTGAAATCACCACAGATGGCACCAAAGTACTAGATGTTCAGTTTTAGGTACCATTGTTATAAATTCTTAATATCATAGTATCTGGGTGTTTTTAAACAAGTTCTACCATACATGGCCACCCAGGAGCCACTCATCTGCCCACCCGTCTGAAGGTGGTGCGGGGCGATGCATGCTCCCATGAGCCACTCAGCACCCACTCACAGTGCACTGCCAAGAAATCTGGAGTGTGCTGTGTGGGGCAAGCCAAAAAAGTGCAATAGACAGACAAACATCCCCTACCCATATGAACTGTGGCAGCTACCCAGGCCAGCAGATAGATCCACTACTTGGGGTAGCTGCAAGAAAATTAAAGGTAGAACTGCTCTCCATTATACACAGGAGACTGCTGATGCCACGATTTAGTGGAAACTACTTGAGCTACAGTTGTGAAAATTTATTCATGGTGTGTATTTGTGGAGACGGTCATATGTGCAAAGTTTGAAAAAGATCCAACCAGAAAATCTAACGTTATAACTGTTTACAAGTTAATTGGTTGTGACTATTTAAAATCATTGATACCTCCTTCCCCTGACGAGTTGAGTCCCCAGACTTCACAGCCTTGGTGCGTGAGATCTAGATCAAGTGCTGATGTAGTATGATAATGATGGGTTAAGCCAAAAACAAATTAAACATTAAAAAAGCAGTTCTGCCGGCTGGCACATGCGCTGTCGAGCAGTCGCTGACCTCCATTTGTGGTGTTAGAAAAAACCAGCAAAAGGAAAGTTACGTGACTCTGCTTTTTAAAATCATGTAACTTTATCAGGAGCCAGCAAACGGGTTAAGCTCTAATCAGTTTCATGTCAATTACCTCTTGCCTCAGAAAGCCAGCAAGACGTCTCTCTAGTCAGTTTCATGTCAATTACCTCTTGCCTTAGTGCTGGCAAGAGGAGGCTCCAGTCAGTTTCATGTCAATTACCACTTAAGTTGCAAAGAAGCTGCTGGCAAGAGGGAGTTCTAGTCAGTTTCATGTCAATTACCCTCTTGCCTCAGAAGCCACCAGCAAGAGGGTAAAAGTTATCCAAAAAAGTTCAACCACGCTTCAGAACGCCTCCCCATCCAAACAAAATGCAGTGATCTCTTTAAAAGTTTGCTGTAACTTGAAATGGACCAGGGAGGACCAGCAAAGCTTCCTCCCCACCTTAAAGAAAAATATTGCGTGACTTTTATTCATTCACTCCATGGGGAGGATTTTGAACGATCCATATCTCCTCCCCCCCCCCCCCCCCCCCCCCGCATGAATTAAGCCCCCAGACTTCACATCCTTGGAATGCAAGAAGGCCACCAAGTGCCACTGTAACATGATAGCGCTTCATGTTGCAAAAACGAGTTATTAAGCATTAAAAAATTCGTTCTGCTGGCTGGCACATGGCACGGTGGTATGGAAAGTTGTGTGACTTTTATTCATTCACTCCGTAGGGAAAGTTGGGTGACTTTAATTCATTCCGTACGGATCAACCAGCTTGATCCTGACATGGCAGCTCCCTGCCACTAGTCAGCTCCGACATCCTGCCGCCACCTCCTCACTGCCTCTGCTGCAGCCCCAGCCGCCACCCTCATCTCTGCTCCTGCTACTGTTCCTGGCCAGCAGGCTCAGCTCCTCTACTGCCCGGGAACCCAGGTGAAGACCATCACTCGCACAACGTCCCCAGTCTGACACTGACCCCCACAAGCCCAGCTTTTCCCTGCACAACTTCCCACGCCCTGGTCCCAACCAGTCACCTCCCCCGCAGCTTCCCCAGCCTGAAACTGACTCCCCCAAAGCCGCCCCATTGGGGCTTTGGGCAGCAGCAATCTCGTCTACATCCAGGTACTAGAGTGGCTGGTTGGGGAAAGGCTAGTTGCTGTGATGAGCCGCCTGTCATGGAGGAGCTGGAGGAGGCGGCAGGGGCAGCAGCAGCTGGAGCTTCGCTGTGAAGGTGGCTCTGGTGAGAGAAAGCCGGCAGAGCCCCCAAAACCTCAGGAAGATTCCTGAACACTGTGCTTTGTGTTGTTATGACTTAATTCAGTTTATTAGTCTCTAATAAATAATTTAGGTTCTAATTCTAAGAATTAGGTTCTAATTCTAATCAATTAGAACCTCCACCACTCTAATAATAGAGTGGTATGGACACTCCCTTTGAATTCTGTTTCCAGTAGGTTTTATTATCTGTAATGCTGAAGAAAGGCAGGTGTGTATCCTTCAAGGGAGGAACAGACTAAATGTATCTAAAGACAAAAGTGCTCAATGCAGTTCATGATGGCGAGCTGCAGCTCCTCATCAAGTTGCTGGCAACCAAAACAAGAAGAAATGGCTTTGCTAATGTCAGAAAAAACCAATGGTGCCACACCACTTCTCACAGCAGCCCATTATGGACACCTAGACTTGGTGGAATATCTGCTGGAACATGGTTGTGCTTCGACAGAAGTTGGAGGCTCGCTGAATTTTGATGGTGAGACCACTGAGAGAGCTCCTCTGTTTTAGACAGCTTCTGCCTATAACCCGCCTCTCCTCCCATCTTCCCCACTCAACTTCACAAAATACATTTTTTCCCTAGCTTAAACTCCAAAAAGCATTAAAATGAATTACAATTACAATTTAACTTCAACTCCAAAAAATATGAACGTGAATTACAATTACAATTAAAAAAACATTTAACAACATACAACAAAAATGAAACACCAGAAGCATGGAAATTATTTACAGATTTTCTATCTATATTCCATAAATTACCATCAACATTCACAGAAGATATGCACTTAATTTATTACAACACATATTTACTCTTATTACTATTTACTAGTATTATTATAATTTACTATTATTATAATTACTATTATTATAATTCACATTATTTCTTTACAGGACATTTATTTATTATCGTAAGTCACCTACGAACATTTTTTCAAACTGCCTTAGCTCTGTCCTTTACATGTATAGAGATTGTATGCACTTTATTCAATGAAATATTGACAATGTCAGTGAACACAACTTTATACAATTGTTGTGCACAATGCAATTCTGCACAAAAAGGACAGTTAAGGCACTTTGAAAAAATATTTGTAGGCGACTTTTGGGCATTTATTTTTTGTTGTAATCTGTTTTTTAAATTAAAATTGTAATTCACGTTCATGTTTTTTGGTGTTTAAGGGTAATTTCAGATGTGACGAAATCGCCGTTCACCACAGTGGACCAGAGTGGATCCCCTGTGGTGGCGGCAAGGCCATACACGTCAGTTTGTTCCCGGGCAGATGTTCACCACAGTGAACACCCAGCTGGGATCAAATTGACCACGGTATCTGGACCTCCAGCCGGCCAGAGGTCCAGAACTGTGGTTAGATTGACCACGGGTCTGGGCCTCAGGGCTGGAACCATGGTCAGATTGGCCATGATCCGGGCTGGGCCGAAGGTAACGTCTGTTACCTTCGGCCCAGCCCGGATCGTGGCCCTGACCACGGGACGGGATCGGGTGCAGCGGCTACACTGGCTGCTGCACCCGCCTGTCTCCCCGAGGGTAGGTGGTCGGGGAAGCACGGGGGGCGGGGCCATGCGGCCACGCTGTGCAGCCCCGCCCCTCCCCGTGCAGTCCCGCCCCCGCCCCCTCCCCAATCCCCCTCAAAGATCAGGCCGGCACATCTAAAGGATGGCCGACCTGATCACGGACTGGGATCCGAGACGGATTCTGATCCAGGGTTCAGTGTGGCGGGCCTCTGAGCCCGTCACGTCTGAAATTACCCTTTAAGTTAGGGAAATATCTATTTTGTGATATGGCTTTGAAAAGGAAAGTTTTTTGTTTTGGAAACAGTTCTTCCTTTAACCTTTTTTGAAACCTTTAGATTTTAAAATCATCTTATGTTAAAATAATATTTCATTAAGAAGTTTCAGTGAAAAAAGAGTTATATACACAACAATGTAAAGATATCTTACTTCAAAATATCTACATTAATCATCTCATTCAAAATGTGTGAGCATTATATAAATTCTGGTAGCTAACAAATTCTGTAAAGCAGAACTCACTGTGGAAAAGTTTTATCGATAAGGTCCACGTTGTTAATTTTCACAATACAATCTTTTTCATGGAAAAGTCCATCCCTCCTTGAACGACTGTTCTCCTCAATACCCCGGATAAAGAGTCCTAGAATCCTGAAAACAAGAAATAAGCCAAAATTGCCCAATAGTATAATTGCACAGGTAACAGATATTATATAATAATTATTATTATTATTATAATCTTTTACCCCACCCTTCCCACCAATGGCAGCTCACAATATTAAAAATACAATATTACACATTGTACTCTAGCTGCCTAATCTTTAGGCTGAGAACTTGAGAAGCTCTGGAGATATTTTCCAAAATCTCTCACACTCAGATGAGCTGCTTCAATAAGAATGTGAAACCAGTCAATATAACTTTAGTCACCTGACTGTTTGTAAACTCTTCCAGCACTTCGGAAAGGGCTAGCTCTTTGCTCAGGAGATGGAGGGAAATGAAGGAAAAATCCACTCTTATCCTCACAATCAGAATGTTGGGGGAGAATTTATGCAAGATATGTACACATGCCATCAGAAAAAAAGAAAGAACTGTTAAAAGGAAAAAGTCAACCAAGATTGAAAGATTAAGTGGAAAAAATTGATCTATTTAGAATAGGGCACATACCCACTACCTACAAGAAATGGTATCCTATGGTATATACTTTATTTGGGCCTAACGAGAAGAATATTGTAGTGTATTGGGATCTTGATGCTCGCACGTTTGATGATCATCCTGGAAAAACAGGAGGTGAGGTGGAATAAGTGTGGATCTCTCCTGGGTAAGGTATAATATGAGTTGAAGGAGCAATTACTTTCCAACCTGGTTTTAACAGTCTCTAAAATTGTAATTAATTGGCCTGTAGTCAGGCCAACTAGGGCTCTTAGAAAGGATTCATAGCCATGCAAACTTCAGAGATGCAAATTAAGGAGCACTACATGTTTGCTATAAGGTTTTGCAGAACCTTAGCTGGGAAGTCTGGACTATATTCCTGGCTTTGCCACAGACTTCATCTATGACCATAGGCAAGTAACTATTCTCCACTATCTCACAGGCCCTTTTTAAATGGGCCATGGTGCGGGCGGGGGGTGGGGGTAAGCGTTTGCCACGTAGTGAGGGGGACGGTTGCATGGCCGCACACCCACCTTCCACCCATCTACACACACAGAGCAACTGGCATGTTCACTGGTTGGTCTGTGCGTGGGGGATGGGTGTTGCACGGAAGTGTGCGCACACCCCCATGCACTGGCTGCAGTATTTACACGGGACACCCCAATGCATGCCCCCCATGTGTGCATTACGTGGGAGTGTCTCATGTAAAAAGGACCACAGTTGCTAGATGTGGTGATGGTATGTTTATTACATTGATTTCTGTCAAGCAGTTTAGGATCCTTAAGTAAAAAGAAGTAATGAAAGTGCAAATAGTATTACTGTAAAGAAGAGTGGTACTCTGTCTTTGTAACACCCATAGACTCCCCATGCTGATAACAGAATAAACACTGAGTCAGCAAAGGGTAAATATATTGGGTGTTGAATGGTGCATACTCTGAAGCTGGGTAAAAATCTGGGCCCTTTTTACACAGAGACTCTAACACCGGGTGTTACATCTTATTATACATGGTACAGGGCAACACTGCAGCCCTGCAACATGGGCCCTTTTCACATGAGATACCTCCACCCAGTATCGATGGGTGGAGCTGTCTGTGTAAACTCCACGGGCGGTGGATGTAGGTGGGTGTGTACTCCTGCAAAACACCCATCTCCACCCACCCCCCACCCACAGAGCAACCGGCATTGGTCCGTTGCTCCGTGGGTGGGGGGGTGGGTGGAGATGGGTGTTGCGCGGGAGCATGCACGTACTTACACCCACCCCCCGTGGAGTTTACACAGACAGCTCCACCCATCTCCACCCACCGCCAGCGGCGTTCACACAGACGCCTCCACCCAGCGAAACTGGGTGGAGGCATCTCGTGTGAAAAGGGCCCATGTTGCAGGGCTGCAGTGTTGCCCTGTACCATGTATAATAAAAGGTAACACCCGGTGTTAGAGTCTCTGTGTAAAAAGGGCCTTGGTGTGTCAGATTAGTCTAACCTTCCAAGTTACTGTTTGTTTTCCCATGTGGACTATACCTATTATAATCCACTTGTTATCTGCCAACCATTCCCATAAAATGAGCAGCAACACAGATGGCATTTGGAGGTGTATTTTCATCAGTAATTCACCATTATGCATTTGTTTTACTTTATTCTTCTTTTAAAATGTCCACAGCAGAAAACATAAGTTCTGCATTCACTTGCACCCAGCATTGCAGTCCATTGGATGGACTCATGATTAATGATAACTATAATTTTATTAAGTAATGTTTTGGCTGCTATGCAGCTGATCTTTATTTAAATTTACTATGTAACATAGAAAGTCATAAAAATATGAGGTTTTGGTTATGAGTACACTTTTTTTATGCCTACAGTAGATCACTCTGTTAGACTTTTTCATAGTAACAAATTACTTCTGTAAAGATCCTTGTAACGCACATACCTATTTGCACTATGCTAAAATATTTTTTTATAAATGAAAAATAAAAAATGTTTTTTGTAAATATCCATGGATACTAACAGAAACATCCAATTAATAGCAGTAAAAGATCTGAAAGGTAAAATCTAATTAAATATAATTAAGCTGATATAAACTAATAAAAAGATAGTAATCTTTAAAATTACAAATTAAGTCTGTTGTTATGATCTTAACTAACCCCACTGTGCCCAGACATGAAGACCCCCGCCCCCCATACACACTGGCCTGAAACCCCCATAATGTGATGTAGTGTCCAGACACATGGGTTGAGTTAAGTACGTTGTGGCAGCCTAAACTCATTACCTCCTTCCTTTTATTGTACAGTGTCTTGACTTTAATATTAGTTTAATGTGGTTTGTAAATTTAATTTCCTTTCCATTATGATGAGCTTAAGTGTAAAGAAAATGGGAAAATATATTTCAACAAATTGCTGTATAAACAAAGACAGAACACTAGCTGTCAATGTGTATATTATTGCCTAGGCTCTAAGTCAGGGGCCGGGAACATCAGGCTGTGGGGTCAGACGTGGCCTGTGGCTACTTTTTGTTTAGCGCCTTTCCATTTCCTGCATCTGGCCCCTAGATCCAGTTCCTATTCTGAAAACTAAAAGATTAATCTCATGGGAAGGGAGCAGTAATGAGGGAATGAACTCCAGGAAAGGAGACAGTTCCATGGCACAGATCCCTAATCTGGATCCTTCTCTTTGTGAGCACACTCTTTAAACATCCCTGCCCCGAACATTCATTCATTATTATTATTATTATTATTATTATTATTAATGTACTAATTTTCAGAATGGCCTGTAAGAGGGGAAAGGTTTCCTGCTCCTGCTCTAGGCATTTTGAAACCACCATGATTGCTTTTACTACTTTTGCAAAACCAGGTTACTATTAAAATGCCGCAAACGACACTAACAGCACTTCCTTAAGGTTGACAGTGGGGCAAATTTCATGCCCCGCAGAGCACATTCAGCGCGCATGTATGCACAAACCATGTACACCCCCACACAGGGCCTATGGCACGGGCAAACCATGTAGCTAAAATATCAACATGCTAGATATTTAACATGCTAGATATTATTATTGATCCTGACACTAACAGAAAAAGAACATTTCTTCTGAGATTTCTGTTATCTTAGTGCATTAGGAAATATAGTCTACTTTGGATAAATAAAAGGAAAAGGTGGTTAAACATTCTGGTATTATAATTGTATGAACATACCAGTACAATTTTGCCAAAGGTTATGATTTGAAAGGCAACTGGATAAACCAAAAGTCTGACTTGTAGAAGAGGGTGTTCTTATCTTAGCCATACTCTGCAGTTAGAGCTGCTACCAGGTACGCAGCAAGTGGGGCACCCTGTCGAATCTGGGGTGTCCAACTTGGCCTGGCTGCATTTGAGCACCAACTGGTACCCAAATACGACCTGATACGACCTGACAGGCTACTCTACTCCCTGCGCTGGATCAGCTCACTGCTGTGCTGCTCTGTTCTGCTCCCTGCTCCTCCCCAGGCCGTGCGCTCCATTCAGCTTTTCTGAGTGAGGGGGGATGGTGAATGAGGAGGCCTCTTCCCACCTGCATGCACCCCCAATTGGTCCCTGGTTTACAGGGGGACTAAAATGAGTGTGCATGCAGGACCCGTGCACACCCCTGATATGGGTCCCCCTGAGAATAGGTTGCCACATACAATATGTTGGTAAAACCACCACAAATCTGCGTACCCATTTTAGGAATCACAAATCTGCTATCCTGACCAAAAAAATACAACAACTTGTTGCTAAACACTTTAGTTTAGAAGATCATGAGCTATCAGATTTAGAAATATTCCCCACTGAACACCTACCAAACCCTGTGATGCTGGATAAAAGGGAGAACTTCTGGATCTGTAGACTTAACACCTTAACACCTCACGGCCTCAATTTGGAAGATAATAGTTAAGAAGAGTTTGCCTTCTCCTTTTTGCCATTTCTGCAGGAGTTACCTAGCTAACCTTGGAATTTTCAGACCACAGTATTCCTCTAACTGTCACATAACTCTGGGCACCATTTGAAACCCAGAGTGCTACTGACGAAGGCGGAAGCCTAAACGTTTAGCTCCAGCTTCAGCATCAGGTTTTTATCTTTCCATCTACCTCTGTTTATCAATCTACATCTAAATTTTTTTATATATATATATAATGTAATATATAATGTAATATAAATGCAGAATATAAATGTAAATTATATATATATATATATAAAAAAAAAAAACATTTACATTTAATTACAGAAAAACAAGAGATTTTGTTTTTTTAATCAGAGAATTTATGTTTTTTTTAAATCAGAGAATTTCCAATTTTTTGTCACAAAAAAATAGAAACCCTGCTGATAACGATACTTTGAAGCTCTGTGGCACTCTCTGCTTCAGAATCTCAGAAGTATTTTTTGACGTTAGCAAATCACACCTCACTATGCCCCAATTGAGGAAATAAAATACCTCCATTTTACAGATGGGGATAAAAAACAGAGATAATGATTTGTCAAGAGCAACAGAAGACATCTGTGATAGCAAGTCTGTGATGAGAAGAGGGTAGAACTCAGATCTCCTGACTTCTAATCTAGTATGAAATTTCCCTCCTGAAGTAAGGTGATTTATTTATTTACTTATTATTTTTAAAAATTACACCCCACCCCTCTTGCCACAGGCAACCTGGGGCTGCTAATATCATCAACAATAAACACAATAAAATATCATAAAATATAATAAAATAGCAATACAAAATAAAAGAATAAAAACCACCCCCTCCCTCACCAACCCCCACACCCTACCCACCCCTCACCCTCACCAAATGCCTGACGGACCAGCCAGGTCTTACAACTCGTTCAGAAAGCTGGGAGGTCTGGGGCCAGACGGGCCCCCACCAGGAGAGAGTTCCAAAGGTGCAGCGCGGCCGTATCCTGCGTGGCCCTCTGGAAAACCCAGGGGACCTCCAATGTGGCGCCTCTTGACGACCGCAGGGGCTGGTCTAGGACCCAGGCAGTGAGGCGATCTCGCAAGTAGACAGGGCCCAGGGTCAATAGTCTTCCGGGCTCGATTCAAAGTGTCAAAACCAACACTTTGAATCGAGCCCGGTAGACTATTGGCAACCAGTGCAGAGACTGGAGCACTGGTGTAATGTGTTCCAGGCGGCCCAGTCCCACTAAGAGCTGGGCTGCCGCATTCTGCATCAGCTGCAGTTTCTGAGCCGTCACCATAGGTAGCCCCACATAGAGCGCATTACAGTAGTCTAATCGAGAGGTGATAAAAGCATGGATGATCGTGGCCAGGTCAGGAACTGAAACCAACGACCAAAGTCACCGCACCAGATGTAACTGGCGGAAGGCACTCCTTGTCACAGCCTCCACCTGTTGATCCAGGCGGAGCTGCGCGTCGAGGAGCACCCCCAGGTTCCGTACCTGGGAGGTCAGTGGAGGACAGATCCCATCAACCATGGGAGCTGTCACTTCCACCGACTTACCCACTACCATCACCTCCATCTTGTCAGGATTCAATCGCAGTTGGTTAGCCCTCATCCAATCCCCCACAGTTGTCAAACACCGGGTAAGCACTGAGACAGCCGGGCCTAGATCTGTTGCAAATGAGAGATACAGTTGGGTGTCATTCCCATACTGATGACACTTCACCCCGAAACCCCTAATCACCTCGCCAAACGGCTGCCTATACACATTGAACAGGACAAGGGACAAAACAGAACCATGCGGAACTCCACATGAGAGATCTCGGTAAGATGAAAAACAATCACCAAGAACCACCCGCTGAGTTCTTCTGGTCAGGAATGAGCAGAACCATTCGAGAACAGTCCTGCCCACCCCCGCACTGTCCCTCAGGCGCGTCACCAACATCTCATGGTCAACGGTATCAAATGCTGCCAAAAGATCTAACAGGATCAATAGGGTCGATCGACCCCGATCCTTCTCATGACAGAGATCATCTACCAAAGCCACAGTGCGGTCTCAGTGCCATAACCCAGACAGAAGCCAGACTGAAAGGGATCAAGATAACCAACACGGTCAAGATGCTCCTGGAGCTGTCAGGCCACTACCCATTCAATTACCTTCCCTAAAAAGGGAAGGTTAGAGACAGGTTGATAGCTGGCAGGGGAGTCAACATCAAGCAATGGTTTCTTGAGCAGAGGCCGCACCACTGCCTCCTTGAGGCAGCTCGGCACTCTGCTCTCCCGAAGGGAGGCGTTGACCACCCTGGCCATCAACGGCCCCATTGTCTCCCAGCAGCTCTTAACTAGCCAGGACGGGAACGGATCTAATTCACAAGAGATGGCCCGAACCACCCCCAGAGCCTCCACCACGTCAGCGGGTGTCACCAACTGAAATTGATCCCACAAAATTGGACATGATGGGGCTTCTACAACCTCTGCCTCCTCTACTGTATTAAGTGCAGCATCGAAGTCATGGTGAATACAAGCTATTTTATCCACAAAATAATCCGCAAACATGTCACAGCAGGCAGATGATGACTCAACTCCAGCGAAGCCAGACTGACCAGCCCCTGCACAACCTGGAACAGCTCCGCTGGACGGGATTTTGTGGACGCTATGAGGGTAGCCAAGAACTCCCTCTTTGCTACCAGCATAGCCATGGCATAGGCTCGTAAACTAGCTCTATGCCACAATCTGTTGGCTTCAGCATGAGAACGATGCCACCATAACTCCAACCGTCATCCAGCTTGCTTCAGCCTCTGCAGCTCCTCGGAAAACCACGGAGGTCTGCGGAGCCTCTGCCTAGGTAACGGACACCTGGGAGTCATCTGATTGACAGCCTCCATCATCAAGGTGTTCCACAGCTTAACGAGGTCATCGATGAAATGGTCGTCAAGGTCAGAGGGTAACTCCCCCAGAGCACCTAGAAACTGCAGTGGGTCCAACAGCTTCCAGGGGCAGACCATCCGAGTAGGTCCCACACCCTTCCGGGGGCAGACATGTGCTAGAAGGGAGGTCTGCAGGAGGTAATGATCCGTCCATGACAAGGGCTCAGCTGATATCTCCCCCATTAACGGAGCACCTTCGTCAAGACTAGTGCAAAACATAAGGTCCAAGGTATGTCCTCCAAGATGTATCGGGCCATTGACCCTCTGGTACAGGCCCCTGGTTGCCATGGTGGCCATGAACTCATGCTCGGCTCCCCCAAGAATCGCATCGGCATGAATGTTGAATTTAACCAAGTCTATCGTCTTTGATAACATTACTTTTACAAATAGTTTTGATGTACTTCCTTCAGGAGCTGCCCCAAATCACTCTCATCCTCAGGTTTTTTTTTGTCCTTTATTTATACTGCATCACCACCACCAATTGGTGCTATGCTGTAACTCACTATCTCAATGCAGCAGGTTTGCCAGGGCTCTCTACCTTGTACCTTTTGTGGTAAGCCCTTCATTGGGTCCCAGCCAACTCTGGCAAGCTGCTCCCTCAGTTTTAACCCACTTTAGACTTCCAGCCTTCTCTAGGATTTCTGGCCTGTCATACTCCCAGCCACAGGGGCATATCTATCATAGGGATAGGAGGTACATTTGTCCCTGGGACCCAAGCTCAGGGGGGGCACAGGGCTCAAGCTGTGGGGAGCCCACAAATCCTGTCCTCTTGCAGTGCAGTTGGGCGGAGGCTGACTGAGCAGAAGTAAAAGTGCCTGTAGTGTGTAGTGCACGTGGGACCCACCATAGGGGGCACAGGACGGAGCAAGCACCATTGGCAGCATGAGGCAGGCAGCACAGCTGCAGCCAATCAATCAATCAATCAATCAATCAATCAACAGCTGCAGCCAATGAACAGAGGAAAAGGTGGTGGGGGTGGGAGGAGGAGAGGGGGTGGGAGAGGATGATGATGGGGGTGGGGTGGTTTATGTCCATTTCTTGCATCTGGGCTCATTCCAGTCTAACTACGGCCCTGCCCAGTCAATCAGTTCCCACCAGGGAAGTCCTGCATGATGCATGGCCATGGGCCAGACCTCTTCCTCTGGGCTTTTTACCCAGCAGCTGGACCCCAAGGCAAGACCTACCAACTCTACATGTCGCTCCCTGGTGTTCCTTTCTTATGAACTCCAGCTTCTCAGTTTCCTGCCATGCCCAACTGGGAGGACTCAGGCTGCACCAATTGGCCCAGTTAGCTCTTTCTAGGCTTGGCTCCATGCCTGCTCCAGGCGGTAAGCATCACAGCAAGGACCAATCCAACCCTGCTTTGGGTCTGATATTGCATGGACTTACAGTGGTCCTGTTACAGTAGCAAGAGGCATCAGCTTTCTGATCTGCCAAATGCAACATGCTGATTGTATAAGGACTCATCAAAAACCTCAAATCCTGTTTAAGAAATATTGACACTGCTAATTTTAAATAAACTGAAAGAAAAAAGCCCACACTTCTCCTCACTTCAGCATTCTGACAGTTAACAAGTTAAAATGCATTTCTCTTTATGATGGGATGGACTTCTAATAAAAACTTTATAGTTACAACTGGCCTAGTCCTGGAGGACATCGTTTTACTATAAAATGATGTTGTCTGTAACACTGGCAGTTTACTATATCTTTCAGAGGGCTGTCGTATTGTCAGTTTTACAAATTAGTACTCTGGCATAGAACCGGTATGTCAAACTTCAGTTTAGAAGAAATTTTTACATCTGTGTTACATAGTCTGGAAAACAGTGAATTATAATGAAAACCAGACACAATCTTAACTACAATAAATCAGATGAATTTGCCACTATTTAGTAAGGCTTTGTGATCTCAAGACTCTGTTAAATCATTTACAATTAAAGTAATTTTACCATTGCAAAGAAAAGTTCATGGTATGGTATGTATTTTGTAAAAGATATAGAATCTAATTTGAAAGTTGCCTTGAAACAAATTAAGCACGACTAGACAATCAAATTGCTTTGACTTTACTGAGTCTGTCTATCATTTAGGGAGTGGAGAACACGTGTGGAAGGCAAAGAGAAAAATCCAATTAGATTTTTTAAAAATTAAATACTTCGGCTAGTGAATACTTCATGAAAAACAATAATTTTCACTAAAGAGCTCAATGTGGCACGTGTTTATTCAGAATGCTTAGGCTAAAAAGAGTCAAACACAATTAAAACAACAAAGTTTATGGACATGTAATAAAAATGGGATTTGTTTTCACAGAATCATAGAATTGTAGGGTTGGAAGGCACCTCAATGATAATCTATTCCAACGCTCTGGTCCAGAAGCAGGATATACTCTGCCTGCCTACACATTTCATACAGTTGCTTATCCAGCCAGGTTTGAATATATCCAAGTAAGGGGATTCCACAACCTCCATGGGCAACTTAAAATACTAATAGAAAAATATAGATGTTCAGATGGGGCTAACGGTAATAAAATAAAAAACAAAACAAACAGTTTCAGATTTGCTTCATGCTATCACTGTAGGAAGATTGTATGAGGAATAACTCAGCAAAAGATTTTTCATTTATGTGCTTCTCTTTAATAAAGAAAGTATCTTACCTTCCACTCAATGATGAAAAGAAGGGTACTACGTGTATCCCAAGAGGGTCACCTTCCCCAGAAATCTCCACTGTTCTTGTGAAATCACTGAGTGAGAGAGAGCAAACACATTGATAAGGTGGTACAAGAGACATGTTCGAGGAAAACAGGTTATATCTATCAAAGAGTGGAAAGGAAGTTAAGTACAGTGTTCAGTAAAGTTCATAAGAGGTGCTCAATAGGAAATCGTTGACACATCTTTGGGTTTCCGGATGTATATTTGTGTGCTTCCAATAACGAAAGGAGGAAACTACATTACTGGTTACTTCTCTAAATACACATATAACATTTTAAACATTGCACTCCAACATGCAAGGTAGTTAACTGGCCCACATTCTGGCCCAAGGTAATACTGGCCCACATTCTGAAGCCAGTTGTTCATATAACTTCATATGGGCAATATGGCCCATCGTAATTGCATTTTTTTCTTGCTGGCTCATTCAAGTTTACTTGAAATGCAAACAAGTAACAATATGAAACCCTCTTATATAATACCCTGAAACTTTAAACTTCTTGCAGGATCTAAACTGTGTATCTGATAAAGCTGAAGGATTTTGGGCTGGCAGATTAGATCTAAAACATATAAATTTATCACATAAGAAAAAATTACCCTCTCTAGTTCCCTTCCAAGTCTGAGTTTTTGGCTCCCAAAAACCAGGACTGAAAGCAGCAGAAAAGAAGGATTAACATCCAACAATAGTTTGCTGGACGCTTTTTCTGATTGCAGACAGCCCCAAATTTAATCAGGCTACCAGAAACCATATCAACTGTCTGGATGTTAATCCTATAATGCTTAGTGAAAGTGGGAAGCTAAACCCAGGTGGCCACTTTGAATACTGCCAAGTGTGAGTCATTTTATCTTCTTTTCCCAGGTAGAGGTCGCTGATTGCAAGTGAGTTTCAAAAGATTTTGTCATTCCATTGCCATTAATTAAATACACTTCTCATATAAAATAATTAATTCAGTGGGATAACCAACAGTCAAAAGGAATTTCCTTTTTGCCACATGAACTTCCTCTCCAGCTGTGTGAAAAGCCTGGAGTAAATTTATTTACATTCAAGGAAAAGCTGCAGATCGTTATTCCTACTTTTCAGAAGTAGGATCTTAGTAGACTGAAGAACCTGCGATGGCTGGGAGCTCTATCTTGTGACCGGCTGTTGCAAGCAGAGAGACGTTAAGTGGAGGATTGCTTACAGCTGCTACCCTCCAACCGATATATTTTGGGAATCCAGGGGCCCTGGACGTGTATGAAGCTCACCTTGTGACAGAAGGTGTGACGAAAGATCCACAGAAATAATTTGTTAATTTGAGGCCTACTTTGCAAGATGACATTCCAGATAGTAGGTCTCAATTTGCCCAAGGCCACACTTATAGAGGCTCTAGAAATAAACAGGTTGCTACATCTCGACATAAGTGAAAGGGTAGGAAGAAGCAGCAAGAGCCACATTTACTAAACCACTAAAGTAACAAAATCATCTCTGAAACTACATGTCTACTTGGGTCCTTTACTCCTGCTATTAGACTCTAGCTTCTGCACTTTATGGCACTGAAAGTTATATGCTGTTGGTTTTTTGGGTTGTTTTTTTTTTTGCAGGACATCATTATTATTTGCATCCCTTCAACTCTGCTAGCTGAGTAGAAAGCAACCAATAAATCTGGCTAAGAGAGAGCTCACAAAGCCTCTATAGAAAGTATAACATTTTCTATAAGGGCTACACAAGTAGTCTAGTAAGGACAATTGCTACTAATTTATGTTTCTGTAGAGAGAACCTTGATTATGATTTACATTATTGCAAAATGAGGCAAAATCTAATTATGTCTTGATGTACTTCCATAGAGTGCTTTATAGCAAATAGAGCAATGCAAAAAGATCCGTTTCTTGGAGGGTCCTAGTTGGGTGGCATGCCCAAAGAGCAATCAGAAAGACGCCATCACAGGATTCCAGTTCACTACCATGCCCAATCCTGATCACTTGGTATTCGTCCTGCAATGCTCCAACGCTTGGAGCTTCAGCCATTTCTAATGAATCCACAGGGTTCTTGTCTGAATGTTGCAATATATGCAGATTTTTAAGAAACAATTTTTTAAGTGTGGAATTCAAATAGGTCTGGTTAGAATGAGTGTGCCGTGTTGGCCCCAAAATTTGAGAATGATGAGAAAAAATAGTTAGGATAGTATTTGTATTGGGCCAACTTTTAATGATGACAGTATGCAAGCTGTCAGGACATACAACTCTTTCACAGGCTAGATTATGCTTGAACAAGTCTGAACGTATCTTACATGTTCTGGATCACTGTGTAAAACATAGCCTTTGCTAGCTGGTCTGTACCCATGTATGTATGTATTATGTATATGTCTGTATTCTTTCAATAGTCATGCCACAAGAATGTATATTAATACTATTGTTTCTAGACCTAGATCATTGTTTGCATGCCAAATCTGATCCTTGTGTCCTGTTTGTATGGCTTGCCAGCTACAGCTAGTGCTGACTCTCCCACACAAAGCACAGGCTATTAAAGGGGTTTCAGCCCAGCCATTGTGTGTAAACAGGAAGAAACAAGAGCTGCTAGGGCAGGTGGGGAGGGAGGGTTGGGGAAGAGCCACAGCCTGCCTATATACTGTAAATGCAACCCTGCAGCACATCCAGTCAACTCCAGGAACTTGCCCATGTGCACAGCCACCTGCTCTGCCAATACAGCACTCTCCATGTATCCCCTCAGACAGGAAGCTTTCTGCTGGGACAACCACAACACTGGCTAGCGATGAACTGCAAGATTGACTTGGAGAGTGAAGGGGTGAACACTTGCATGGAATTGGAAAGGCATGGAAATGTACAGTATAAGAAGCAGAGGTGTATGCGGGGGGATGGGTAATTGCAAGGATGTGACAATACATCAGGGAAGCATATGAAGGAGCAGGTTTTGTTTGGAAGCAAGTGCATGGGGCAGGCCTACAGTACTTCCTAATGGTTCAAATACAGGTAACTGTGACGTACCATTATTTGAAAAGTGCAATAGTATGCAACGCGTTTGAAATCAATTGGTTGCTGCATCACGAGGTCAACTATTGTTTAATTTGACACATCCAAAATTTTAATAGATTTATACAAATAATTTGTAAGAGACAGCGCATACAGCACTGAATTTTGAAACAGTTTCCGGCTGTCTTTGTTTGCCTCTTTATTTGTCGCTCCAATCTGCTTTTGGACTATACGAATTCCAACAATATACTGTTCCAAAACACCATTTCAGCCTTTGGGCAGATAACAGGTGTTTACATCCCAGGGATCCAGGATGTGTATTAGAACAGAATCCCACCCTTTCTTTCAAGTACAGTGAAATCCCAATAAGTCGAACTTGGTTAACTAGAATTTCCTTTTAAGTTGAACTGCTCTTCCCCACCCACAACTTGTCATAAGTCAATTAAATCTGCTACATTTTGCAAGGGATAACTCCATCTTCCCTTCTCCTCCAATTTCCTGATAACTCAAGGATACTCCCTAAAGCCATATGAAGTTTTAAGTGCCTGTTAAGTAGGGGTGGGAATTTTGGTTTTAGTTTTAATGAAAACAGTCCACAAATGACTGTTTTGGTTTAAAACCAAAGGCTCTGAAGATCGGGCCACTATGGGTCCCGATTTTTGGTTCTGTATCTTCCCATTGAGTTCAATGGGGAAATCTTCTCATTGACTTCAATGGGAAGGAGAA
Source organism: Sphenodon punctatus (assembly GCA_003113815.1). Taxonomy (NCBI): domain Eukaryota; kingdom Metazoa; phylum Chordata; class Lepidosauria; order Sphenodontia; family Sphenodontidae; genus Sphenodon; species Sphenodon punctatus. The sequence goes on from QEPC01013957.1 coordinate 1,341,787, forward strand.
CCGGGGTCCAACCTCCCCCATTCCCCAGAGCTCCCTACTAGCCTTGGAGGTTGTGGGTGGGAATCTGTGTTCCTAACACCTCCACCCCAAGGCCCCCAGAGCCCATATTTACCCCTACCCCCATCTCCTGGGGCCCTGCTGGCTGTCATGTACTTACAGATCTGGGCCTTGAATGATGGGGGTGAGGAGCCACTGTCTCCACTGCCGGCTGGGTCTCCCTTGATGCCGGGTGGGGCCGCCTCCATAGTCAGGAGGCCGGGCCATTTCACGCATGTGCAGAAAGGCTGCCCTTTTCCAAAATGGCGCTACTGCTGCCAGCACCATTTTGGATAAGGGCACCATTTTGGAAAAGAGCTGGACATGTGCAAAATGGCTCCAGTAGCCATTGTACACATGTGCTGCTAGAGCAGGGAGCTCCAGCAGTGGACTCTGGGAAGAAGGCCTGCTGGTAGGGTGACCAGATATGAAAATTTCAGAGGACACTTATGAGAAATACAGGTTGCAGGACTGCAGTGGCTCCGATGCAGCCTTGCAACCTGTATTTCTCATAAATGCCCTCTAACATTTGCATATCTGGCCACCCAACCTGCCTTCAGACCTCCCACAGTCACAGCAGTTGCAGCGCAGCCACCCAGCAGCAGAGCCGGCCCTGTGTGGCCCCCCAGCTGTGGAGGCAGCCCAGTCACCTGACTGCGAAGGCAGCCTGGCCATCCAAGCAGTGGAGGCTGCCCCACCCGGCCGCCCAGCAGCAGTGGACCAATAAGTACATGCCTGCTGGCAGAATCCCAGGGGTGAGGGTAAAGACAAGCCCCAGAGGTGGGAATGTTAGGGACACAGATCCTGACACTCACCCTATGAGGCCAGTAGTGGGCCCTGGGGAATGGGGATGGGGGAGGTTAGGGATGTGTGTGTGTGTGGGGGGGGGGGGTTTGTCCCAGATGCCCGTTTTGGTTCTTCGGTCCAGTTCCCCTTCCCATTAGAGTCAATGGGGAAATTTCCTACTGACTTCAATGGGGAAAGAAACAGAACCGTAATCCGAAACCTGAAACTGAAAGAAGTGAAAAACAGTGATCTGAAAACTGAAAAAAAACAACAACCCGAAACTAAAAAAAGCCCTGTGTCCCACCCCTACTGTTAAGTGTCAGTTAACACATTTGCTTTTCATCCTGTATACCAAAAATCAATGGATAAAATCTAGCCTTCAGTCCTAATGAAAAGTTTCTGGGGGAAAGTGGGAGCGATCATTTTAAGCTCCAGAGCCAGTACATTTTCCAGTTAGGACTGAAGGTTGCATTTGAACAATTAAGATGTGGGATGCAGTACAATAAGCAAATGTGTTAACTGTCACTTATCAGGCTTTTAACTGGGCTTGCAGAACAGTGGAGGAAGGGAGGGAAGAATCCTAGTTTTCAGCTGATGAGCAAGGAAGCTCTCCCCCTCCCCTTCTTGCAAGAATGTTGCAAGATCACAGTACTTCTTCACTGTCAAATTTAGTCTTTTGTAACTGAGTGCTAAGAATGAAACACCCCACACTAATTTCTATTGGTCAGACTGAGTATTGCTTATAGCTTAATGAAAATTCTTAGCAGCCTTTAAAAAATATTGTTTTTAACATTCAATGGCATACAGTACTAGACAGGTCCATTTCCGTAAGGTCTACTTACACCAAAATTCCAAAAATCAAACTATTTTAGATGGCACACTAAGGGTGATTTCAGACGTTACGTTTGTCTGAAATCACCACAGTCAACCTCAGTCAACCACGGGGTGGGGTGAACAGAGGTGAAAGTCTGTTTGCACGCATCCAGATGTTCACCTCAGTCAACCACCCCCCGCGGTGAATCTAACCACGCTTTGTTCTCCCGCACCACGACGGTGAACGAAGCGTGGTTAGGGGGAATCCAGAACGTGGTGAAGGAAAAGTAACGTCTGTTACCTTACCTCCACTGCGTTCCGAGATCCTGGTGGCGGGCGGCGGCAGCGGCCGGATAGGCTGCTGCGGCTGCCTGTCTCGGGGAGGGCGGGCAGCCGGGGAGCGCTGGGGGCGGGGCTGTGCGACAGCACACTGCGTTGCACGGTGCGGCCCCGTCCCCTCCGGGAGGGGGGTCCCCCTTTAGACGTTACGGCGGGGCGTTTTCACCACGGGCCGTGGTTTGGCAGCCCCCACGGCCGGGGGCAAAGGGGGGAACGTCTGTTGACTTGCCCCTTCACCCCCGGCCGTGGTCCTAACCACCCCACGGTCCGTGGTGAAAGCGCCCGGCCGTAACGTCTGAAATCACCCTAAATTTGACTTAAGCAGCAGACTCCACTCTAGTGCTTGACTACATATTGAACAAATGAAAAGCCACAGTTCAAGGGCTTTCAGGTTATGTCAAATGATTTGTGAATGGCCTACAGATATGTGAGAAAGACAACAGCAGCAATAAGTTTTGTTACAATACTTTGGGAACTTAAAATCTCATGAATGAGCTCCTCAGAAAGTAATAAACTCCACAGGCATAGACTGTGGGATCCACAGCAATTACAGGCTCTGCTGACAATGTGCTCACAGGGCTTGCACGTTCTCAGCAAAGGTGAAGGTTTACAAAGTCAGGAAAAAGTTTCTGGCAGTTAAGACCCCTGGAATGGGAAGTAGAGGAGACGTTCTTTACAGATTGTTTGCACAGGTGAAAATTCTGAAAAGTGGCAAGACAAACACACGCTCCAATTCCAGTAGGACTGAGGAGAATGCGCCTTTACAAAAAGTACAATTTTGATGATTTCACATCACTCCAGTACTCGTGACTGGAAAAAAGTTGAGAACCCCTGGTTTAGACCAAGGGTGGGCAAAGTTTTCCCTCCTGGGGGCCACTCTGAAAGAGAGTACTACCACCGTAGGCTGCATAGACGTTTGGGGCTAAGGTGCTTAAGGGGTGCATTGAGGAAGGTGCAAAAGGAGGGCACAGATCATGGATCTGTTCTCTATCCCTGTGTATATGCCCTCATCTCTGCTTCTTACCATGAGCTCAGTCTTTCAGCGCTTGGGGGTAGGAACTAGATCAAGAGGCCAGATCTGGGAACTCGAAAGAGAGCAAATAAAAACTAGCCACTGGCTGTATTAGACTCCCAGGCCTAAGGTTCCCTTCTCCTGGTTTACAACTGCTAATCGAGACTGAGATCATGACCTATGAATAACCAGAGTAAAACCAAAGGACATAGGCTTTTAAAGCAAGCTATATTTATAATCCCACCCAACCCTACTTTACCCCTACTCCCAACTGCTACTTAAAACCAATCCCCATCACCAGCTGCCAGCCAGGTGCCTATCCCATCCCTTACTGCTCCCTCCTCCCAATTACCAACCTTCCAGGGTAAAGTGTATAGATCAAATAACACCGCAAGATCAATTAAGACTGAACTGGGCCTATCCTGACAAAGGCAAGTGTACCCAATCACTACTATTTCCTCTTTGCATACCACAATTCTGTTGGTTGTAACAAGTCAGTGCTAAGAAAGGAACATGATATGTGTGAAGACTTATTTTGGGATTTCCAGATCTCACCAGAATTCATGGGACCGTGCGCACTGATGTTTAGATTATCTGGAATTATATAATTTGTAGTTTTCAAATTTTGTTGCATCAGACAGGTAGACAAATGAATGCTGTAGAATTTATTTTATTTATTTTCACAACTTATAGAACTGGTTGAATGTAAGAAAAGTTGTGTGGCCAATTAAAAGGCAGTGGAAGGATCTTTGCAAATTAAGTGAATAAGGCAACTGAACATGGGACTCTGGCAGTAGGATGCTACGGGCACTCTTTCAGGAAGAGGCAGCTGTAGACCGGTCATGACACCATAACAAAAGACCTGCTTCTAAGCAGGTAAAAAGTAACAATTAAATGTGAATATCTAAAAATCCTCCAAAATCAGATTTAAAAAGAAACCTTCCATTTCTGCTAAATTAATGCTTTCTTGTTCCAAAGACTAAAAATACCAAACTCAACAATTAAGAGTGTTTAAGCTAAAAGCCTGATTTTACATCAATTCAAGTAAGATCGGCTGTCAAAAATGTACACAGAAATCACACAGCCTGCAGGCAGCAGGTTTGTACAGATTGTTCCACCTATGCTTCCCCTGCTGTCAGGCTGGAGCAAGACAGAGAAGAACATAAACTGAGTGAATGGAGGGGGGAAAGGGTAGATGCTACTGTTATGCTTTATTCTTGGTGTGGGGCCTATAAATTTACATAAACGTTACTCCCTCTGGATAGGAAAGATTCCCATTCTCCACCCCTCCGAGCAACCATGGAGAAGCATGGCCTTCCCATGCTCCCCTCCCCCCTCAGTTTGGCACCCCTTGGCTGCCTTATCTGGTGCTCAGTCGAGTGGCCATAAACAAGCATGGCCTCCCAATGCTTTCCCCCACCCACCCCCACCTCCCCAGCCGAGCGTCTACCACCACTCCCAGGGTGGGCAGTGAGGCAGGCACAGAGAGACTGACTGCGTCCACGGTCTTACTGGAGGAGGGAGTGAGCTCCCGCATATAATCAATTCACGCTGCCCCCACCCATAACCATTTAATTTGTGCCCCCAGGGCAGCAGGAATTAATTATATGGGGGGCACAAATGAACTGGTTATGGGGTGAGGGTTTAAAGACAGTATTCCTGTTAGCAATAACTTAATTAAGAAGAGTTAGTGAAATAGCAGTCATAATAATCTCAGAACCATATTTGCAGATTTATTTTCCAAGACAGAATAGATATTGCTTTACATCCTAAATTCCTAACTAAGATANCAGAATAGATATTGCTTTACATCCTAAATTCCTAACTAAGATAGTATAAGTAAGACAGTTGTGAGAATGTGGCCCTTTTTACATGGGCCTCTCCCAGCCATGACTTTCTGTGTGTTCATGGATGGGGGAGCCCCATGTGAATGACGCAGTGCATGCGCCCACGGTGAGTGGGGAGGTGTGCGCACCCACCTAACACGCATCCCCACTCAACCCCCACTCATCCCCATGCACGGAGCAACAGGGGGAAATGGCGGTTACTCCGTGGGTGTGGATGAGTGGGGGGTGAGCGGGGATGCGTGTGCAACTGTGTGCATGCCCCGCCCATGCCCCGACACGCCCACAGAACCCACACACCCAGTGGAGCCATGTAAAAATAGGCTGAGAGGAGCCACTCGAAGAAGAACATAGGTAAACAAGGTTCTTTGAGATGGCTCCTAACATTCTCACAACACCCACCCTTCCAGCCCTGCATGGAATTTATTTAATATCTTCCTACAAAGGGTTGGAAGGAACTGTCATTCAGAGGGGGAGATTTTTATACTAGAGGAGCTCGAGACCATCATGTGGTCTGTTGTTTGAATAGGGTGAGCATGTAGAACCCATTGTGAGAATGTTGGGAGCGATCTCGAAGAACCTTCTTTACAAGGTAATAACCTTCTGATCACTCACATGGGGAGCAGTTGTTTGTACCCAGTCCAATGGGTGTCCTTGCAGCAGCAGCAGCACTACTAGGAGGTAGAGGCAGGTGAGGGATGGGGACCGGAGACAGAGAGGGGAGGCAGAAGAACTTATTGGGGGAGAAGCTGGCTGCAGCCTGCTGCCCAGCCATGCAAGCGCGGGGCCCCAGCTGGCCGTGGGGCCATGTGTGGCTGAACATGTGGCACATGCCTGTGGCCGGCACTGAGAGTGGGTGTAATGAAACATTTAATGAATTATCCATGTATGAAATATTATCTGAATTCCATGTAATCCAGTGCTAATAAGCTAAGTATCTTCTTTCAAGTGCATTAGGTTTTGTTTTCATTAACAGGGTTATTTTTACTATGGAAAAAAAATCGTTTTGAAATGAGGTTTGCAAAGACAAGATTTCTCTTTCCACATAGCGTGCCATGGGGTGGGGTTTCATGGCTGGTGCTAAATTCTTGCTGAACTAAAGCCAAGCACTGAGATCTCACTGTTATTTTTAAACTCTTTCTGTCAAGTAGCCCCCGTCAGGAAAAAGGAATGGGGATGAGAAATAGCAGGTTCTTTAAACACCAATGTATTATTATTCTGCTTAATCCATTAAAAAAAATCCATAAAACATTCTGATTAGTAAAACATGAATCTGATTTTAATGACTTATTTTATACTCGTCCTTCATTAGTGTTTATTTGTAAATAATAAAATATGTTTCTTGTTCTTTAAACATTTCCCCCTTCCACCTCTTACTGGTAGACACCAAGCAAAAATTATATGCTTAAAAAACAAAACAAACAACCAACCCCTGTGAAAGTGAGTCACTGTTAAAAGAAAAATACAGGGTACTCCCCTGACTGTTATATCTTCCCAAACTAACAGACTCAAATCTAGTTACTGTTCTCAGATGCACAACTTTGCCTATCAGCTTCCTATTCAGGGCTCACAGGCTGCCCCTCTATCAGGTACACATATAGTAGCCATAGACCAGGGATGGGAGTGGGTGCCAACCCCAAGAGCTGCATACTAAAATCTTAATATGTCCAAGAACCACAAGACACATACATGTATCTTTTAAAATCCTCAAACGATTGAAAAATGCACTGTATTAATTCAGTATTGGGGTAAAATAGACTTCAATTAAAAAAAATAAATGTGATTGATTTGAAAATGACTCCAGTTTAACATAAAAAATTTATCAAGAGTTACGGTTTGTGGTGCAGAAATAATACTAACAAAAAGACATTTGGATCAATAGTACCCCGATATTCCCAAAATTACAGTACTGGGTGTTGAATTGACCAGGGGTTGAATTAAATGTTTTGGGGAAATATGACCCCCAGTACTGTAGGCGTGTAGTGCTTTCATTTTCCCATTCATTACAATTGGGGGTCAAATTTACCCCTGATACCGTTTTAATGAAATTCTCAGTTTTAAAAAAAAGTACAACTGGGAGGGGGATGAACCTACACAGGACAATTGACCCCATTACTGTTGAGGAATACGTGGAGTCTGAAGTGGTACAGGTTTGCTTAAAAAGGTTGATATTTTTTTTTGGACCGCTCTGAGGCATGATTTATCACAAAATCTGTCTGAGGGTTAAGCATGGCCTGCGTTTCTGTACTAGAGCTGCAACGGGAATTAAAATTAGTATCCATGGGTAACGCATGCTGTAGCAGGGAGCAGTCCTGTGTGGCTGCTGCCCTTTGAAAGGGGGCTGAGTAGGCCAGCCGGAGGACTGAGAGCATGTGCATGGGTCTGGGGGAGGCCAGCCCATGGTGTAAGATCAGCCTGTGGAGGAAACAGGCTGAGAGTCAAGAAACAGAATGGGCAAGACACTGGCACTTTAAGACTGAGGAGTGGAAGCCTGGCCACACCCACTCTGCTAGTATAAGAGGAGAGGCAAGAGTGAGAGAAGAGGCAGTCTCTGTCTGGAAGCTGAAGGGGCAACATCTCTCATGAAAAAGCTGTCTACCTGCTCGCTCTACACTCTTCAAGGTGCTAAAGGCTGGAAGAACCAGAGTGCACCCAGGCAGTGGGGAAGGCTATGCCCAGGAGGGTGACTCCTGCCTTGGGAAGGCTTGGCCAGAGCCTGGGGTTTGAGGCCTGGCTGTATGGACTTTGGAGGGTTGATGTTGTGTTGCTCCTGGGTCTGAGAGAGACTGCTGGGCCTGCAGGGTGGAGGTGGACAAGCTGGCAGCCCAGGGACTAAGGAACTGTGTATCTGCCTAATAAAGAGATGGGTTGGCTCCCATACAGACTATGGAATGTTGATTCCAGGAGCGAGACACAGCCGGGTTGAGGGTTGAATATGTATGGCAGTGGGGTATGCTAATTCCCCAATGAGACTCCAGCACTTTGTGTGGCCCTGGGAAGACCCCCTGCTACACATTCATTTTTGGCCCTTGCCCAATTGGGTACCCAATGCCTGAAAATGTGAGCATTATCCAGAGAAACTGACAAGCCCAGAAGTCCCAGCCAAGGCGTATCCATTTCAAACATCAGCTGACACTTTCCCCCACAGTACCTCTCAGCTGAGCCCTAGGGTGGGGGAAGAGGCCACTGAAAGTGACAGCAAGCGCTGGCTGGGGCTGCTGTGGCCCTGGAAGGGGCCTGTCAGTTTCAATGGCCAGCCAACGCTTCCCCTGCTAGAGCACCTCTCAGCTGGGGGGAGGGGACAGCCTTTGAACGTGTCAGGCTGCAGCCTGGTCTTTTGTGGCCCTGGCCAGCACCTGTCAGTTTCAAAAACTTGTCAGTGCTTCCCCCCTAAAGCACCTCATAGCTGAGAGGCACTCTAGGGGGGAAGCAAACTTTGAAAGTGACAGGATCAGGCCCAGGCAACTGCGGCTCCAGCAAGTTTCTATCAGTTTCAAAGGCTGGCCGGAGCTTCCCCACCCCTACAGCGCCTCTCAGCTGAGAGGCACTGTAGAAGGAGAAGTGACCTTTGAAAGTGATAGGCCCCGGCTGGGACCATTGCAGAGCTGGGCTCTGCAGTGGTTCATGCTGGGGCCTGTCACTTTCAAAGGCCAGCCTGAAAAATAATAATAATAATAATAATTATTATTATTATTATTATTTATTTAAGTCGTGACCATAAGGTCAAGACTTCATTTATAGATAACAAGCATTAAAAAAGTACCATATGGTATAACAAGTACAAAAGTATAATAACCCATAATAGAATGAACTCTGGGTAAATAAAAGAAAAACTACAAAAATCTAAAAACGCTCAAAAAAGAAAGCATAGAATAAATTGTAACCTAAAACAAAAAAAGGTCAACTTCTTTTAATTAGGGCCAATGCCACACTGGCGAGCGCACGAGTCTTTTGTAGAAAATAAGAACAACAACAAATAAAAAGGGGGTCAGTAAAATCTGTTATGGGGAAGAGAAGTCAAGAACTTCGAACCAAGTTTCTCTGTGTATGGGCAGATAAATAACAAATGGAAGATATCTTCAATTTCGCTGGGAGAACAGCTGCAGACCCTGGAGGAAGGGGGCAGCCCCTTTCTCCTTGCATTCAGAACCTTAGAAGGGATGAGGTCAAATTGAAGCAGCGTTAAGGCCCTTCTCAAATGGGGGCTATCCATACCGGTGAGGTAGGATTCCCTGCCTGGATATATCTTAACATATCGATAAAGAGGAGCTGCTTTTGATTTTTCAATCTGCTGCCTATCTTTATTGATTGCTAAGTCCGTCAATTGTCTGCTGAGCAAGATTTTAATTTTGGAGTATGGGAGAGGCATAAATGCCTCCATAGATTGTCCCAAGTGAGCAAAAGAGATGGTAGAATTTTTGGTGCCACAAGAATGAACATCACAAGGAGTCAGATTCTGTAAGACACAAGTTTGGGAGTCTATCAGCCGACATGCTGCGGACCCTCAACCAGAAAGAAATCTGGGCAAGATCCAGCTTTACATCGACTGGTAAAACACTCATTTCCAGCCGCACGAAGGCAGTTGCAGTACTCTTGGGTACAGCAAGAATTGTCCTAAGAAATCGATTATGAAAAAACTCCATCTTAGACTTAACAAACGGGCCCCAGATCTCTGCTCCATGAAGGGCTTGAGGGCTGGCTTTGAGATTGAACAGTTTAAGACCTGGAGCTATCAATTTACCACCCCTCGATCGCCAAAATTTTAGGAGCACACCTATTTATCGCTCCATCTTAAGTTTGATATAATCAACATGTTTGGACCATGTGCCATAGGCAGAGAAAGTCATACCCAGGTAGGAATACGATCTAACTTCCTCTATCCTAGTATTATCGAGGACCCAGTTGTATTTGTGACATCTCTTAGTGACAGCAAGAATTTTGGTTTTCTCATAATTTATAGAGAGGTGGTTCGTCCTACAAAAGGATCCAAGAGTAATCAGCAATCTCCTCAAACCCAACCTGGCATTGGAAATTAAAACCATGTCATCCGCGTATAACAATATTGATAAGCGTCTGTTACCAACTGTCACTGGAAATAACACATCCCTATTGTTATTGAGTTCTGAAACTATATCATTGATAAAAAAATTAAAGAGAAAGGGAGCAAGAATACACCCCCGTTTCAGCCTGTTTGACCTGCACAATCAAGTAGCCCGCTGTGTCCCATTCAGGCACTGATGGTGCCGAAACAGCACTGGGTCAATTCAGGTACCATGGATTTGTCGGGAGTGCCCAAATATTTGGGTGCCTGGTCGCAGCTCCAGTCTATACATCTCCACAAGGGAGGGATTTACTGGTAGGCTGAACCAGTTCTTCCAACACTCTGCTTATCAGCAACAGCAGCTAAACAATAACTTAACTCAAACTTACACAATGTACAGATACCCACCTAGGTACCCCTCCCCTCCCTTCTTGTGTGGAGTGTGGGGTAGAGGAGGGCTGAGGGCTCCAGTCTGCACAGTGTTGTCAGCCAGCCAGCCCGCTCCCTTCCTCTCCAATGCAAAGAAGAGGGGACGCCCAAACTGCACGTGCAAAGAATTAATATACCCAGCTCCCTCAATATGGCATTGGCTACCTGTCCTGCCTAGAGCCTAAATATTGGGCCTAAAGTGAGCCCTTTATACTGTACATTGAAAATAACTGGACATCAGTGACATAATAATGCTTTTCCTGTAAGTGATTAACATGTTTTCATCAGGTCAAATGAAGACCCATATGACTTTGCAGGATACAGTCTAAAAGGCTTTAAGAAGGCAAGTGCCTAAGAAAGTGTGGGCACTTGGGACCTGATACTGCACGATGCCACACATCTAATGCGAGGTGACTGAAGACCCTATTACCATGTATGTGAAGATGCCAATTTGATATGTCCATGACTTTTTAAAAAAGGGATACGTTTTCTTGAAATTCAGTTGTTTTGGTTTCTTTTTTTTAGGGAATGTAAAACAAGCCAATTTTTTGGCTTTTCAACTAATTCCAATGGACTGAGTTATACAATCATAAAGTCCTAGTCATAACAACATACAAGTTATATCTTACAATAAAGATTATTGCAATCAATATTCATTCACATAAAATTAATTTTAAATAGCAATATTGTAGAAATCATTTAGAGCCTTGGAAACACAGAATGGCTTTGGGGGGTTACATTTAAACAAATATGAATATTATTATTATTTATTATTATTATTATTATTAACAAACATTTATATAGCGCCAGCAGTGTACCTGGCACTTTACAAAGTAATAAAATAGACATGGTCCCTGCCCCTATGGCTTACAATCTGAGAGACAGGAGCTGGGGGAGAGACTTAGGAAGGGGAACAGAGGGAGAGACAAGGGGTCTAACATTCATGAAGATGCGAGGTCTCAAGTGCACGTACTTGGCTTGGTTACGATGAGAATGACAGCAGGCAGGTTCATGTGGCAAGGATAAGGGTAATCCTATCGTAGGTATAGGAATAGTGGCTCAGCAGGATAAAGAGTCAGACAGAGCAGAGCGAAAGAGGTGAGTTTTAAGGAGAGATTTGAAGGTATGAAGGGAGGGGGCAAGGCGGATGTGGACAGGGAGGGAGTTCCAGGCATGGGGGGCAGCAAGTGAGAAGGGACGAAGGCGCTTAGGGGAGCAGGGAAGGCGTGGAAGGGTGAGAGAAGGGACAGAGGAGGAGCGAAGTGCACGGACAATACTTCCATAACTGGGAAAACTAAAGGATCCAATTTATACCCTGATGAAAAAATAACGTTGCTCATTTCTCACAAAAGTTGTTATTGCAAATATTTTTAATCGCTTTCAAATATTGAACCTCAGTCAAGTTGTGGTACCAGGGATCTCATTCACGCTCAGTACTGGATTCACTATTATCCCTAGAACCCAGACAACTAATTAGAGAAAAAGAGCCTTCATTTCGTTAAAAGTATTATAAAGTTAGTTTCTTTCTTAATAAGGAAAATCTGCAGAAAAACAAAACAGTTGTCTTGTAACCTAAACACAGAAGTTTTGCACATAGAGTATTAAGTAGAATATAACCAGGCTGGCACTGACAGAATTCCATAAAAATATCAGGCAACTTTACTTTCTATTATTATTTCAAATGATAAATTCATAATTTTGGAACATTTTAAAATCTCCTAAAATGCAAGGAATTGTACCAGATATGCATTTTAAAATGTAGGGGATACGATTTCCAGATCTGATATTTAAAAGATATATAATTATTTTGCTATATTATTATATTGAAAACATATGCTTCAAAATGTTTCTAATCACCAGTGACCCTCTAACCGAATGTGGAAGCTATATAGAAAGGTTGTGCAACCATCATCCCGGTCTCTCTGCTGATTCTTAAGATATTTTTTCCTGCCTATTCAAGATTTTGATTTCAAGGTTTAAAGTCATCCATGGATCAGGATAAAGCTACATCCTCTAGCACATCTACTCTTTCACATCCCAATAGGATGGATGGATCTGTGGGGTTATGACACTAAAAGCAAGCAATGAGTTACAGCCTCCTTTACTAAGGAGAGGAAAACATCAGAAGACTCCATGTAGTCCTGCTGGGATCTCACTATGAAGATTTCCTTTAATTGGGAAGCACATGCATAGTATATTAAGCCATATGATCAACAGATCCAGACACACAAAATACACAATGGAACAAGATACACAGAATCCTGGATGGAGGAAAGAACTTTAATATCTAGATATACAGTCACTGCAACAGCATACTGGCAAATACCACCACCATGAATGAAGGAAAGAGTTAAATAATAAACACATCAGGATATGCATACAGACATCAGTAATAATGTGTGAGATTAACATGACTTCACTGACCCCAATTACAAATTAAAAGAATAAAGAGACATTAAAGAAATAAAGGAGTCTATTTGGCAATGCATAATAATTACATCCGGTGAAACTTACAAAGCAGCAGCCGTAGCAACTCTGCACTAAACCTGAGGAACTTCAACACAAGGATGAATCCTAATCAACTAGTGCAGGGCTTGTATACCTGGCAGGTTCATATGAAACTAGAAAAGAACTGTGATACATTTTAAGAACAGCTTCATCATTCTACAAAAACAACAGAAGTCGCCACATCCACCAAATTATGACCATACCAAAAGAAGGGGAAGCAAAGCAGTTTACAAACCGAAGAACATGTATTCACAAAGTTTCATAGTAGATATGCAGATACAAAGTGAAACAAAAGGGACAGAGAAAGACAGAAAGATGAGAGACTCAAAATGTTCTACAATTCTGATGGCTGAAAGATGCACCCTAATGGTCATTATTTATTATTTTATTTATGTAGCACTTTTAGACTGTGATCCAGCAACCACTTACTCTTAAGTAGTCTCACTGAAGCCTTATTATTATTATTATTATTATTATTTATTTTATTTATTATTTATTTTTATTTATTATTATTATTGTTTATTATAAGCATTTGTATAGCGCCAGCTATGTACCTGGAGCTTTACAGAACAATAAGACAGATGCGGTCCCTGCCTATGGCTTACAATCTAATAGGCACGAAGGGGGGAGACAAGGAGAGGGGACATAGGAAGAGACAAGGGAAAAGCATATCCCTTATGTGACTAGTCCAGAGTAAGAGGTTGGTGGATTGCGGCCTTAATGTTTAACGTGCTTCACATTCCTAATTTCCTTATTTAGTTCACCTCTGCAGTAACCATGCGAGGTAGGTCATTATTGTTCTCATTTTAAAGATGGTGGACAGAGGCCAAGAGACCGTGACTTGCCCAAGACAACGCAGTGAATTCATGGCTAAAACAGGATTTGAACCCTGGTCTCACAGGTCCAAATCCAATACCTTGCGTACTAGGCTACACTAGCTCTGGTATGCAGTGCTAAGTATACATCAGATTTCACAGCAAAGGGGAACAGTATTTTGTAAGCTTGGCAGCTCACATTCAAAAGAATCCCAAGGAACATGAGATAGAGTATGGACGCCATGTTGGTCCCAAGCAACAGGGAGACTACACGTGATTTCAGACATGCCAGACTGTCCTTTGGCCCCAGCACGGAATCACCTTTTAATCCCCCTCCGGAATCCAGCCAGCCTGTCAACAGACGTGCCGGCTGATTCCGGAGGGGGATTGGGAGAGGAGGCGGGGCTGTGCGGCGCAATGTGCGGCCGCACANGGCGCAATGTGCGGCCGCACAGCCCCCCCCCCCACGCTCCCCCAGCTGCCTGCCATCCGGGAGATGGGTGGGTGCAGTGGCCAATCTGGCCGCTGTGCCCACCCGCCCCCTAGGGAATTGGCCACAGCCCGGAATCGGCAGCAGTACCGTCTGTTGATTCCAGGCCGTGGGGCGGTAACAGACGTGACGTTACCATGGTCAATCACGGTGAATCCCCCCGTGTTTGACCGTGGTAACGTCACGTCTGTTGGGCCGAAAAGAGGTTCCCACCGGCTGTTCACTCCCGGCGGGAATTTCTTTGACCATGCTTCCGGAGCTCCGGGTTGTTGGAGGGCTGGAAGCATGGTCAAAGGGATTCCCGCCGGGGGCGAACATCTGGCGGGAATCTCTTTTCAGCCCAACAGACGTTACGCCGCCACTATCACCACGAGGGGATTCACAGTGATTCACCGTGGTGGCATAACGTCTGAAATTACCCAAAGTGGTTTGAATTATATCTTTTATTGGACCAACTGTTGTTGGTGGCCTGAAAGTTTGCTTATTTCCACCAACAACTGTTGGTCCAATAAAAGATATAATTCGAACCACTTTGTCTCCAAGGAACAAGAGAAAAAGTAGTTGCATATCATCCTTGTGGCATCCTGTCTTGTCCTCTACATGCATAATCCTGCCTGTCTGTTTCGGAGATGTATAGAGCTAAAAGAATTATTTAGTATTATAAATAACGTAATACAACAGAATCCTTCTTATCCATACACCTTCGGGGATATGCTTTTCATTTGGAGTAGAAAAGTGTCTGGATAAGTGGTTCTACTGTAACAGTGAAGCAGCGTGTGAGATAGCTGCTAAGGACTGAAGTCAGGTAAAGAATAAAATCTGGGTTAGAGAGTTCTGGAAAAGGAGGCTTCTTCTGTACACAATACAGCAGATGCACAAAGCCAACATGGAAAAAAACAAGATTACTACTTCAAATATCTTATGAGCTAACTATGATCAAACCTGGAGACACAGAACAATCATTCGAACACAAGAAGCTGGAAACGATTAGGGAGATCAGTGTAATAAGGCCTTGTGAAAAGAGTTTAAGGAGGTATTTACAAGCAGGAAATTAAGGATGCTTGGTACTCAGGCAACAGGACACTATTCTAATCACAAAGAGAGTATAAAAGAATGCAAACCTAACCAAAAGATTAAGTAGTAGAATGAACAAAGAGGGAAGAGAGAGTTACCAAATAAAAGCTAGGATACATGCAGAGACGGAGTAATTACACAAACTGCTTTGTGCATGGCTTTTATTTCATATAATTTTGACAAGTGACTAGAGATTGCAAAATTGTAGAAATGGGTGATTTACCATTCACCGTATCTGAGACGGACATAGTTAGTTTTCTTATTCTATCTTAGCTGCCATCTTTACTTTCCCAAATAACACCTTTTACTTTACATCCTACAATGTACCGTCATAACTGGATTTGTGGAATGAAAGCCCATAACAGACACAATGTAATTCATAGTTTCGTCCGTTATGAAAGGTGACTGCATAGCAAAGTGGAGTTCATTTAGAGTAACTTACCAAGACTGAGATTTGACTGGACTTTAGAAAAAGCAAACCACGGCATGGTATCGATCTACACTTAACTTACGGGCCAGATCCTCAGTATAATTTGCCATACCTCCAGCTGCACTGCTGAGGGTCTGAACCATCAAGCCACCCTACTTTTACATGATAATACAGTCTGAAAACTAACTTTAGTTCAGGGATTCACAAACCGAGTTTGGAACTTAAGGTTGGAATGGACCCCAAAAGTCATACTAAGCCTGAATTCAACACCTGGTTTTTCCAAATTTCACCATGAATCCCTCCCATCTTTCAGTATTTCTAACCCAAATGATAAACTATTTTTGCTAGTATAATAATTATTTTATTTCTAAAGCGGTCCCCTGACAAACGGTGATCAGAATGCTTTACAACAAAAAACATATAAAACAATATAACATCAATTTAAAATAGAAATTCATTTTAAAACCATTTAAAAACTGAGGAGTAAAAACATTCAGGGGAACCAGCAGTGGATCCTAAAAGCACCTGGAGAACAAATAAGACTTTAGGTGATGAGGGAGGAACTGAGAAGGACATATTTGGAGGAAGCATTCTACACTGAGGGGTCCGCCGCAGCAAAAGTCTCATCACCCACTGACTTAAGGCATGATGGTGGGATCCCCAAACATCAGATGCTTTCTGGGAGCAGATAACCACCAGAGCATGACCGGCTCCAGGGGCAGGTCTCAAATATAGGCCAGGCCTATACCATTCAGGGCCCTAAAAACCAGCAACACCATTTTAAATTCAATCTGACGCTTTACAGGCAGCCAATGAAGAGAATGCAAGACGGGCATTACATGATCATGGCTGCCTATACCAGTAAGCAGCCACACTGCCACATTCTGAACAAGTTATGTAAAAAAAACTAGTGCATATAGGTGTGATCCTAACTTCACCAAAGTCAATGAATGTTTTTTCATTAACTACAATGGAGTGAGATCTGCACCCAAAATAGGTATACGCAACTATTTTATAAGACAATAATTAAGATTATAGGTTACCTAAAAATGTGTAACTTAATCCACACAAAATAGACCTTACTAGGTGAAATATCTGTATTCTTGAGATACTTCTACATCTTCTCCTTCTTTGTTTGTATTTGAGAAACTGAATAAAATTTAAACTTTTCCAAGGTAAAAGACAGTCATGTACAGAAACAGGTATGCGAATGGAGTGAATTTTCAGGGCAGAAAGGCAACAAGGAGGCAGTTATTGTAGTGACGAGTGCAAGATGCACTCTGCTGTGGTTAAATAATGGTGAAAACAGACATAACACTAACTCCACTTTAACATTTCTTATTGAATGTTGCAGGGCTTCAGGGCTGCATAAGAAATATTAAAGTGATGTTAAAGTGGAGTTAGTTTTTTTTTAATATATTTATTTTGCTTAGACATATGGCTATTGCAACACCACCACTTACATCCCCATCATCCTATAATACAAATATAACAAAATATTACATAATACAACTTCAACAAACTTCAGATTCAAGTTCCCTTAACAATTACAGTTTTAAAACTTAAACTTTAAACATTTAAATAATTTAACAGGTAACAAGTAAAATTGAAAGGTGACCACCAATATGTAAAAAATAGGATTACATAATAATAGCCAAACTGCCACTTTAAAAAATCCCACCCTTCCAAATGTCCAGGGAACGGCCCCGTTTCACTCGTCCCACAGGGATGAAATAAGACTTTAATCATTAAAAAATGTCCCCTTCTTACCCCGCCTTCGAAAGCTGACACCCTATGATCCGCAATAGACTCTCCCTTCACCACCATATTTCTTTTAGCCCAATAAACCCTGGTCAGAAAATTTGCCACACTCTTTGATATCCTAATATCCTTGTCTCGCATGAGGGCAACCTCTGTAATACATGTAGAAATACTGACCAGCGGGGCTATATAAAGCTCCCTCCAGTATTGATAGCCTGGGCTCTCTAGAAGAATATGCGCAATCATCTCCACTTTGCGCATATCACATTGCTGGCAAAATCTTTCCTCCCAAGGAGTACCGTCAAGTCTAGCCAAAGTGAAGGCTACTCTAGTTGTCCACATGCTTATCTCACCAGATATTTTGGGCCATCAGGAGGGATCGCCCATTCCCTATAGAGTACTGCTACTTTTTTGGACATGAGCAACTTGTGCTCAGTTTGAAGATCTTGGTCCCAAATCCTAGTTCTCACCTCTACCCTAAAAGGAAGTTTCATAAGGAATGACAGGGACAATCCCAATAATCTCAGTTCTCACTGTACCCACTGATACCATTTGCCCGCGGCGGTTGAAACTATTTGGCATGCCAGCGAGCTTGAGGGTGCAAGATTTAACCGCAGCCAATATTTTAAAATTGCTGCCTTAGCATGACTAGCCACACACTTGACCCCCGCTTCCACCCTCAGTAATACTGCTGGTGTTGCCCTGGGGGCCTGCAAGATTGTCTTCAACATTTTATTTTGCTCTTTCTCCAATTTCATAATCTTACCCGGTGTCGCAATTTTATTTGTACTAAGATCGTTTGTGTTTTTGTATGTTCTTTGTGGCTTTGCCGGCAATAACAATTTTGTTACGCCTAATAAACTTATTTATTCATAATCTTACCTACACCCCCCCCCCCGACTTGAACTCCACAGAGCAACTGAGGCACCATTTTTGCCTGCAACAACCGCAGGGCCGGTTTAAATAACCTCCCTTTGGACCAATAATAATTCGCAATGCCTTGTCCTGTGGCCTTCAGTTGTCATTGCGCGGCTTTAAAATGGGTCTCCCAAGAGGGAGTTTTCCCAACTATGACCCCCAGATATTTGTAATGGGGGACCTGCTCGATCTCCTCCCCATCCAAAAACCATCTATGTTTTTTCCGATGTCTACTGATGACTAAGACCTTAGTTTTTGTGTAATTTATTTTAATGATGTTCATTTATACAATACCTTCCAAAGGCCGTCATCAATCTCCTCAACCCAACGGAGGAGGCAGCGATTAAAGCTGTATCATCTGCATAAAGCAAAGATGATATCACCTGCCCCCCAATGTCCACTGGGTGAAACCCAGGATCCCTGATCAAGTCCCCCAAATAATTTATATACATGTGAAGAGAATGGGGGCCAATAGGCATCCCTGTCTTACACCCCCCACCCCCATTTCACCTCCACTGGCCCAGAAAGATTCCCAGCCATATCAATTCTAACCCTCAGGAGGTTATTAGAATGTAATGCTCGCACTAACAATAGCCGCCTGTGGTCAATCCCATAATTAACTTTATCCATAGTTTGTCCCTACAGACTGTGTCAAAAGCCATTCTAAGATCTACAAAGCAAATGTACAAACTTGCTTTCTGGCCTGATATCACATATTTATTAATCAACTGATCCACAACGAAAACACGGTCCACAGTAGCCATCCCTTTTCTAAACCCAGCTTATTCTCTCCCCAACAATTTACATTGGTCCACCCATTGATTCAATCGCCTCAGCAAATATCTAGAATACAACTTGCCTATGAAGCTCAGCAAACTTATAGGCTGAAAGTTTGCTGGGTCATCTACTGGGCCTTTCTTGTGAATTGGTACAATAAGACTTTCCAGCCATTTCTTGGGGATTTTGCCCGTATCATTTATACAGGTAAAGAGTAGAGCCAACACCTGGCTCCACCACTCCGCAGGAACTAAATCACTTCCTGGGGCCTTGTTCTTTTTCAACAAGGCAATCATCTCAGTAACCTCAATTGGGGAGACTGGGTCCCACCTAGGGAGGGTCTCAAAGGAGGACCTCAAAGGAAACTCCACAACTATAGATGGTTTGGCAAAAATGGCAGCATAAAATTGTTCCCACCTCTGAGGTGGGACTTTTGCTGACTCCATGTTCCTATTCCGACCCCATACTGCCTTGATCTTTTCCCAAAACATAGAGGAGTTCCTAGCTTCAGCAGCCCTAAATAGGTCCTCCCACCCATCCAGTAGATACTGCAGCTTCTTCCGCTTAAGGAGGCTTTTATACGCCCCTCTGGACTTTATATAAACTTCTCTAGCCATTGAGGACATTCCCCTCCCCCTTAAGCGGCGATAGGCATAGTATAGGGATCTCCTTGCCTCCTTACACTTCGCATCATACCACTCCTCCCATTTTCTTCCCTTCCCCCGATCCCCAGTTGGGCAGCCTATTATTGGCAGCAGTTGTTCCAGGAGGGAAGTATACACACAAAGGATACTCTCCTCATCCTCCTTTACCTTACATATAATTTCCTCTAGCGGGAAGCCCAAAATAACCCCCTGAACGTCCGCAAGGACTTGGGGGAACCATTTTACCCTCTTCCAGCCCCTCATCTTCCTACTTTCCAATACAGGGCACATTACTTCCTTGGTAGAAGGAGGCACAACCTCTACTTCATCCCTTATTAGCCACACCATCAAGGGTACGTGGTCTGTAAGAGGACAGCCTACCACTGCAAAATCTAATACCCTGTAAAGCAAGGAGTTTGAGACCATAATATAATTTATTATACTTCCTCCCAAGTAAGAGAGAAATGTATATTCTCCCCCGGAAAACTGCCATTTAATACCACCAAATCTATTGCCTCCACCAATACTTCCAGTTTACGCCCTGCAGAATTAGTACAATTATCCTCTGAAGTCCTCCCTGACATCAGTCCTAAAGGAATCTCCCCATCAGCGCTATCCCCATCTTCCCTATTAGGGTGGGCCCAGCGTGCATTGAAGTCCCCCACCAGCAGAAGGCCATCCTCCGGTAATTGGTCTCCGACTTCTTCCACCCACTGCTCCAAATCCTTCCAGACCTGATCCTCATAATAACGCAAATTGCTTGGGGGAATGTAAACATTTATGATTATAAGGGATATTCCCAGGCCTGGAAGGGAGGATCTAACCGTTAGATAATATGGAGATACTCCATCAATCCTTGTTGTTGTAACCTGAGATTCCTTAGAGACCTATACCGCTAACCCCCCACTGGGTCAGCCTCTATGCCCCCGAGGGGCATTTCTGGCATGCGTGAGAAAGACATCAAACCCTTCCACTACAAAATCCTCACACATCCATGTCTCTTGGAGACAGACCCAGTCACCTTTTCCCAGCTGTCTAAAGAAATCCAGATTCCCTCCCTTATTTTTCCACCCAGCGATATTCCATGACTGCAATGTCCAGTTTCTTACTTGATGTCAGGTCTTAGCCTCCTTAACTCCCCTTCCTAACCTCCCTTGACCTTCTATCCCCCGCCCAACCAGATCTTCTACCCTCCCCCCCCTTCCAGGGATATTCATTCTCTCCAGGTTACTCAACACCATATCCCCACCCTCCCTCCATTTATCCTGCAGGTTGCCCTCTTGGCCCAAGTCCCTAGCACCCTGCCCTTTAGAATCCTTCAAAAAACTGACAACACCACATTGCCCCAGTTAGTATTGTGTCTGTTTTCACCCTAAGAGAACGTGTGCTTATTACATGCTGGCAAGGGGAAATTACACAGAGGGAGCTCATCATACCTGAATGTAAACCTGACTTTCTGAGATGTCACTAGGTCAGTCCCGCAAGCAAGATCCATCTCTCCATCTTCAGAGGACACCTGTGTTGCACCCTAAATAGATTTCAAAATGCACTTGTTAAATGTGGTTTTATGGACTTAAAACAACAGCTGCAATGCATGTTTGAGTCTCTACTCAAGATGGAAAAACAAGAACAAACACCTAAGCATTCCAATTGGCATTTAAAATTACAAGTTACATTCTACATGGAGTGTGTGCCACACCCATCTGGTTTTAGGAACATTTTGTACTAGGAGCTCTCCTTTCCTCCTCATTACACACACTCCTGGCAGCTTCTAGTTGAAATGCTTTGGAGTAGTTGATTGCCACTATTTCTGTAGAACAAAAAATGTAACCAACTGCATCAACAAACACGTTTTATATAAGGGCATTCTATGTCAAACTGATATGGGCCACTGAGAGGTGTGATGAAGAACCCCTTCCCCTCCCTTCTCTTTGTGGCTTTCCCACAAGGAGATCATTGCTTTTCTTGGAAGCTCCTCAAGGACACATGGTCTCCTGGAAACTCAGAATTTTTGCAATCACTTCAGGATGGGAAAAGACCAGAAGGGTGGCATTTGAAAGCTGGATGTAGAGATCAGACACACATGCCCATCTTACCCAAATCACCAAGACTGTAGAAGGAGTTACTATTGTAAGATCTTCTTTCCTGCACCTTCCAGTAGTTAGTCAGAGGTACAACATGTTGATGTTACCCCCTAAACCTCTCTTCCGCATTATTACAAACTAGCTACTGGGGACAAGTTTTGCAGGAAGGAAAATAAGTGAGATTGAATTCTTGGGAGTGTTTAGGCGCCCCTGAGGAGGTAGATATAACCTTTCCTCCATGAAAGCTGGTGAGAAGCTCACACATCTTCCATTTCAGAGTCCACTCCTCAGCCCATGATGAACTTGGCTAGCCTTGAGGAAACCTGATGGGTATTTCCTCTCCTCAGCACCTGGGCAATACAGCAGGGAGGATGCATGTGTTAAACAGGAAAATTGTTCCAAAAACTTCCCAAAAAGGAAAATTATGATGGCTATTTGAGAGTTACAACATCACACGTCATACTGTAACAAAGGGAAATGACATTAATACTAAAGCACTTGGAAATTTATTTAACTTTCTGTTATAGATTTTTATGCTGCCTATCTTTGCCTTTCTCCTTATTGAGAGAGAAGAAGAGGTACAAAAGAGATAAAACCATTGTCAGCAGGTGATGTATTAGCTTTAATGTACTGTACTTCACTTTGACCCTCATCATATTAATGTAAACAGAGCAAAATCCATAACAAAGACCTTCACCTGAGAGGTTACTTCTGCCAACTCCAAAACAGGAATATAGCTGGAAGACATAAATCTTCAGTTGTCAACAAAAGAGCTCAATGCAGAGGTTGATCTTATCCAGATAAAACCTAATGTTTTGTAGGTTGTTTGTTTTTGCAATGGACACACAATCTTTCAGTATATTCTAACTGTTACCAAGTTGTGCTGAGGTGAGCAGAGAGGTGAGACAGTATACTGGTCCAAAATTTGAAAAATAAAACCTAACCAACAATGCACTTGGCAGCTTAGCTGTTCTGTAATAAGAATTTGACACTGCAATGCCACTATAGCAACCAAAATCAAATGCTATTTTTGTAACTAAAAGACTCTGAACATACACTCGGAACACATACAGAAAACAGGACTCCTGAGTAGGAAATCTCTGTTAAACTCAAGAATTATCTACTTTGCACTGGCTAATTTGTAAATCAGCAACACTATGTCAATAAACAGCATATACGAATCTAACACAGGCTGTAAATATTTCAAAAGCTCTTGGGCTGCATTAAAAGACAATTGGACTAGATGCATAGGTCATTTCAATGCTTTAAAATTTTTAGCAGTGATTTCAAAGTTGTGCTTGCCAGTTTCTAGCAGTTTCTATGTTGACAAGGTTCATGAGCAGTCAGAGTTCACTAACAGTGAGGTACCATCTCTCCAAGGGCAAAGCAAACTCTTTCAACTAGGTGTTAATATTGGCAGTAAAGAACCTCTTCATTATGCACAGTGTTAGCGATGGATGATATGAAGCAAAACATCATAATTTGCTCTTTTATCAGGACTTTTACTCATCCTAGGCAGTCTCGATAATGTCATGATTATGCACTGAAAACGCACCAGCACACACAGCCTTGGATATTAAAACCTCTCATTGAATGAAGAACTGATAAGAACATTGGAGTTGTATTCTATCATTCTTTCTAAAAAGTAGCACATGATATCTGGCGTCTTTGTGGGGTAATTGTTGCTAAACACAGGCAGAAAAACTTAGTTTAATGTCTCAAACGATAGAACAGTAGCATCCCTAGGTAGCTGCTTTAGATTTACCACAATTTTAGTTTCAGGACCTGTCAGCCCATATGTGGGCATGCTAAAGGAGTAATTGATGGTAACAGGAAGGTACCACCAAAACCCCCAAACAATTCCACAGTAGTACTCCAAGAGCATATTTTTAGACTCTTCCACATCAGAAGAAAATGTGTCACCACCACACGGTTTAATAGATTCTACTGACAAAATAATAAGAAAGCACTGAAGTTTTTATTTAGCAAATAAGGAATATAACATGCTAAATTAAATGGTGAAACAGAAAGTCATGAAGTTGCATGTATCTCAAAAGAGTGATCATATTTTTACTTTAAGCCTATTTCGGTAATTTAAAGAAAGTGCTGTGAAAAATCTCTCTCTCAAACTAGGGTGAGAGGGGAAAGAAAGAAAAACACTGTTGAAATAAGGTAATACTTGAAACCCATCTGCCTGGTCAGTCATGTGTACACACATATAAACCAACTGCTTGATTTTTTATTTTTTATACAACCCTCAAATTATGTGTTACTGAGAGTGATTTTTTAAATTTTATATATATATACACACACAGACACTCTTTTTTTATACAATCCTCAAATTATGTGTTACTGAGAGTGATTTTTTAAATTTTATATATATCTATACACAGACACCCTTTTTTTATACAACCCTCAAATTATGTGTTACTGAGAGTGATTTTTTTAATTTTATATATATATATATATATATATACACAGACACTCTAACACTGATAAAATGGGTGTTACATTTTATTATACATGTTGCAGGGCTACAGGTGTGCTCTATGGGTGTCCTGCAACATGTATAATAAAATGTAACACCCATTTTATCAGTGTTAGAGTGTCTGTGTGAAAAGGTCCATAGGGTGCTCTGTGGCGTGATGCTCCCACTAGGCAGTGACGGGAGCCATTATTCCAGCCAGGACTCAGCCTGGCTGCCCAACAAACATTACAGTGGCCGCCGGGCTGGAGAGACTCATGGATGGGGTCTGCCCGAACCCATCCCCTCACTGAATGCATGTGCCATCAGGCATAATGCAGAACATTAATTACAAAATTACAGAAAGAAAATGAGAAAATAAAAGATTTCCATAAAAAAACAAGGAAATAACAATTGCAACAACTTAAAAGCAGGCAACTGAAATAGTAGCAGAACAAAACAGCACAGGGAAACAATCTAGGAGCAGGCAAGCGTAGCAATGCATACCTGGTCCTAACCTGTTCAATTTTAAAGGCAAATATGGCAAGTTTCATAACCACCTTCAAGTCCTTGCATTGAAAAAGTCATGTTAGCTTCTCACGTTTAGATAAAATATCAAGCAAATGTTTCTTATCCTAAGAACCATTAGGTAATGGAACAAATATCTTATAAATGGGTTAGAAGATAAATATCTGTCAGGAATAGCATAAGTATAAGTGGTCACGCTTAAGGGCAGAGGAAGGATTAGATGACCTTTTAAGGTACCCTCCACCCCTAAAGTATTGCAGATTATATGAGCACGTAAGAAATGAACTTATAAGTCCTGTGCTGAAGCCCGTGCCTGGAAGATCGGTGGGGGAGTATCTGCGATTTCTCCTGGGGAATCATGACAGACAGAAGACACTGTCTGTGGTGAAATATTTGGCCCAAGCAATGAAAATCAGATCTGTCTGGCTGGGTGACCATGCCACTAGTATATATAGAGAATCATATTGGTGTATTGCCTTGAGCCATATTTCCTGGAGATTAGAGTTACTGCCATTGTTTTCTATGTTTTAGGGCTGTTTTGTTACCCTGTTTTGTTCACTGTTTTATTCTGATTGTTTTGTATGTTTGCAAACTAATTACCTACCTTTAGAAGGACGAGTGTTCTCGTGCACTAAAAAGGGTTTAGTGCATTCTGACGGGTGCTAGTCCTCTCAATTAGAGAGCCGCAGTGGCGATGTGAAAGTTCCCACCCCTTCCATGTAATGTCGGAAAGCAGACTCTGACATAGGAACAATAAGAGTAGAGGGAGTGTAGTCCTCTGATACAGGAATAATAAGGCAGAGCAAGGCCAGGGACTGACCTTGGCTAAGAGAAGCACTTGAATGGTCTGAGAGCTGCATGAGGCTCCCAAGCTATATTTTGCCCACCCCACTATAGACATTGAATCTATGTAGTATATCCCAGAGAAGGCTCAGAAGTAGAAATGAAACAGGTGGCAAATTATGTACCCACAAGTTATATCTGCAATTTTGGGTAGCCTATCAGTTTCTTGACTGGTACCTGAACATCGAGACATGTAACCAGTGACTCCAAATATGGGTTATTACCATTACCAAGTAACTGAATTCCCATGTTATTTATTTATTTAAATTGTAACCCCACCCTTCCCCTAAGGCTCAAGGCAACTTACAGTATTAAAAACACATTAAAATACATTAAAAGTCCTTAAAAAACAACCCTCACACCTGCCTATCCCATATCCCTTCTTGCCAAACGCTTTGCCCAAAAGAAAGGTTTTACACTGCCTCTGGAATATGCTCAGGCTTGGGCTCCAACAGACCTCCAGGAGAAGGGAGTTAGTTCCACAATACTGTGGCAGCAACCAAGAACACCTCTCTGCAGGCCCTTGCTGTATGAAAAAGAATGGTAAGTGGTACCCGCAAGAGAACGTTCCAGGCCAACCACAAGGGTCATGGTGTAGCATGGTAGGAAAGGCGGTCTTTTATTTTATTTATTTATTTATTTATTTATTTATAATAAAATTTGTATGCCACCCCCTCCTGCTGAAAGCATCTTGGGGCAGCTAACAACATGTTAAAAACAGATTAAAACAAATAACAAATACAATTAAAATTGAATAAAAACAATTCAAACCCCTCCCCCTCAGGAAAGGCACAGCGGAACAGCCAGGTCTTACATTGTCTACGGAAAGAGGGGAGGTCAGTGATCAAGTGGACCTCCAAAGGGAGGGAGTTCCACAGCTGCGGTGCGGACATAGAGAACGCCCTTCTCAAAGTCGATAGCTGAGAAACCTGGGGGACCTTGAGGAGGGCACCTCCGGCTGACCGCAGGGGCTGATCCAGGTCCCAGAGGGTAAGGCGGTCCTGCAGGTAGGTGGGGCCCAGGCCATTTAGGGCTTTAAAGGTCAACACCAGTTATCAGATATATGGGGATCAGGGCCAAGCCATTTAGGGCTTTAAAGGTCAAAACCAGCACTCTGACATGTGCCCAGAATTTTACTGACCCATTCTTTCTGACTTACTGTGCTACCATTTTAGTTTCTTTCTAAATTTCCCCATTTTCATCATTGTGCACACACACAAGAGGGGTCATGGAAACTTGGATGGAAATGGACAGAAAATGGTAAATTCGTAACTCGGTAAAATAGCAGGAAAGCGAACAGTAGTAATGGAAAATTGGTAACTTGGCAATGGAAAATCTTAGTTTGATAATGTGGGTAACTTGCTTGGCACTAAAATGTACCACAGTTTTGACATGTCTACCTGTTTTTGCAGGTACCCATTTCAGATCTACTGAAAAGTAACTTGACTACACTTTATAGATACTTTCATGAAGTAACAGCATGGTAACGTGAATACATAAAGCCATAAGGAAATCTAACAGATGGAAACTGAAGAATGGCATGTTTAAACTGAAAATAAGATGCGGATTTTCAGGAGTGAGCTTTTATAGCTATTGGAATAACCTGTGGTGTGTCCATCGTTTGAATGGACATCTTTCTAAAAGATGCACTAGTTAAATGTGAGCTCTACTCTCAATGAAGGAACAAATGATGGAGTAAATTTCTATTGTCTGTGTTATGAAGGCAAGAGTACATGATCGTAATTGGCCCCTCTGGCCTGTCTATGAATATGGGAAGAACCTCAACCTGGCACCACTGACTTTCAGGAATATTGGGAGCTCAGGTTTGTACAGAACAGTCCCAAATAACCTCATCTCCTCCTGCTAAACCAAAGAAAACAAAATCAGATTTCCAATGAAGACAGGTTGCTGCACAGGTAATGTGAATATGCATAATATAATACAATTGAGCCACCATAACTATCTTGGGGTGTGGGAGGAGAAGAATCTTGTGGCACCTTAAAGACTAACAAGAAAATCTTTTTATTTCAGCATGAGCTTCTATCAGCAAAAACTGACTTCCTCAGTTGAATAACGTGGTCTGGAAGTTGGCATCTATATGAGGTTGCAGACAATGAAAATAGTTTACACAGAGAGAATAAAACACATAATTAGATCAAGTACCAACCCAAGGTACAGACAAGGTGTTAATGACCAAACAATGGGAAAGTCCCATTCAGTTGGAGAAGAACTGTCTTAGAGGAATGTCAGTGGGTGGATTATCAATAGTATTAGATCTAAGTGTTGGATTGAGGAGAAAACAAAGCCTGGTAAAATACAGGATATGAAGGTTTCAGAGGGTATACTGCTGTATAGTGGAAACATTATTTCATGTAATGTGACAAAAATACAAGGTCCCAATTCAAACCATGGAAACAGTGGAGTAAAGTGAAGGAGTTTATTTATGGCCATAATTAAATTAAACTACAACTACTTCAGATTCAAAAACAACTTATTTCTCCAAGTCAACGGCACTGCTATGGGGACTTGCATGGCTTCTCAGTATGCGGGTCCCCATAGTCCAAGTTCATGACTGACTTGGAGCAGCACTTCCTCAGTTCCTATCCCCAGATTCCTCTTTTCTACCTGTCAGGGGCATAGCTGCCATTGGACAAACAGGAACATTCGTCCCAGGGTCCATACTGACTGGGGGCCCAATGTCCAAGGTAGCTAAGTCACCCCCCCTTTTCTTTTTTAAATTGCCACCTGAGTTGGCTGGGGGCCCTTCCGGCTGCTGCGTGGGTACCCTCCCCCTCCCTTCCCGCAGTTGTAACATTGTGTTTGAAACAATGTTGCAACCACGGGCAGGGAGTGGAAGGGGCCCCATGCAGCAGTCTGCGTCAGGCCAGGTCACAGTCACAAGCCTTGCGGCTCAGTTCACTCCCCTGATGCCGTGTCACCAAGGAGGAGTCCCACCCCCCCACCAGTCCGGACCCAATCCAGGCAGGACTAGTTTGATGGAGGCCCAGCCCGAGCGGGAAGGTGCCTGACGGCGGCTCCACTCAGTAAGGAACTGCCGCCGGGCACCGTCCCGCTCTGGCGTTCCCCACATCGAGCCGGCCCAGCCTGCCTCAGTCCGCCCGACCAGTCCCCGGTCTCCAGGGCTGGTCGGGTGAACCGGGGCAGCAATGGTACTGCTGCTGCTGCTGGTTGCGCTCGGCCCCAGCGTGCGGGCAGTGAGCCACAAGGGACAGAGTGTACCATGGAACCAGCTTGCTGCCAGCCCAGAAGACGGATGGGACCAGCAGCAGCCCACCAGCAGCACGCCGCAGACTCTGCAGAGAGCAAGTAAGTCCCGAGCACCAGCAGTCCAGTCAGCGGCTTCACCACCGGCAGGAAAAAAGAGGGGGGCCCACAGACATTTCTTGTTCCTGGGCCCATCCCAAGCTAGCTACGCCCCTGCTACCTGTGATACAATGATGGAATCTACACACAGGAGGGAGACTGTAGTGAAATTTTACTGGGATTTCACCAACTTCCATTCCAATATTAACCTGAGCCTGGATCATTCCACACAACAGGTGATCCGACCCTGTTCGTTGCGACATTCAGAAACCAGTGGACAAACACTTCAACCTTCGAGGTCACCGCATTTCTGACCTGAGGGTTTGCTCCTTTTTTGTTAATAATTACAATTTATGTAACAATTCAACAATCACATTCAAAATAATTATGTTAAACATTCATTAGTATCTTGGTTCCTTACTTTCTTCACCTCTATCAAATAGAAGTGCTCTATATCTTCTACCTCAGTACCGTTACAAGGGCAGCATTATAAATTGTAGGGGATTTTCTCCCATCTTTCTTTTTGCTCCATTAACTCAAGCTGGTTAAAGTGGAGCCTTGTTATTATTTCTCTATGGCGGGGATTGGGGAGGAGCATAAGATAACAAGCTTGTAAGTAATCCAGTTGAATGTATTTATACAGGGGAACAGATCTAATCGTTTTAACTAAAGCCAAATCCTCCTGTAATGTGTACTGATAATCCACACACTCACATTCCTCTAAGACAGCTCTTCTCCAACTGAATGGGACTTTTCCATTGATTGATCGTAAACACCTTGTCTGTACCTTAGGTTGGTACTTGGTCTAATTATGTGTTTTATTATTTCTGTGTAAACTATTTTCATTGCCTGCAACCTCATACAGATGCTAACTTCAAGACCACTTCATGCATCTGAGGAAGTCAGCTCCTGCCAAAATGAAGAGATTTTCTTGTTAGTCTTTAAGGTAGCACAAGATTTTTTGTCTGTTCATTGTGTTTTTGTTTTAGAGCTATAGACCTCTGAGTATTTCTGCCTAGAGGGAGGTAAGGTTAACATCAGAATGAGGTGTCAAGTCATGAGAGTAGTTCTGTTTAAATTAATAAAAAGAACTCCAGAAACACAGGTAAAACTTCTTGAATGCTGAGCACAAAATAATGGTATTTTATAAACTTAAAGAAATGATACTGATATATGGATAATATGACTAGGCTTGGAATATTAAACTATCCTTTTCTGAAACACCTGTTCCAATAATGGGGAAAGATAAAAGCGGAAACAATTATTTGAAGTTCAAGTTTTCAGTGTAGCATTCCATGAGGACATTAGCTTTCATTAACAAAGGAAATATGCGCACTACCATGAAATTCTAATCCTAGGAGTAATAGGTCACAAGGAAACAGCAGTAGGTTATAGCTCTTTATCTCCTTATTTGGCCAATCCCAAACCTTTATTCAAGAAAGTTCAGCAGGAGTTCAGGTCTTACCAACATAACAAACAGAACCATGCAAAGAAACTTTTGGGATTAAGGGGACAGTTAGTTTATAAATGCAGAAAACCTACCATCTAGTGCTCTCATGACAGACAAGTTAATAAATACCATATTAAATGTGAACCATTTTAGTAACAAGTTCAGGCACATGGGAGAGTTCCTGACAGTCAGAAGGAGTCTGATTTAAACACTACAGTACTATTTTTAGATTTAAAGCCAACACTTACATAAATAGTCCCTAAACAATTAGCAGAATCTAGAAAGAAAAGGAATGTTTAACGTTTAGTTAGCACTAGAGCCAACATCTAGAGGTGCTTACAGACGGCATTAAACAAGACATAAGAGTCCCCAAAGCAATCTACTCTTACTGAGTGACTATAGCTGCTTAATTTAATCATGTTTTTTTACACTATGATTAATATAATAATTTTAATGACAACTGGATGAAGTGAAAATTTGTATCCCAATATGTGTTAACTTCATCCTTGGGCAGAGACATAAGTTCCTGCTTACATTCTGGGTGTTAAAAGAAATTGTTAGGTGCTGTTAACTAAAGGCAGAAACTTTTGTTTTTAGGGAATGCGTCCACGTTTTGATTAATTTCCTCCAAAAGACTTCAGAGTACTCACCTAGTTTTGTTAGAACAAAGCAAAGCTCCAAACAAACATAGGGATGGGCATTGCAGATTGGGATTATTTGCAACTATCCAAAAATGGGGACTTGCAGATTAATCAGTATACGGATCCCTAGTTACAAATCCGGATTTCCCCCACCCCCATCCCCCGGAGTCCTGGAGTGGTACTACTGGCCCTGGAGGACTTGATTGAAGCACAACTGCTGTTGGGGGGGGCCCTCGCCGTGGCATGCTCCCTGCTCTGGATCGTGCATGCGAAAATGGCCACTGTGGCTTTTTTGTAAATGCGCATAATGGCAGCCATGTTATTTTTGTCACCGCTGTTTTGGTTAAGGGCGGCAGCCATTTACACATGTGCAAAATGGTCCCGGTAGCTATTGTGAACATGCGCGTTCCAGAACAGGGAACGCACTGCGGCAAGCAATGTCGGGGCTTCAATTAAGCTCTCTGAGGCTAGTAGGTACCACTCTGGGACCCCGGGAAATAGGTGTGGGGGAGGCTGGACCTACTGTCCCAGGGCTAGGGATGGGACTCGGAAGTACAGATCAGTTTCCCATTGACTTCAATGGGAGAAATACAAAGCTGTAATCCATAATTAAATATGCAAGTTACATATCTGAATCCGTAATGGATCTGAATGCATAATTCAAGCCGGATGCCCATCCTTAGTAAACAGATTTAAAATTCCTTGATAAATTGCAATAACCAATATCCATTGTTATTACAAAATTACTATAGCATAAGACTAGGGAAAGGGGTGGTGGTCTTCAGGAGGGGTTCACAATCCATGCTTTTAACTGGACTTTCCTGTCAGTCCCTAATTATGCAATGAGCCGGATCAAAACCTTGTTTACAAAAAAATGTGACATTTTGGGAAATGAAGGGGAATGGGAAGACAACTGTTCAAAATCTAGAACCCCAATTTGAATTATGGAGCACAGGCTTATCTCTTTTGACTGACATTATTTTGAATTTCTACACTACCAGGAATGATAGTTTGGGCTTCTGTTCCAAATTCCAATTCAAAATTTATTTATTTTTGTAAGCAATTTAACAACCTGCATCTTTAAAAAATAGATAATTCAGTTAATTGTTAGCAGCTGCCTAATTCTAAAAACCCTTTTTCTTGTTAATAAGAGTACCATGGGGAAAGTTAATAACTGTGAACATTAAATAGACATTTACTTGCAATTAAATTAACTACGAGCTGTTCCTTCTTCTATATGTGAACGTACTTTAAAGCTGTACATATATTGCCAAGTTGTGTTTCTAATAAGTAATCAATTCTCAACATTTTTGGTGTACGTAAGAAGGTATCAGTAAAAAAAACAACCACCACAACATTTTTAAACACTAGAATCAGTTTGGTGGCCATGGCTGAATTATAATACTAGGTAATGGAGAAGATACTATGTAACGTATTTTTGATGGGCCAAGCAAAGATGAAGTTCATTTTGGGTCCCAGGAATGCAAACACACTACTTATGTCAAGTTCAGCATTTCATTTGCTCTGTTAATCTTTCAAGACAAGGTCAACATCATATCTAACTGTACCCAAACGAAACAATAAGAAAAAGGGGGTGGGGGGGGGGCTACTTGCAATACATGCTTATAGGCTAAATGCTTAGTATTCCATAAATCTAACTAAAAAGAGATGCCTCAGGAGACATCTGATTTTGTTTTAGTATTTTCACATATCCCTACTTATTTATTCCACTAAAGTAGGGAAATTCAAACATGAAACTAGTTCTTTCAGAAAGAGTAATTGAGGGGAGGGAAACACAATTCTCAGTTTACTCTTTAAGGCAGGGGTGCAGCCCTCGGCAAGTTTTTATGTGGCCCCTTTCCAGTGCCTGGATCTGGCTCCTGCATCCAGTCTCTACCCCCAAGCACTGAAAAACTGAGTTCAGGATAATGGGGCAGAGAGGAGGGCAGTCACACAAGGGTAGGGGATAGATCCCAAGCACAGATCCATGATCTGGGCCCTCCTTTTCTTGAATACACCCATTAAACACCCCCGCCCCCAACCTCAATGTGGCCCTCGGAGCTCATACTAGTTTTCAATGTGGCCCCCGGGACAGAAAATGTTCTCCAACCCTGCTTTAAGGTATGAGATGGAGACAAAGGGTGAAAAGAATGAGACAGTAGAGACTGTACGGGAACCAATACAGCCCTGCAACATGTATTTTTCATAAGCATTCTCTTTTAAAGGGGAGTTTTGGCCACCCTAAGGAGTGCGTTCACTGTCAAACAGCTGATCCAAGGGCTGGGGGGAGAGGGCAGAAGAGTGCATTCACTCCGGCCCAACAAACAGTTGATTGGGGGGTGGGGGGAGAGGGGGCGGAAGAGCACAGCTCCCCTAATCAGCTGTTTGGCATGCTCTCCTGGGCTAGGTGAGTGCGCTCTTCCAGGCCCCCCAATCGGCTGTTTGGCGCCAGCTCATCCTGGGGCCTGATCTTACTGTGCAGCAGGAGTCTAAGCCTTGCCTCATGTGCCCTAAGCAAACCTGTGGTGTGGTGGGACTTGTGAGAGCAGGTTCCCGGCCAGATTCCCTGGGGGTGGGGACTGCTTGTTTGAATTGCCCTCCCCCCTGGCTCACAGTGTGGCTGCTGCAGTGGCCCTGTTTGGGGCGGCTAGGGGATCCGGTTTGTCCCTGTCTTGTTTGTTTTGACCCAAAGTAGTTCAAGTGATATCGTTCATTGAACCAATTTCTGTTGGTGAGAAAATTCAAGCTTTCAGGCCACATAGGGCCCTTTCTCAATATATATATAAAAACTGAGCAAATGTAGGGCAGGTATATATCAGGAGGCATGGAATGACATGGGTGGGAGTGGATAAGACAAGGTAATGGGGAGGGGGTAGATAGGAAGAAGAGAGAGAGAGAGATTCCAGACATTAACAGACAGAGCTGTAAAAAGTATATATTGGTGTAGAAGTCAAAGCAACAATAGGTAGTGGTAAACACAGAACCAAACATATGGGTTGGGGGTATAGAAGGAAACGGCTTATCGGGTAAACACAATTCGTATACGAAAAGAACTGGGTTCACAGCAGTAGCACAAAGTTTGTGTATATAGCTGTCAGTGAGTCAGTTACTACAGATTTGTATAATGGTTTGAAAAGCTTATGTTTCTGTTGAGTCCATTATTTTTGGTATCTAATAAAATTATGCAAAGCTAAAAGATATCATTTAAACTACTTTGTCTCTCTCTCACACATTTGGGACTAACACAGCAACCACACTCTCTTAAAGGACTACAGAGCCCACCACAAGGTCAACATACCGAGTAAATATTGCTCAGAAATGCTTTAAAATGTTTGTAGCAACATCTAATGTTGGACAGAGTGAGAATAATTAATGGTTTTTCAACATTCATTTCCCTAGCATAACTATAATCTTACTACATCGAAACATCATCACCCAATTCTTTTTTAAAATATAGCCAAACTAATACTCTGGCCATTTAAAAAGAATATAAAAGGATGAAAATTGCTGTTTTCTGCTATTTCCCACTTTTTCAAGTCTGTTTCCTGTAGATCACTCTGCCAGCATTAAAGCGATTAAGAATTTTAGAACAGCCCAAATCCTTCCCTTTCACTTACTCACTTATTAAACGACATCATCCTCGAGAGCTATTCAGAGAGAAATTCATTTGAAATGGATAACTGATGAAATTGTGCTGTA
Organism: Sphenodon punctatus; assembly: GCA_003113815.1. Lineage (NCBI taxonomy): Eukaryota > Metazoa > Chordata > Lepidosauria > Sphenodontia > Sphenodontidae > Sphenodon > Sphenodon punctatus. The sequence continues at coordinate 1,376,537 of QEPC01013957.1, forward strand.
TCTACAAATGCAATTAATCATTCGATAAGGATGATTTTGGGGCAGGCAACAAATATGAAGATATTTATCTTACAGCTTCCTTCAGTTTTGTCAAAATGAAATTTATTCCTTTAGACTAAATGTGATTTTGGAAAGTAGTATGAATTCACTTGGTTGCTTAATTAAGCAAGGAGGTCAATTAAGATAGCTCATGAATAGAAAGACTGCTCATTTCCAGATATTTTTAACACAATATTACAAGTGGTTTTATCTAGACTGCCAGCAGCATGTAAAAGGTTGTGGAGCCTTTCGTGGAACCAAATTTTGTCCTCCCACGCCACACCTAATTACACAGGAAATCCCATCCCCCTATCCTGGACGTCAGGTTGTACTACAGGTGCATCATATCAGGAAAAATTGAGGGGGGGGGGGTCTCAATGGGCAGTACTAGGGGCTCATCTTGAGAATGGGATCTTCACAACTCCCTGGCCCAGTATGTAAGTTCCCCCTCCTTCTCTTTCAGAATCTAGACCAGCAACACAAACGATAGCTTGAAGAGTGATGGGAGGAATTAATTTGTGTGTGTGAAGCAGTTACACCACTTAGACCTTATCAAATAACATCTCAGTGTGCTGCTAAATAGCCCCAAATGCAGCAGGCTATTTACATGTTTAGCTTTGAGTGTTCCTGACTGCACACATGCTAAAAATTAGACCCATGCTTGAATGTCTTGCCAAGTCTGAGGTGGAATCAGAAACAGCAGAAAAGAAGAGGGGGCAATTTTGTGGTTAGGAAAGTTTGTTTGGGTGGTATGATCCTCATTACACTAGATGTCTTAGGAAGGGAAAATGGAAAGATGAAAAGCTAGAAAAATCTTAACTGCACACTAAGGGGAAAAAACTGCCATTATTTATTTTAAATATCGTTATCTGCGTAGAGTTCTCAGTTGCTAGTTTGGTTTTCCTCTACTTTTGGGACTTTGGGTGAAAATAGACGTTACGCTAACTCCACTCTGACACTGCTTTAACATTTCTCATACATGTTGCAGGGCTGTATTGGTTCCCTATGCAGCCCTGCAACGTGCATAAGAAATGTTAAAGTGGTGTTAAAGTGGAGTTAGCGTTATGTCTGTTTTCACGCTTTGTTAATTCCTGTGACCTGTAATTTTTAACAGCAAAGCAATAAAAGAAATCCTGCATGCGCAGAATACTTCAAGACTTCAAATTAAATTATCCTGTCCTTGCAAAGGGTCAGATTCAGTAAAATATCTGTGCAGGTCTGTACTGCTAAAGGGTCATGCGAGCCTCTAAAATCTATTTTTCAAGGGATGCATGACATTAAACAAATATTCATGAGGTGGAAGATGGACAGAAACTGTTTTGCATCTTGCATAAAGTGGTATAGAAGGCCATGACAATACATCCCCAGAAGTGATAGGATTGATACAGGAATGACTGGGTGAAAGTAAATGTTGCATTTTCATGCTGAATATTACCTTCTGACCTTAAATCTACTGGGGGTATGCGTGTGCATATTAGATATATTTGTACAGAAATCAAAAATTTGGAAGGTACTGACAGAAGGATTTGGGTCTTTTAACAGGAAATGGGCTATTACACAAATGAGAAGTAAAGTTCATTTATTTAATTTATTTATTTAAAATTTATATCCCGCCCCTCCTGCCCACAGGGCAGCCCGGGGCGGCGAACAACATTAATTAAAACAGTATACAATTTTTAAATAATTTAAAAATACAATATGTGGGGAAAAAAACCACCCCTACCCCTCGCCAAAAGCCTGACGGAACAGCCAGGTCTTACATACACGCCGAAACAGCAGGAGAGTGGGAGCCAGCCGAGCCTCCTTCGGGAGCGAATTCCACAGCACAGGGGCAGCCACCGAAAAAAATCCACAGACGATCTCAAGGGTCGCACGGGCACATGGGGAGTGAGGCGGTCCCGCAGATAAGCAGGGCCCAGGCTGTGAAGGGCTTTAAAGGTTAAAACCAGCACCTTGAACCTGGCCCGGTGCTTTATAGGCAGCCAGTGCAGAGCCCGGAGCACTGGTGTCATGTGCTCCCTGCGACCCGCCCCCGTCAGGAGACGGGCCGCGGCATTCTGCACCAGCTGCAACCTCCGGACCAGCTTCTCGGGCAGCCCCACGTAGAGCGCGTTGCAGTAATCCAGCCTCGAGGTGATGAAGGCATGGATGACAGTGGCGAGGTCGGAGTCTGAGAGATACGGCCGAAGCCGCCGGACAAGATGTAACTGCCGAAACGCACTCCCCGCCACGGCCACAACCTGAGATTCCAAGCTGAGCCGCGAATCAAGGAGCACACCCAGACTCCGCACTTGAGACACCATGGGGGGGCGAACCCCCCCAACAAGAGGAGATTCAACCACCCCCAGGCTCCCCAAGCCCTCGCCCACCAACATCACCTCCGTCTTGTCAGGATTCAGTTGCAGATGGCTCAACCTCATCCAAGCCCCCACAGCTGACAGGCACTGGGAAAATAAGGAGACTGCATGGCCTGGGTCGATGGAAAAGGAGAGGTAGAGCTGAGTGTCATCAGCATACTGATGACACTGCATGCCCTGAAACCCCCTCACGATCTCCCCTAACGGCTGCATATAGATGTTAAACAAGAGGGGGGACAGAATGGCACCCTGCGGGACTCCACACGTGAGGTCCCGGGGGGAAGACGTACACTCCCCCAAGACCACCCGGTGAGTTCTCCCGGCCAGGAATGAACGAAACCAGTCCAAGACCGTTCCGCCAATTCCAGCACGGTCCCGCAGGCGAGTCACCAACACCTCATGATCGACTGTGTCGAATGCAGCCGAAAGGTCTAGCAGGACCAGTAAGGTCTGACGACCCTGGTCCAACGCCAGACGGAGATCGTCAACCAAGGCCACCAATGCCGTCTCCGTACCATACCCAGGCCGAAACCCAGACTGGGAGGGATCAAGGAAACCGATGTGGTCCAGATGCTCCTGGAGCTGTCGTGCCACAGCCCGTTCAATAATCTTCCCTAAAAAGGGAAGGTTAGAGACCGGCCGATAACTGGCAGGAGCATCAGCGTCAAGAGATGGTTTCTTGAGCAGGGGTCTAACCACAGCCTCTTTTAGGCAGTCAGGCACCCTGCCCTCCCGAAGGGAGGCACCAACCACCCCAGCCAACAACGGCCGTAACGTCTCCTGGCTGGCTTTCACCAGCCAGGACGGGCATGGATCTTGCTCACAAGTAGTGGCACGAACAGATCCCAACAAGGAATCCACATCGGCAGGCGACACCATCTGAAACCGATCCCACAAAACAGGACAGGACGGGGCATCCATAGCCCCAAGATGATCCTCTGCAATAACTGTGGTGCCGAAATCGTGGCGGATGCGAGCGATCTTATCTACAAAGTACTCGATAAACCGGTCACAGCGGTCACTGGATTGCTCCAGGTCCAGGCGGAGACAGGCAGGACTGACCAAGCCTTTCACCACCCGGAAAAGCTCCGCTGGACGTGACTTTGCAGATGCAATAAGGGCAGCAAAGAACTGCTTCTTTGCTGCCTGCACCACCACAGCATAGGCCTTTAAACTGCTCTTATGCTGCAATCGATCATACTGGTCGCGAGTCCGGTGCCACCGTCGCTCCAACTGCCTGCTCTCCCGCTTCAAACACCGCAGGCCTTTATTAAACCAAGGAGACCTGTGGGAGACTCGGGAGGGCAGCAGATGCCTGGGAGCCACCCTGTCAATGGTCTCAGCCAACAAGGTGTTCCAGAAGGCTATGAGATCATCGACCGAGCGGGTGTCAAGGTCCAAGGGAAACTCCCCCAGAGCATTCCGGAACCGATCCAGTTCCATAAGTCTCCGGGGGCGGACCAATCTAATAGGTCCTACACCCTGCCGGGGGCTAACATGCGCCAGAATGCACGCCTTAAGGAGGTTAAGTTGTCAATTTAAACAGAGTAAGGTCATTTCAGGCTATGTGGCTGCAACCAAGAACTGGTCTGCCAAAGATGTGTTTTTGTTTATTAATTTAATTAAGTTTCTATCCTCTTTCAGCTCATATTAGGGAAAAAATACTTTTCTGCATAAATTTATAAAAAGACATATCTTCTCTACAGTAACTATTATTCTTCTAAAAGTTCTATTCTTGTGACCTTATTTGTGTCCCTTCCTGTGTGTGCACCTCATGCAAGCAAATCCTGAAATTTTTAGTGAAAGTCTGCGGAATGCTGAACAGAACACAAGAACTCTCTTGTGTACCTCCTGGTGCATACAACTGCCACTTAATCCCTTAGCAAACCCTAAAACAGTGCCCAAGTTTCCAAATTAAAGGGGAAAGAGAATAAATCAGAGGCGCGAACAGGTTAAAACATCTCAAAGAACAATAGTTACACAAGGTGAGTAACCATCATCATGTCTCCCATTTTGTGAAGATGGTTTTGAGGCAGCTAGTCACAACAGGATTGAAGGGTCACTCTTCTAAATCTGACATCGACCCTACCTGCCAAATATAGAGAATAATACTTGGTAGATGTATGGATAAATGGCCAAGTTGTGGTTTTGTAGATTATCTGCCATGGTCACATGACCTAAGCAAGCCAAGGAGGTAACAAACTGTATGAATGACATGGAACCACATGCACCAAATAATGCACTAGAAAAAAGTATCTCTTGAGCAAGAAAAGTATCATATAGGAGAAATGCATGAGTTCAAAGAGAGCAGACAGAGTAGGAACAATCAAGTACATGTCCTATTCTGCAAAAGGTTTTTTAACAACTTTTAGTGCGTAGATGTAAGCGAGTTATATCTTTAAGAAACTTGGGAGAAAAACATAGGGCAAGGATAGCTTCTCTTCTCCTGCACTGGTATATAACTATTCCAGTAAGATAAATGTAAATGGAGTTCAGTAACATACCCTGAATCTGAACTTGTATTCAAGGATCTGTTCCGGATGTGACCCATATGACTGCAAGCGATCACACAAGGAGAATCCTTTCCACTTCATCCTAAACAGGATTTGGTTAAAGGTTGCATTCCCAACTACAACTATTCTGGTTCTGCTCTGACTGCAGAGGTGCTAGGACCACTAGAAAAATGAGAACCATCTTATTCATTAAATGAAACTTTGGTTTATACACAGGTCTGAGTGCTGTCTGGAAAACCCAAGAATGCTGACAGGTTGAAAGCCTTTGTAAGTAACTTCTGCAACTTACATCTCACAAGAGTTAGAATGGACTTTGCATAATTCACCTCCCAGCCCAAGCTGATGCATGAAACAATAATAAAAAAAAGATCATTCCAAAGGGATCAAGAACTGAACAGATATACCAAATCCGGTCTCTGCTCTTGATTGTCTCAGCAAACATGGTTTAATAACCATGTTCCAGAAAACACATATAATATTCTAAACAAAAAAAAAACCTCTGGCCTCACTCCGTACTTTTCACGGGGTATCAAAAGTCTGCAACGTTTCACTCAGTATGAAAAGTTGCAGACTTTTCAGAGTGAAAAGTATGGAGTGAGACAAGAGGGTAATTGAGATTAAACTGAGTAGAGCTTAAAGTCTTTGTGACAGAGCTGGCTCCTGATAAAGTTACATGATTTTGAAAAGCCGAGTCACGTAACTTTCCTTATGCTGTTTTTTCTAACACCACAAATGGCGGTCAGCGGCTGCTCGACTGTGCATGTGCCAGCCAGCATTTTTTAATGTTGAATACCTCCTTTTTGGCTGCACCAATCACACTACACCAGCACTTGATCTAGATCTCAAGCTCCAAGGCTGTGAAATCTGGGGGATCAACTCGGGGAGGGGGGGAGGAGATATTGATGATTCAAAATAGTCTGGACGCTGTGCATTTTGACCACAACCAATTAACTTTTAAACAGTTATAACTTCTTGATTTTCTGGCTGGATTTTCTTCAAACGAAGTCCTCACAAATATAAGCCATGGATAAATTTTCAGAATTGTAGCTCAAGTGGTTTCCTCAATATCAGTGCTTCAGCAGTCTCCTGTTTATAATGGAGAGCAGTTCTGCCTTTAACTTTACAGCTTGCTTGACTAAAACTGAGATTTTCCAAGCCAGCTAAAGTTGTGGCTAAACTTCCTTTCTATTAACCAGAGTTGAGAAGCTCAGTCCCCAGCTCTTTTTGAAAACTGACCAGAATTAATTTTAGGGCAGAAAAAGGCTGAATTAAAGGCCTTGAGAATGAGGTTTTCCATTTCTATGTGAAAGGGGGTATAGCATTAGGTAACAGTAATGTAACTAGGATTATATGGTTACACAGGGACATTATGAACATCAGTCTCACTGTGGTTGAGCTTTATGGACACAAAGTTCTAGCACTTAAACGGAAGTAAGGTTTCCAATACCTGTAGTAGTAATTTTTGGCCTCGCAATGTAGGGTGCAGAGTTTGGGGTTGGGGATACTACAATGAGTAAGTCCAAGTATAAAGAAATTCAACCATGCAAGGTTCAGATAAAGAAAAAAAAATATTCTTAGATAAAAATGTCCAAAGTGACCTAAAATTGCTTTTGTTACTTTCAAAATGTCATGACTTTTATGTCCAACATATCCAGACCTTCTAGGGATAGATGTGACCCGCCCATCTCCAGTGCTAGAAAGTTTCCTATTATAAGCCCTGCAGGGACCAAAGGAATTGGACTTTAATCCATAACATTTTTATGTTTACGAAAGCTGTTATTGGCCTAAGACTGCATTTTGCCTCTTCTGGACTTCAGGCAGCAGTAATTTCTGGAGCAGAAATTCAATGCTTGGGAGCAAAAGAAAAATGTTTCTGGGGCAAACAGCCTTTGAAAAAAGAAAAATGTGGTGGCTGCTTAAAGCTGCTTACGGGGCTGGAATATTAAAATAGATCCCAGAGAAACAGATTAATGGGCCGCAACTGAGAGGTATGTGATAACTTTATTCATCACACAACTCCAGTTTACTAAATGGACATTTCCTACACCCATAATTGTATGTATACACATTCAAACATATTTGAAATATGTTGGGAGCTTTCATAGTGAAAGAAGTTACATGTGCATAAAATATTCTTTAAGTAGTTTCTAATACCCATAGGATTTATGAAAAATGTGAGCTAAGAGGAGAAATAGTGATACTCTGCCTGACTAGTGCAAGATCTGTTGCTATTATTTGCCAACGGGATTGCTTTTATTTAAATAGAAAACCTACTAAAAGGATAAAATTGCAGGATAATTAAGCAACTCCATTCGATATGTATACTCACTTATCTTCTTGAAGAGAATAAAATAAACATCTAAGTCAGAAAACAGAAGTCTTAGAAACAAAAGGGAATACACACTTCTAAGCAACAAAGATTTTTCTTAGTAGTGTTTTGTTTAGATTTCTGTGTGAATGTTTGTGCTTGTGAAAGGAAGGCACTAAAAATGGCTAGACCAGATACAGTACGGGCAGGTGTTGTGTCTGGTACCATCTGTGAAAATGAACTTTGTAATTGTATCATCTGATTTAGCTAGGTATTTTAATTTACTTGAAACAGATGTATAGACATAGATACACACACACACACACACACACACACACACACACACACACACACACACACACACAGAGAGAGAGAGAGAGAGAGAGAGAGAGAGAGAGAGAGCGCGCACGCAATTAAGGGTAAATGCGAGCTTTCCACCCAACTCGATTGCACCCATTTGCTTCCCCTTTTTCCTCTAGTGAAATCTTAAGGTATGAACTTATTTCATTTGCTTGAAATGATTGGCCACATACATCTGAAAGATGGCATCTTCCCCTATCTATACTCAGTCGCAATCCCTGCAGTCAACCAGGAGTGTCCATTTACATGTACCATCTGCCCATCAGGTCCAACATGCAGAGAGGCGTTCTCGGTGGCTGACCCAGTATCATGGAACTCCCTTCCCCTGGAGGTTTGTCAAAGCCCAAGCTCAAGTGTTTCTTCTGGGGGCAATGCAAGTCTTTTCTTTTTATGTTCTTTTAAGGGGTAACAAAAATGACCAAGGGTATGGAACAGCTTCCAAACAAAGAGAGGGTTGATAGATTAGGGTTCTTCACCTTGGAGAAGAGCCGATTGAGGGGGGATATGATAGAAGTTTATAAAATCATGAGCAGTATGGAACAAGTTAACAGGGAATAGTTATTTACCCTCTCAAATACTACTAGAACTAGGGGACGCTATATGAAAGTAACCAGCAGCAGATTTAAAACAAATAAAACAAAGGAATTTTTTTCACTCAACACACAATTAACTTGTGGAATTTGTTGCCAGAAGATACAGTCAAGGCCAGTAGTATAAATGAGTTTTAAAAAGGACTGGATAAGTTTTTGGAGGATAAATCCATTATTAATGGTTATTAGCCAACTAGGTGAGATGAACATAATCTCTTACTGTCAGGAGCTGGGATTGAACACCAGGGAATAGATTGCCCCATTGTGACCTGTTGGATACTTCTCCCAAGTCACTGAGATTGGCCACTGTAGGAGAGAAGATGCTGGGCTCAATGAACCATTGTCTGAGCCAGCATGGCACTTCTTATGTTCTTAAGCATTTTGCAGGAGAGGATAAGAGTTGGAATAGGGGTTTGTAGAGGGCTTTTATTGTTTTTATGTACTTATTGTTTTTTATGCTTTAATCCACCTTGAGCCATAGGGGAAGGGTAGGATATAAATGTAAGTCTACATGCTCATGATGCACTGTTGACCATTTTGCTGAGAATGCCAACAAGGTTGCTAGTGATAAGGTGGGAAACTATCCATTAAAGCAAGTATCAATTTCTTTCGCTTACACCAACAGTTATAAAACTGGAGTTCTAATCCTGAAGGCATGCACGTATTTAATTTATGCAATCAAATATACCTACTGAAGATGATGGGGGCGATTCAGCTGAATAAAGTTACACACAGGTATAATTCTTTGTATTTCCTGGACTTGGTTCTTGGCACTTCTGGAAAATATAACCAGGGTTACCACCCACTTGTGCTTATACGTTTGAATGTTCAACACTAAAATACCAAGTTTTGAAAAAATACTGAGAAAAACCTGTACTTGTGAATATTTGTATCTGTTCCCCCACCGACTTGCCCACCTTCCATTAATGATTACTGTAAAACAATATGGAAAAAAACATGAAAAGAAAAACAAAAACTTAATGCACAGTATATTCCCTTGGCCAAATAAATTCTAGTACAGCTAATGTGCTGTAAAGAGAGCTACAAGAAGAATAAAATTTGCTCACTACATCTAGTCAACTCCTTTGCTGCAGCAGCAGATATTAACATGTCGACTGACACTTTTAATATAAATTATAGCCAAATTTTTCTCACCATAAAAAAAAAAGCTATAATAAGGAAGGTTGAAGAATCCTCAACTCTAAGACCCTGGTGTTCCATTGTTTTGCACCTTGTGTAGAGACATTGAGCCCAATCCCAAACCCTGCAGATCATGCGAGGAGTCGTGCACAAGATGCGTGGATGCCTATTGCAGGCATATTGTGCCCCACGGAAACTGCACACATCTATATGCGCGCCCCAGGATCTGCGGGATTTCGGATCAGGCTCAATGTAGTCTACAAATGGATGTGAAATGCCACAACACTACTTTCACTGCATATTATTTATGCCATTCAACAAATTCATTAACAAATATTGCTCAACTTTCAAGCCCAACCAAATTGTCTTTACTATTCTAATATGGTTTGTTTCACATATGAATAGGTTAGACACTACAGTACAGCAATTCAAATACTATTAAAATATCTTATAACATATCTGTACCTCCACAGGTCAATAGATTGGGATACATCGGTAACTAGATACCTATCCCTTGATATCTATCCATCTAAGGCCGTTTTTAGACGAGTGCGGCGGTGCCCGTGCTTGTTTTTCAAAAGACCCGGCAGTCCGTTCTACACGTGACGCTGCCACCAAATACATGCATGTGCGGGCGATGCATATCCATTTCTGGCCGCGAACTGACCGGGTTGGCGATGAGGCCAGTCATACGCGGCCGGAAATGGATGTGCATCACCCACACATGCGCATATTCGACGGCAGCATCACGTGTAGAACGGACTGCCGGGTCTTTTGAAAAATAAGCACGGGCACCGCCGCACTCGTCTAAAAACGGCCTAAGTATCTGTTATTTCTGCTAAGAAGTCAAACCAGTTGTCCTAAAGATGATGAGCTTAAGAAAAAAGGATCTCCTCAGGCCTGACATGATGCCAACACAGTCCCCCCTCCCACTTCAAACAAACGATGTTCATGCAGGGTCACTATCTCCATTAGAGGAAATTAGAAGTAGCAAATTATTCCACAGAGATGCACACACGCTATTTCATAGAAGTAGACAGGCAGAATGCTAGATGTCACTTAAGAAAACAGAAATGCTAAACTGATACATGTGTATTTGTGTTACATAGAATATTGTTATGTTTCCACTTTGTGGCATCTAATATACTGTATATCCAACACCTAAACCTGGAATATTTTATTCTTGGCTTTTTAATATTATCACCACATCATTAACAATACTTGCTTTGCAACATTCACAAATAAAAAAATGAATCTAGTTAGAAGACTGTAGCAGTGAAAGCCTGAGGAAGGCTACTAATAATATCCATACATTTTATTTATCTATTCGATCTGTAACACAATAGTTTCCATTTACAGTATGTATACTATTATTATTATTATTATTAACAAACATTTATATAGCGCCAGCAGTGTACCTGGCACTTTACAAAGTAATAAAATAGACACGGTCCCTGCCCCTAGGGCTTACAATCTGAGAGACAGGAGCTGGGGGAGAGACTTAGG